>LT934122.1:112750058-112772435 GCA_900231445.1 Triticum turgidum subsp. durum | reverse complement strand
GCGGGGTGGTGGGGCGACGGGGCGGCGGAGAGTGGTGGGGGCGGCGGCGCGCGTGTGAAGAGGGAGAGAAACAGAGAGAGAGAGAGAGGGGCGGGGTGGGGCGCGGCCGCCGTTAGATAAGTTAAATCTTTGCCGTCCGCCCCCCTTTGTCGTTCGCTTTTTTGCTCTTTGCCGTCAGACGGCAAAGAGGGGGGCCGTTAAGTTTTTTTTAAGCAGCTCGTCAGTGTGGCCCCCTCCCTCTTTGCCGTCCGCTAGCCGACGACAAAGCTTCTTTGCCGTCCGCTAGCAGACGGCAAAGAACTGGCTGATGACAAATATGATCTTTGCCATCAGTCAGTTCTTTGCCGTCTATTTTTTTGGAAACGGACGGCAAAGACCTTCTTTGCCGTCCGTTAGCAGACGACAAAGAAGGGGCTGATGGCAAATCCTCTGATTCCAGTAGTGATAGGCGAAAGAAGTAGGTCGGTGGAGCTACGAGGGGCCCACGAGGGTGGGGGCATGCCCTCCTGCCTCGTGGACGCCTCGTTGCGTCTCTGAATTCAACTCTAAGTCTTCTGGTTTGCTTTCGGTCTAAGAAAGATGATCGCAAAGGTTTCATTTCGTTTGGACTCAGTTTGATATTCCTTTTGTGCAAAACTCTAAAATAGGCAAAAAAACACAAATTGACACTGGGCCTCTGGTCAATAGGTTAGTCCTAAAAATAATATAAAAGAGCATATTAAAGTCCATTAAACATCCAAAACAGATAATATAATAGCATGAAACAATAAAAAATTATAGATGCGTTAAGACGTATCAGATAGAAGTAGGGAGAAGACATGAGCAGTTTGGCTGCTTCGGCACCATCATCACGCACGGCTGTGTTTCTTGCCTTCTCCCTCGTCCTGTTCTCCAGCCATGTCCTTGCCGCCAGACACCCTCACTACGCCGACACCGTGGAACTGACGCCATTGTTAGCATCATCGAAGTGGGCACGGCGCTGTACCTGGCGCATTTGGCACTGACAACAAGGAATGCTCTTGCCGCCGCGGCCGCCCCTGGAGCCCCTGCCACCGGTATGACCTTCTAAACCTGTTCTCTCCACACTGAACCTGAATTCCAGCTCGTTTGTCACCAAGAATTTGTTGCAACCCCTGCCGCCGCCGCCCCTGCAGCCGCTGCCGCCAGGATGCTGCCAGTTTGATCTCATATATATAGTATATACATAGAATAAAGAGAAAAAGTCGACGGCTGGTTGTACAGAGAAGCCTTTGTAAACTGTGATTGATGTCGTATATATATGGAGGAGTATGTTGGTGTGTTTAGGATGAGAGAGGCGACCCAAGGAAGCCTTCTGTTATGATCCAACTACTACTGGCAACACAACAAATAGAGTTTAGATCAAGAGCAAAAGTCTCAGAGAGAGAGAGAGAGTTTGAGGTACAGGAATAGCAGCGAGAGGAGAAAGACGAGTTTACAACTCTGATCAAGTGAATGAAGAATGTCAGCAGGAACAACCTTCTTCAACAAGGATACATGCAGCACTGGATGAATGTGGCTTCCAGGAGGCAACTGCAATTTGTAGGCTACAGCTCTAACTTTCTGCAGTATTCTGTATGGACCAAAGAACTTGTAACTCAATTTTTTATTTGAACGACGAGCCACTGTTGTTGGCACATACGGTTGTAATTTCAAATATACTTCCTCTCCTACTTGAAAAGAACGTTCCACACGATTTTTATCTGCTTGGCTCTTCATTCTTTGTTGGGCCCTCAATAGCTGTTGTTGAATGAGGTGATTCATATCGTCTTTGTCTTTAAGCCACTGTTCCAGATCAGGAGCATTTTCTACTATGCCATCTTGAATATTGAAGTGTTTTGGTTTGTAGCCATATAAAACTTCAAAAGGTGATTTGCCGAGTGCGGAGTGCCATGTCGTATTATACCAGTACTCAGCTAACAAAATCCATTTCGACCTTTCGATCAATTATATATTACTCACTATTTACGGTAGTATGATGTACCGTAAAAAGTCTCCTCGCTTAACTATGTTACAAGCAATTCCTGCAGCAACACACGGGGTATCATCTAGTACTAGAAGGGTTTGACGCGCTTTGATGCGTTGTTGGTGCTGTTGGATTTTTAAAAAAAATACTTTGTTTCAAAATATAAAATGATTTTTTTAATTCAAACCTTGTGAGTTTGACCAAATCTGTACAGATATATCAAAATCTATAATACCAAATCAGTATTTTTAAATTCATCATGAGATGAATTTTCATACTTTTTTGTTTAATATTGTAGATGTCGATAATTTTGCTCTAAACTTGGTCAAAGTTAAATAAATTTTACTTTCTACAAAACTAATGCCCCTTATATTTTGACCGATGGAATATTCAGTTTGGCGGGTGGGGGAGATGATAGAGTGTGTTTTATTTTTTGTTTATAACGCGGTTATTTGGTGGGCCTTTCGTGGTCTGGCCATGATATATTTATGTGGGAAAATTTCTGTGTCGGTGGTCGCATGTACTACTATATTGATGCTACAATATCATATGGTGGCGCTTCTTTTTTCACATGGTGGGAGGGTGCACGGGATTGATATGTTTTTATACGCCCGTTTTCACTGATTGATTTCAAAAATCGTTAACCTAGTCAAAATCATAAACCAAATTCAAAATTGAATAGCTCAATTGAATGAAATGCTTCAAAATTAGGGAACATGATGAATTAAAAGAATTGAATGGGAGAGCTTGAGAAAGTGTTGACCCGGTCAAAATCGATTGACTTAATTCTAAATTAAATACCTCAACTAATTGTGAGGCCTTAAAAATTAGAAACTATAGTGCATAGTACAAAAAAAATGAATGAAAGAGCTTTGAGAAATTGTTAACTAGTCAAAATCCGGTGACACACATCTAATTGGAGATCTCAATTGAATGTGGGCTCTTTAAAACTAGGGAGCTTAGTGTTATAAATGATACAATGTGTGCTCTTTTTTATTTGTCTTGGGCTGTTACAGCAGAAAAACCAACCCACTATAACTCTTTCCTTCTCCTTTTCTTGTGTACAAGTGATAAAAAGAGTAATGCTAGATACACACTCATATAATTAGCTGGCATCTTTTAGTTGGAGATAAGGGAGGCGCCACTGATGTGTGAATAGTACCTCCGTTAGATACCCGTAATTGTCCGTTTGTTTAAGATTATTGGACAAATAAACCCAACAATAAACAAACTCTAGTTGTGGCCTGCCAACAAAAACGGGCTAAAAAAACATGATATTAGCTGTTCTCAGTTGAACGATACCAAACTATGTCTCATCTAGATGAGTTTTATGGGCTCTATAAATCATGGCCATGCATTGCAATGTGGCATTAGCCCGGACGGTACGTAGCATCAGCGAGAAAACATGAGCAATTCGGCTGCTTTGGCACCATCATCACGCGCGGCTGTGTTCCTTGCCTTCTCCCTCATCTGTTTCTCCAGCCATGTCCTCGCCGCCGGACACCCTCACTACGCCGACGCGCTCGCGAAGTCGTTGCTCTTCTTCCAGGGCCAGAGGTCCGGCCGCCTGCCGCCGGACCAGGCCGTCAAGTGGAGATCCAACTCCGCCATGTCCGACGGCTCGGCCGCAAACGTAAGCAAGCGATGTCTCCACCGTACTATCACTTTTTTTTAGAAAAAAGGCCAAGGCCCTACTTTATAGATAAAGCTACCAGGCAGCATCACGGATACCACAGGTTCACAGAAAATCATAACCACACAGAGGAGTTTAAGAGAAACGTAAGCAAGCATGATACAGGCAACTACCATACACAGCGCGCAGGCCGGGAAGGAGAAAGACCAAATGTCCGCAAACGACAGCACCAAATTATACGGCAGGGTTCGTCCCGGATATCTGAGAAGCCGAAGCCCGAATTTTGTTGATGAGCAGGTCCAGGGCGTCCCGATCAGGCTCCTTAGTCAATGATCTCCACTGCTGCAAGAATATACATGATTTGAATAGAACAAGGTTTAGATGGGAAGGTAAGCTCAATAGTAAATTTGTTTCTAATATTTCATAAGGCCCAGCATAAGGCTTCCAAGCCAACCCAAAATACCCTCTTGGTGACCCCGACCAAAGTTTTAGCTAGAGTTCTAATATCAGAAAAAAGGAGGGATTCCAAGAAACCCAAAGCCAAGATCTGACGCAAGACCAAACTAATTTGGCAAGTACACAGTTGAAAAAGATGTGGTCGGAATTTTCCAAGGCCCCACACAGGTTACAGAATTCAGAGCCCGGCCCATTGCGTTTTTTGATCTGATCAGCAGTAGGGAGGCGACCACGAAAGGCCTGCCAGAGAAAAATCTTAATTTTCGGAGGAACCCTTGATTTCCAGACACAAGAGAATCTAGCCGAGGGGGTACCACCAATGAGTCTAGAATACAACGACTTAACAGAAAAATTACCAGAGGCCGAAAGTGGCCAAAACACCGAGTCAGCCGACTCCGAGAGCACGGGGAAGAGGGCAGAGAGGCTTTGCCAATCTTCCAACTCTTCAGGAGACAGAACCCGATGGAAAGCCAAATCCCAATTATTAGCAGCCAGCTCCGCGATGGAGATCTGCGGATTGGGACAATAAGAAAACAGAATCGGAAAGCTCACGGCAAGTGGGGCATCCCCAGACCACCAATCCAACCAAAAACGAACAACAGCCCCATTCCCCACAGAAAACTTGACATGCTCCAAAAAAATCGGCCTAACTTTAACAAGAGCTTTCCAGAACTGAGAACCACGCCGCGCGGGAGCAAACATAGGATTGGAGTGGGGGAAATATTTGGCCTTAAGAATCGAAAAGCACAGCGACCCTGCCCCACAGTCATAATTTTCCACCACCACTTGATGAGCAAACACATGTTCATCCTTGTGGCTCATGCTTGATTCAACGTGATGACCTAGAGTTTGACTTTTGTTGGCGGCAGGTTGACCTCACCGGCGGGTACTACGACGGCGGCAACAACGTGAAGTTCAATTTTCCCATGGCGTTCACCGCGACCATGCTGTCTTGGAGCATCATCGAGTATGGCGGGCGGATGGAGGGGCGCGTCCACGACGCGCGCGCCGCGGTACGGTGGGCGACGGACTACCTTTTGAAGTCGGCCATGACGACCCCGGGCAAACTCTACGTCGGAGTGGGCGATGCCGACGCCGACCACCGGTGCTGGGAGCGGCCGGAAGACATGGACACGCCGCGGGACGTGCACGCGGTGTCGGCGTCCGCCCCGGGGTCCGACGTCGCAGGCGAGACCGCGGCCGCGCTCGCGGCGGCCAGCGTGGTCTTCAGGGCCGCCGACCCGGCCTACTCCAGGAGGCTGGTCGCGGCGGCGAGGGACGTGATGGCGCTCGCCTGGCGGCACCAGGGGAAGTACAGCGACCACGTCGGCGGCGGCGTGGGCAACTACTACCCATCCTACTCCGGCTACAAGGTGCAATTCAAATATCACACCGTGCAAGTGCAACGAATTGGAAAAAATTTGTAATGATTTTGCGTGTGCATGGTGTGCAGGACGAGCTCCTGTGGGGATCTGCATGGCTGCTGTGGGCGACGAAGAACAGCTCCTACCTCAACGACCTCATCTCCCTCGGCGCCAACGACGACGTCGACGTGTTCAGCTGGGACAACAAGCTCGCCGGGGCGCGCGTGCTTCTGTCACGGGTAACGAACGAAAGCACGCCATTCAGTTCAACCCCCCAATGGTGCCACACAGGTCCACTCAGCTGACACATTGCGCGCGTTTGGGTCTGACTGAGCATGCAGAGGGCTCTGCTGGACGGGGACAAGAGGCTGGAGCCGTTCACGCGTCAAGCGGAGGAGTTCATCTGCCACATCCTGCCCAACTCCAGCTCCCCGTCGTCAACGACGGCGTACACGCCCGGCGGGCTGATGCACCGGCGGGGCAACGTCAACATGCAGTACGCCGCCTCGGCCAGCTTCCTGCTCACCACCTACGCCAAGTACATGGCCGCCTCCCACCGCCGCGCATTCTCTTGCCAGAGCCACGGCGTCACCCACAGGGCCCTGAGGGCCCTGGCCAAGCGGCAGGTGGACTACGTGCTGGGCGACAACCCGCTGGGGATGTCGTACATGGTGGGCTACGGCGCGCGCTACCCGCAGAGGATCCACCACAGGGCGTCCTCGATGCCGTCCGTGGCCGCGCACCCGGCGCGCATCGGCTGCCAGGAGGGCTTCCAGAGCTACCTCCACGCCGCCGGGCCTAATCCCAACGTGCTTACCGGCGCCGTCGTCGGCGGGCCGGATGAGAACGACGCGTTCCCGGACGACCGCCCCGACTACGCGCGGTCGGAGCCCACCACCTACACCAACGCGCCCCTCGTAGGTTGCCTCGCCTACTTCGCCGGGAGCTACAAGAAATGACCACCTCTGCTACCATGCATGTGGATCTTTATTGTCTGATACATACAGTTTTTTTTCCCAAGAAAACTTCCAATAAACTACATCATTAATCATGGCAGTACAACGATGGTTAATGATGAATAAAATGGATCCTGATACAATAAAAAAATGTTAGTTGCATACTGGCATTTTTTTTCTTTTTTTTTCTGTGGGCTACATCGAAAGAATTGGAAGAGCCTTCAGAAACATACTTAAGGATGATGAGACAAACTAACCAATGGTTACTTTTTGAAGGGGTCCGGCAAGGGTAACTTTTTTTTGCATGGGAGCACGCTAGTGGTGTGTCCAGCCGCCACCACGCGTCACGTGTTGAGCCTTTCATTTGGATTTAGTTTTTTTTTGGTCGCGTTTTGGGTGGATCCGCTAAGAGCATCTCCAACAGTCGCCGAACGCGCTGCGCGTAAAAAATGGCTTTAGCGCGTGTCCATCGCCTGGTTTGGTGCGGCGCACAGCGCCAGCTCCAGTAGCCGCGCTAAAATGCAGCGCGCGCGCCGCTCCAGCAGCCGCGCAAAAATTGCAGCGCGCGCGCTCATTCTACAAACTAGGATGTAGGCATTGAAAGCATAGAAACTAGATAGATTGTATAGGATTTTAACGATACAAAGGTATTTTTACATCGGAAACATAGATTGCATAAAATAAAAACGACAAACGATAAAAAACTAAATAGATAGCATAAAATACTACTCTAAGTCGCTATCATCATCACCATTATCATCCTCGGCGGTGTCGTCCGAGGTTGATAGCCATATGTCCAACCAACGATCATCGTTCTCCGTTAAGAACGACCTCCCACCTGCTGCAACGAGATCGGTCTGCGCGTTCGCCAACGCCTTCCGCCGACGCCTGTCCAACCGCGCCTCGCGGCGCCTTCGCGTATCCTCCTCGCGATGCCTTGCCCAGTAGACTTGCTCGTAGGCGACGTCCTCCGGGTGGCGCCGGCGCCACTCCGCCATGACCCGCTCGTCCTCCTGGGCGACGAGTAGGCGGTGCTGCCGCTCGGCGTGCTCCGCACGGTCTTGTGCCGTGTTCAGACGAGGCGGCGGGCGACGTCGAGCGCCTGCTGGAGCGTGTACACATCTTGGAAGTTAATCTGGCCGCGCGGCCGGCCTAGGCGCCACGCCGTCGCGTCGTACGCGCGGGCGGCCTCGCGCGCCGTCCCGTACGTGCCGAGGCCAAGCCGGAGATCGCCGGAGCGTTTCTCCACGTAGTAGCCGTCGTTGGGGCGCATGCGGACGCCGCGGTAGCCGGACGCTCCTCGGCGGCGCGGCAGCATGGCGGGACGCTGGGGCGGTGGAGGCGCGTCGGTGGCGGGGCGCTGCGGCATGGCGGGGCGCTGGGGCGGTGGAGGCGCATCGGTGGCGGGGCGCTGGAGCGACGCGTGGCAGAGAGGGAGAGGAAGAGGAGAAGAGGAGGCGTGGAGAGGCGCGTGGCGTGCGCTGCACTTTATAGGCGCGCCGGAAGCGATGCGCAAAAAATGAGGTGCGAGCTGGCGCCTTTTCATGCGCGCGAAGACGGTTCCCGCGCGCGTGATTATCCCGCCACCGCTGGAGCGCGGCAAAACGTCCCCCGTGCGCTAAAAGCTGCGTTTACCGCGCGCGCGCGTCGTTTCACGCGGCCGTTGAAGATGCTCTAACTTGATGCCTACATTGCAGACATCCGGATGCCCTGCCCACAAACCTCCCTCGGTTTGCTTCCGATTTGGGGGAATTCGAACGCTCGGACGCATTTGATGTATGGCAAATAGTAATAGCAAATAGTGTTCAGATCATGCATTTCGAACATTCGAGGCTTTTTGGTGCATTTTTTTTACCATAATACAGTAGGGCAAAGAACCCTATCGTTTGTCATTTTTCATTAAAAAATAGGGGGAAAAGGTATGTTACAATGGTTGACCGGGGTACAACCAAGGAAGGCTAGAGATTACATACTAGAAACTAGGTAGAAAAAAGAATTCAATTGTTGTCTGTCCAGGATGACATGCCATCCTTAAGACTGGGTTTGGCTCTAAGCATTGTCAACTTGAAAGTTCTGACAAAGTCATGTCTGCATTTAGTAATGGAGCATGGGATACCCTAAAAAATTAGACCATTCCTTTGATACCAGATGCTCCAGCAGCCCACGATCATAATTTCCATGAAAACATTATGTTGATATCTCTGTTTTGCTTCAATGATCATGTCATGAGTGTTGTTATATGTGTTCCATTCAATGCCAATATTCCACCAGAAACCCTGACTAAAAGGGCAAGAGAATACACTACAAAAAAATACACTTCCGTGATGATATGTGTTTGTCACAGTAGGTCGCGTTTTCTGTCATGCATGTACAATCATGACGATTTTATAACAGAATCAAGATAGTGATACCTGTGCTGTCGTAGAAATGTTCCATGACATTACCAAAATTATCATCACGAAAATGTCCACTTTCATGACGATAAATCGCGCGTCACAGAAATGCTTTCGTCAAGGGTGACCGACACGTGGCATTCACCGTAACGGAACGCCGTTAAGCTATCGGGTCCGGTTTTGGATCCGATAACCCGTTAACAGCCCGGACCAATGGGGATTTTCCACGTGTAAAATCATCATTGGCTGAAGGAAACACGTGTCAGCTCCGCATTGGCACAGGTGTCAGTCATCCAATGGGCGAGATGCGCCTATGATATGTTGACACGTGGACCGGCCCAAAAGTGGCCCATAAAGTTTAAATGGGCCGGCCCAACTAAAGGTCCACAAGATTTTGCGGACCATAATGGGCCCACCCAGCTAAAGGCCCACAAGATTTTACGGACCATAATGGGCTGGACCAGCTAAAGGCCCACAAGATTTTGCGGGCCATGATGGGCCGGCCCAGGTAAAGGCCCACGAGATTTTTGTGGGCCATAGTGGGTCGGCCCAGGTAAAGGCCCACAAGATTTTTACGGACCATAATGGGCCAGCCTAGCTAAAGGCCCATGAGATTTCGCCGACATTAATGGACCGGCCCAGCTGTAGGCCCACAAGATTTTGAGGATCCTAGTAGGCCGGCCCATTAACTGCCTGCCATGTTTGGGACCAAATGCCGACCCATATTTGATCCGGTCCATTAATGGCCTACCACGTTCTAGGCCTAATAATGACCCATATGAGATCCAGCCCGTTTAAAGCCTACCATGTTCTGGGCCAAATTACAGCCTAGATCAGGTCCGGCCCTTTAAGAGGCTTTGGGGTAAATTATGGCCCATGTCAGATTCAGCCTGTCAATTGGACGCTATGCTTTTGGGCCCACTTGCTAAAGGCCCATTTAGTAATTCGTCCTGATATTAGTTTCGGCCTGTGAAGGGCCCGTTTAACATTTCGGCCCTATATTAATTGTGGCCTGTTAAAAGCCCGTCATATAGTTGGGCCTAACTACGACCCAGTTTGCATCCGGCCTGCTCGCAGCCGATAATCTGATTGGGCCAAACAAGGACCGAGACATTTTTGGCCTGTTAAAAGCCTGTGATTTGATTGGTACAATCATGGGACGGGGTCCATTTCGGGCTACTGCCGGCCCGTGAGCTGTTCGGCACGTTTCAGGCACAACCTACTTCTCAGTCTCCTAAAAGCCCATTGAGTTTTCTTACGAAAAGAGGGCCGGTGGTTTACTCGGCCTATTAAAGGCCCAAACCTACTAGTGGGCCAGTTTACATTTAGGCCTTTTAACGGACCAAGATGACGGGGCCCATGATGTGGATCATACATCATGATTGCATGACGGCTTGATTATGTACCGTAATTTTACGGTTTGGCCGGTTTACTATGAAGACATGATATATATACAGTAAAATAACTGCAGCATCATGAATAAGAAAAAACCTAGACTATACAATAAAGAAATTACGACATATTACATCCACTGGGCATCAAAGTTTGCCACTATGATAATAAAGCACAAGCAGACAGCAGATTACATGCACTGGGCATCAAAGATCGCCACTAGTTCAAATAAACACGCCGACAAAATAATATACAAAACCAACAGCACTTCAATAGAGTTCAAGAAAGGTTAGCCCTGCTGGGGAGTTGCAGCGCAATCAGCTGAGCAAGCTGATGAGACTGCGCTTATTTAACACTTATAACCTGATCATTCTGAAAGATAAGAAGCAGACAAATGACAGGTTTTGCACATAAAATATCTGTGCTGACAATTCATCACATTTCTTACTGACGAATAAAGTGACACGGTTTAAAATTGCATTAACACAATATGGTATTGTTCAGGTCAAGACATGGCAGGAAATGACATTGTGAAGGAGTTGGCAGCTTCACGACACCACTGGATTATAGATAAAGAACTCATAAGTATCAATGGTTAGTGTGCTATCAATTTATCCCATTTCAGATTGGCAAATAAAGAGACAGTTTAAATAATAGTAGAATGATATGACATTGTTCATAGTTAAGACATTGCAGAATATGACATTGTGCTGTAGTGGGTAGGTTCACCACACCACTGGATTACGGATCAAGAACAGAAGCATACATGAAGTGCAAAATAAGATCACTTGCTCTGTATAGTTTAATTTATATGGTATGAAGAAGAAACTTGGTTGTACAACTGAAAACTTAAATTGAGAAGGACAAATTTTTGTTTATGAACTACATAATAAACTTTAAACATGCAATTTGATGCAAACACCAAAAATAAACAACTATTGCAGTCATGCCTAATCAAATATACACAACAAAGTTTGAAGGCTTGAGAAGGACAAACTTACATTATTGGTCAAGACAGGCTCTATAAAGCCCTTGTCCACGGTGAGGGGGGGGGGGGGTAATTCAAGAAGTTTACCACAGAATCTTCTTCATAAGCATTGCCTTTATTCTACATTTTATTAAGAGTAAATATAGATGTGATAATATAAGAAAAAATGGAGAATATTTAAGATAAAATGAAGAGTGATGCTATATAACCAAGTAGCTATAAATGTAAGTACAAAGATACAGGCGAAAGGTACAGCCAAGAGCAATGCACAACTAAACTTCTTCAGTACCATCGGTGTTATCCAACCTTATGGTAAGAGTAAATATAGATCTGGTGTGTAGAAAATGGAGGGCAAAGGAAAATAAGCTGCAGAGTGATGGTACATGAACAACTAGCTGTCAATATAAGTACACTGATAAAGGACAGCAAGTACTTACAAGAACAATGCAGAGCTAAAACAATTCATTGGCATTGGATATATTCTACACTAATGTAACCATTCATACATATCAGATAATTTGGAGCAAACAATTGATAAGCAAGCTATCATGCATATTGCTGTCACATAATGAACCAGGTATGTATGCAAGTACAGTGATACAGGACAACATGTACTAACAAGAGCAAAGCAGCGGGCAGCATATTTGTGATATCCTGTCGTTCTTTTCAAACCGGAATTCTTCTTCGAGCAGATTTCCTGCAAAATAGATCAGTAAGGCACATGCAGAAAAGTAGAAGTTCAAATTGTAATGTGATTTCATAGAGAGTACCTCATCCTAGGAACGAGACCAGTGCATAACAAGGTTTTTCCATTCAATGTCTTCTAAATTTAGCACAGGAGATTTCAGCGGAAATTCGTTTATAGACTTGCCATTAAAGTTTGATTTCCTCAGGTAACACCGATACTGCTGCAATGCTTCCTTGAAAAGCACAAGCAAGCTTTGCTCGTCATGACTATCCAGATTGACCCTCGCCTACTTACAACAATTAATGTAAATCGTTGATGTGTTCAATCAGCAAAAAACAGGAAAATAATAACCATGAATAATAGCACTTACACGTAAGTTGGACAGGAAGATGTGAAAAATGATTTTTGTCTTCACTATAATCTTCCTATGATGGGAATATATGCACGCAGTCCCTAACAACATTAAAAGCATTGTCTTTTAAACTGGGAATAACTAGAATGGGGTTCCAATCTGCAGGAATTGGCCGTCTCTACAGTTGGGATAGGTCTTCGGGCGGTGGACTTGCTGTACTTTTTGCTGGAGTGGGATTTTTCTGTGGTACAGCTAGTGCTATGGCAACTGAAATCGGTATACCTTTTGCTGGAGTGCAGGTCCTATGTGGTGGGGCTAGTGGTGTGGCCAGTGAAGTATGGGTACAGTCTGCTGGAGTCAGTCCTACGTTTTGGGTCACTGGTTGTACAGCCAATATAAGTGGGGTGCTGTCTGATTTCTTTGGAACCACCACATTTTTCAAGGACTTTGCTGGTGCTTCTTCAGGTTCGGCAATCACCCTCTTCCTTTTTGATGTTTGATGCACAAGAACAGCATTTGATTGAAAAAACATGGTATGATGACAGATGGAATATGTATTGATAATGGATGGGCATGGCATCTCGACATATATGATGAGTAAACTAAGCAGATGGCGGTGCAACAAAGTAGAAGAAATGCAAGACAACATATGCAAGATACATGCAATCAATAAAACCTTGCCAAATTAGAAAAGGCACCTTGATGGGTGAACAGGACATGCCATCTGCCTTTGACTCCTCGAGGTTAGAATAGTCATTAGGATCATATTCTGAACACGAATCAACAGGTGGGGAGCGTATGAGTTTTATTGCATCCAGAATGGCACTCAATGCCTTGGTGACAATTTTGTAAGTCATTGCAGTGTTTAGCTTAAAGAGTGGACTGCTGCTAGTGCGACACAAAGCAGCTACACAGATCATAGTGTAGATATAATGGGAAAACCGTAAGCATCAGAGTAAAATCAGCAAAGTGGGACTTGCTGGAATATATGTGCTAGTATTGCCGGTACGGCTAGAAAGGCTTCGGATACCAGCTCTCTTCAACTGAAGGTGCAGTACTGTTAATATCAATGTAACTCTCAAAGGCGACATAGCTCCCCGCATTTCCTTGCTATTCTTATAGGATTCAAGTGGGCAGGCCACTACAAATCCTATTCCTATGTTTACAAAATCCTACGAATCAAAGAGGCTCGAAGAGTTCAAAGTGTCCATCACAACCGACCGTATAAACCTCTACACTGCAAATGTCCCTGCTCATCTTCACTACAAGGAACATACTGTACTACTATCATACTCCCTCCGTTCCAGAATATAAGTCTTTGTAGATATTTCCACTATGGATCACATACAGATGTATCCAGATACATTTTAGAGTGTAGATTCACTCATTTTGCTCCATATGTAGTCCATGGTGGAATCTATACAAAGACTTGTATTTAGGAACGGAGATAGTACTTATTAAAGAAGAACGGAGCAGGAACATGCTAAAGAAGAGCAAGCAGATTTTGGATAATAAAATGTTCATTGCACAGTGCCCACACATGATGAACCAGAGCGCATTAAGGAAGCAACTCCCTGTTGTCTCTCTATATGTGGTGCACGTGCTTTTCGAAAGTAAAGTAGGAACATTAGCTGACCAATTAAATGTTATCTGTTTTAGTAATATCAACATCATATCAGATTCGTACTTGAGCAACAAGTTTGGAATTATGAGTGGCACGTTGTTTAGCTTGGTGGATTCCGGAGCAATGCTAAGCAGGTACGATGATGGTACTGAATATAAAGGCATGGTTGCATGCAAGTCGCGTGACT
The DNA here is from genome assembly GCA_900231445.1 of Triticum turgidum subsp. durum. NCBI lineage: Eukaryota > Viridiplantae > Streptophyta > Magnoliopsida > Poales > Poaceae > Triticum > Triticum turgidum. The sequence goes on along the minus strand of LT934122.1, from coordinate 112,758,418 downwards.
TTTGTCATTTGGGTCAGTCGACCATTTCAGGTGGTTGGATGAAGATCCTATGTCTCCTAATCCTTCTTCTTCCTCGTCTCTGATTCTTCCCATGCAGAACACCGCACGGGCCGCCAGCCGAACCACCGGCCCCCACCACCTGTGTTCCTCCGCCACCCCCACCCTACCCCTCCCCCACCCGTGTCGAGTTTTCTTCATTCGGCAAGGCCCCACCACCGCCCCACAACCATCGTCCCCACCCAAGCCCCTTCGTTGGCACCGGAAAACTCCGGCGATCTCTGAAAAACCGACTGACCCAATTTTGAAATTTAGTCTATTGTGATTTAACTAGTGTGGAATATAAAAGGGGAAAACCATAAGCATTGGGAGTATAGTCTTGAGCGTGCCATGGCGGATCTGAAGGTGCAAACCGGACAAAGGCAACTTCGCAACCAATGTTTGCTTTCAACTAGCAAGTAAGTGATGGACAAGAAATCAGAGTAAAGCAATGGCAATCTATTTTCTTGCCATGATAAATAAGTTGAGCAGATACGAAAGAGTACCGCCTCTGGTGCAGCGCCGTGTATGCATCTGCTGAGAATTTGGCGGTGTTGTGGTAGCGATGGCTGTCGGTGGCGTGGAAGCAGATCTAGGAGGGTACACGGTGGTGGCGGGGCGCGGTGGACGAGACGGTCGTAGGAGCGGCGCCGGCAAGGTGGAGGACAACGGGGATGCAGTGAGAGGACGCGATGCAAGGATCCTGGTCCGAAGCCGTGGATGAGAGAGGTCAATCTCTTATAATGGACGGTGGCGTCGGGGTATCAGTTCCAGCATGGTGGAGGAGGACGGCGGTGGATGGGGTGGCGGACAGAGGAGGTTGGGATGGAGAGGGTGTTTTGGCACCCACGGAGTATGAATGGGGAAATGGAGGTAGAGAGGAAGGGCGAAACCATGTCTTCAGGGCGCGCTGGTCTCGAATGCGAGGAAATTTACAAACTTAGCCCCCATTTCAAATTTCCTACATCAGAACAATATTAGTCACTTGGGGATAGGACAGTAATCTTGCATACACCGAATATTTGCGGATGAGAGTTTGTTTTTGGTGCCCACTATGTATGAATTCGGGAGGGAATCGATTTCGGCCGAGGACACACTGTGTTTTGGCGCCCACCGTGTATGAATCCGGGTGAGAGGCGGTTATGTCATGTTTGAGTGAAATTACAAACCTACCCCTATTGAAACCTATAGAAATCGAGCAGATAGGCTTTGCGTGGCAGGGATAGGCAGTAGTAATTTTCATCTCACAGATTTTGGTTTCGGGCGATTACTGCGACTTTCCCCGCTTCGTTCAAATTTTGCATAGTGCATGTTTACCGTGCCAACTCAATTTGAATCCCATTTTTATTCTATTTTTTAGGGCAGGATCCATTTTCGATTGGAATAAAATTCTATATACATCATTTTTTATATATACTTTCAAAAGAATAACAAATAATTCTGGTCCTTTATATGTATAATATGATTTACAAATAGAATGATCTCAAAATCATAAGGTTGAATTCAAAAAATTTAAACCAAATTATGTTCTACTAAAATGTATGGATCAATAAGATCTACATATTAAATAACATAGATGCGTGTCAATTCATATGAGTATGCATGTTTGATAGATCAATTTTGGTTCGAGTATGGATTACATGTATCATCATCTCGAATTCAAATATTTGAATCCCTTTTATGTTCACTCCTTTCACGCCCATCTCTCTCGCATGCATGCTCCTTCTATTGGAAATATGCCCTAGAGGCAATAATAAATTAGTTATTATTATTATAGTTCCTTGTTCATGATAATCATTTATTATCCATGCTATAATTGTATTGATAGGAAACTCAGATACATGTGTGGGTACATAGATAACACCATGTCCCTAGTAAGCCTCTAGTTAACTAGCTCGTTGATCAATAGATGGTTATGGTTTCCTGACCATGGACATTGGATGTCATTGATAACGGGATCACATCATTAGGAGAATGATGTGATGGACAAGACCCAATCCTAAGCCTAGCACAAAGATCGTGTAGTTCGTATGCTAAAGCTTTTCTAATGTCAAGTATCATTTCCTTAGACCATGAGATTGTGCAACTCCCGGATACCGTAGGAATGCTTTGGGTGTACCAAACGTCACAACGTAACTAGGTGACTATAAAGGTGCACTACAGGTATCTCCGAAAGTGTCTGTTGGGTTGGCACGAATCGAGACTGGGATTTGTCACTCCGTGTAATGGAGAGGTATCTCTGGGCCCACTCGGTAGGACATCATCATAATGTGCACAATGTGACCAAGGGGTTGATCACGGGATGATGTGTTACGGAACGAGTAAAGAGACTTACCAGTAATGAGATTGAACAAGGTATCGGGACACCAACGATCGAATCTCGGGCAAGTAAAATACCGCTAGACAAAGGGAATTGTATACGAGATTGATTGTGTCCTTGACATCGCGGTTCATCCGATGAGATCATCGTGGAACATGTGGGAGCCAACATGGGTATCCAGATCCCGCTGTAGGTTATTGACCGGAGAACGTCTCGGTCATGTCTGCATGGTTCCCAAACCCGTAGGGTCTACACACTTAAGGTTCGATGACGCTAGGGTTATAGGGAATAGATATACGTGGTTACCGAATGTTGTTCGGAGTCCCGGATGAGATCCCAAATGTCACGAGAAGTTCCGAAATGGTCCAGAGGTAAAGATTTATATATGGGAAGTCCTGTTTTGGTTACCGGAAAAGTTTTGGGTGTTATCGGTAATGTACCGGGACCACCGGGAGGGTCCCGGGGGTCCACCAAGTGGGGCCATCGGCCCCAGAGGGCTGCATGGGCCATGTGTGGGAGGGGACCAGCCCCAGGTGGGCTGGTGCGCCCCCCCACAAGGGCCCAAGGCGCCTAGGGTTTGGGAAGGGGGCGCCCCACCTTGCTTGGGGGCAAGTTTCCCCCTCTCCCCCCTTGGCCGCCACCCTAGATGGGTTTTGGGGCTGCTGCACCCCTAGGGGTGGGAACCATAGAGGGGGCGCAGCCCCCTCCCTCTCCCCTATATATACTTGATGTTTTGGGGCTGCCAAATACAAGAGTTTCCACCTCTCCCTAGCGCAGCCCTACCTCTCTTTCTCCTCGTCTCTCGCGGTGCTTGGTGAAGCCCTGCTGGATTACCACGCTCCTCCATCACCACCACGCCATTGTGCTGCTGCTGGATAGAGTCTTCCTGAACCTCTCCCTCTCTCCTTGCTGGATCAAGGCATGGGAGACGTCACCGGGCTGCACATGTGTTGAACGCGGAGGTGTCGTCCGTTCGACACTAGGATCTCCGGTGATTTGGATCACGACGAGTACGACTCCTTTAACCCCGTTCTCTTGAAGGCTTCCGCTTAGCGATCTACAAGGGTATGTAGATGCACTCTCCTTCCCCTCGTTGCTAGTTTCTCCATAGATAGATCTCGGTGACTCGTAGGAAAATTTTGAATTTCTGCTATGTTCCCCAACAGTGGCATCATGAGCTAGGTCTATCGCATAGATTCTATGCACGAGTAGAACACAAAGTAGTTGTGGGCGTTGATTTTGTTCAATATGCTTACCGTTACTAGTCCAATTTTGATTCGGTGGCATTGTGGGATGAAGCGGCCCGGACCGACCTTACACGTACTCTTACGTGAGACAGGTTCCACCGACTGACATGCACTTGTTGCATAAGGTGTCTAGCGGGTGCCAGTCTCTCCCACTTTAATCAGATCAGATTCGATGAAAATGGTCCTTATGAAGGGTAAATAGCAATTGGCATATCACGTTGTGGTTTTTGCGTATGTAAGAAACGTTCTTGCTATAAACCCATAGCAACCACGTAAAACATGCAAACAACAATTAGAGGACGTCTAACTTGTTTTTGCAGGGTATGCTATGTGATGTGATATGGCCAAAAGAATGTGATGAATGATATGTGATGTATGAGATTGATCATGTTCTTGTAATAGGAACCACAACTTGCATGTCGATGAATTTGACAACCGGCAGGAGCCATAGGAGTTGTCTTAATTTATTGTATGACCTGTGTGTCATTGAACAACGCCATGTAATTACTTTACTTTATTGCTAAACCATTAGCCATAGTAGTAGAAGTAATAGTTGGCGAGACAACTTCATGGAGACACGATGATGGAGATCATGGTGTCATGCCGGTGACGATGATGACAATGGAGCCCCGAAGATGGAGATCAAAAGAAGCAAAATGATATTGGCCATATCATGTCACTTTTTGATTGCATGTGATGTTTATCATGTTTATGCATCTTATTTGCTTAGAACGACGGTAGTAAATAAGATGACCCCTCATTAAAATTTCAAGAAAGTGTTCCCCCTAACTGTGCACTGTTGCGAAAGTTCGTTGTTTCGAAGCACCACGTGATGATCGGGTGTGATAGATGCTAACGTTCACATACAAGGGTGTAAGCCAGATTTACACACGCGAAACACTTAGGTTGACTTGACGAGCCTAGCATGTACAGACATGGCCTCGGAACACAAGAGACCGAAAGGTCGAGCATGAGTCCTATGGTAGATACGATCAACATGAAGATGTTCACCGATGATGACTAGTCCGTCTCACGTGATGATCGGACACGGCCTAGTTGACTCGGATCATGTAATCACTTAGATGACTAGAGGGATGTCTATCTGAGTGGGAGTTCATAAGATGAACTTAATTATCCTGAACATAGTCAAACGATTCTTGCAAATTACATCGTGGCTCGCGCTTTAGTTCTACTGTTTTAGATATGTTCCTAGAGAAAATTTAGTTGAAAGTTGATAGTAGCAATTATGCGGACTGGGTCCGTGAACTGAGGATTATCCTCATTGCTGCGTAGAAAGATTATGTCCTTAATGCACCGCTCAGTGTGCTGAACCTCGAACGTCGTCTGTGGATGTTGCGAACATTTGACATACACGTTTTGATAACTACGTGATATTCAGTTAAACGGTATAGAGTTGAGGCACCAAAGACGATTTCGAAACGTCGCGGAACATATGAGATGTTTCGAGAACTGAAATTGGGATTTCAGGCTCGTGCCCACGTCAAGAGGTATAAGACCTCCGATGATTTTCTTAGCCTGCAAACTAAGGGAGAAAAGCTCAATCGTTGAGCTTGTGCTCAGATTGTCTGAGTACAACAATCACTTGAATCGAGTGGGAGTTGATCTTCCAGATGAGATAGTGATGTTTCTCCAAAGTCATTGCCACCAAGCTACTAGAGCTTCATGATGAACTATAACATATCAGGGATAGAAATGATGATCCATGAGATATTCGCGATGTTTGACACCACGAAAGTAGAAATCAAGAAGGAGCATCAATTGTTGATGGTTGGTGAAACCACTAGTTTCAAGAAGGGCAAGGGCAAGAAGGGACACTTCATGAAACGGCAAATCAGCTGCTGATCTAGTGAAGAAACCCAAGGTTGAACCCAGACCCGAGACTAAGTGCTTCTGTGATAAGGGGAACAGCCACTGGAGCAGAATTACCCTAGATACTTGGTAGATGAGAAGGTTGGCAAGGTCGATAGAAGTGTATTGGATATACATTACGTTAATGTGTACTTTGCTAGTACTCGTAGTAGCACCAGGGGATTAGATACCGGTTCGGTTGCTAAGTGTTAGTAACTTGAAATAAAAGCTACGGAATAAACGGAGACTAGCTAAAGGTGAGCTGACGATATGTGTTGGAAGTGTTTCCAAGGTTGATGTGATCAAGCATCGCACGCTCCCTCTACCATCAAGATTGGTGTTAAACCTAAATAATTGTTATTTGGTGTTTGCGTTGAGCATAGACATGATTGGATTATGTCTATCGCAATACGGTTATTCATTTAAGGAGAACAATGGTTACTCTATTTATTTGAATAATACCTTCAATGGTCTTGCACCTAAAGGAATGGTTTATTGAATCTCGATCGTAGTGATACACATTTTCATGCCAAAAAATATAAGATAGTAATGATAGTACCACTTACTTGTGGCACTGCCATGTAAGTCATATTGGTGTAAAACGCATGAAGAAGCTCCATGTTGATGGATCTTTGGACTCACTCATTTTTGAAAAGTTTGAGACATGCGAACCATGTCTATTGGTGTATACGCATGAAGAAACTCCATGCAGATGGAACGTTTGGACTCACTTGATTTTGAATCACTTGAGATATGCAAATCATACCAGATGGGAAAGATGACTGAAGAGCCTCGTTTTCAGTAAGATGGAACAAGATAGCAACTTGTTGGAAGTAACACATTTTGATGTGTGCAGTCCAATGAGTGCCGAGGCATGCAGTGAATATCGTTATGTTCTTACTTCACAGATGATTCGAGTAGATGTTGAGTATATTTACTTGATGAAACACAAGTCTGAATTATTGAATGGTTCAAGTAATTTCAGAGTGAAGTTGAAGATCATTGTGACAAGAGGATAAAATGTCTATGATATGATCACAGAGATGAGTATCTGAGTTACGAGCTTTGACACGCAATTAAGACATTGTGGAAATTGTTTCACAATTAATACCGCATGGAACACCATAGTGTGATGGTGTGTCCGAACATCATAGTTGCACCCTATTGGATATGGTGCGTACCATGATGTCTCTTATCGAATTACCACTATCGTTCATGGGTTAGGCATTAGAGACAACCGCAGTCACTTTAATAGGGCACCACGTAATTCCGTTGAGACGACACCGTTTGAACTATGGTTTGGAGAAACCTAAGTTGTCATTTCTTAAAAGTTTGGGGCTGCGACGCTTATGTGAAAAAGTTTCAGGTTGATAAGCTCGAACCCAAAGCGGATAAAATACATCTTCATAGGACACCCAAAAACAGTTGGGTATACCTCCTATTTCAGATCCGTAAGCAAAAGGATTGTTTCTAGAAACGGGTCCTTTCTCGAGGAAAAGTTTCTCTTGAAAGAATTGAGTGGGGGGATGGTGGAGACTTGATGAGGTTGTTGAACCATCACTTGAACTAGTGTGTAGCAGGGCACAGGAAGTTGTTCCTGTGGCACCTACACCAATTGAAGTGGAAGCTGATGATAGTGATCATGAAACCTCGGATCAAGTCACTACCGAACCTCGTAGGGTGACAAGGATGTGTACTACTTCAAAGTGGTACAGTAATCATGTCTTGAAGGTCATGTTGCTAGATAACAATGAACCTACGAGCTATGGAGAAGCAATGGTGGGCCCGGATTCTGACAAATGGCTCGAGGCCATAAAATCCCAGAGAGGATCCATGTATGAGAAGAAAGTGTGGACTTTGGAAGAACTACTTGATGGTCGTAAGGCTATTGGGTACAGATGGATTTTAAAAGGAAGACGGACAATGATGGTAAGTGTCACCATTAAGAAAGCTCGACTTGTCGCTAAGATGTTTTCCAACAAGTTCAAGGAGTTGACTACGATGAGACTTTCTCACTCGTAGCGATGCTAAGAGTCTGTTGAAATTGGATTAGCAGTTACTGCATTATTTATGAAATCTTGCAGATAGGATGTCAAAACATTGTTTCCTCGACAATTTTCTTGAGGAAAGGTTGTATGTGATACAACCAGAAGGTTTTGACAAATCCTGAAAGACGCTAACAAGTATGCAAAGCTCCAGCAATCGTTCTAAGGACTGGGGTAAGCATCTCGGAGTTGGAATGTACGCTTTGATGAGATGATCAAAGATTTTGGGTTTATACAAAGTTTATGAGAAACTTGTATTTCCAAAGAAGTGAGTGGGAGCATGTGACGCCCGGGTAATCAAGCTACAGTGAACCTCTGCTAATGATGCCACGTCACCTTGATTACTGTTACTAATCCCGCGTTAGTTCGAAACCGGTTCAAATTTCAAAATTAAAATAAAGCAAACAATAAAGGTTTTCAAATATTAAAACTAAATGTTCGGGTGGAGCCAAATAATTCATAGGTAATTATGGTGGAGAGACCACACTATTATAAAATGCTTAAAAACTATGAGATGAATAAAACCGTAGCAAAAACTATTACTTAAATACTTTAAATATTAAATAATTACAAACCTATTTTATTTTGGGTTAGCAAATTTATGAGGCAGTGGCATAATTAGTAAACATCAATTTAGGTGCCACTTTGGTATTTTGTTCTCACTAGAATAAATACCAACTAAAAGTAATAGAATAAATAAAGGGTAAAAATAAAACAAAATGAATAAAGGCAGAACCCCCCCCGGCCAACTGGGCCACCCGGCCTGACTCCCACCCTGGCCCGACCGGCCCACCCACTCTCCATATCCCCCTATCGGCCGAAACCCTAGCTACCACGATTCCA
>LT934122.1:112734800-112749928 GCA_900231445.1 Triticum turgidum subsp. durum | reverse complement strand
TGCCCCGACCCTATCGTCCCCGACTCCGTCGCCCCTTGCCAGCGTCGCTCGACGCCCTGACGCCCCGTCCTCGACCTCCTCCCCTCGATCTGGATCGGGGTTCAACCCCGACCGCGCCCCGCCGACGTCGCCGTTGTCGCCCGTGGATCCCGCGGCCCACTGCCGAGCTTCGTCGCTGGATCCGCCGCCTCCTCGTCTCCTTCTCACGCTGCTGGACCTCACCGCCGCCCCGCATGGACCTCGCCGGAGCCGCCTCGCCGGACCTCTCCGCCGGACTGCTTCCTCTCCGTCCCTGTTGAGGGAGTCCTAGACTAGGGGGTGTCCGGATAGCCGAACTATCATCATCGGCCGGACTCCAAGACTATGAAGATACAAGATTGAAGACTTCGTCCCGTGTTCGGATGGGACTTTCCTTCGCGTGGAAGGCAAGCTTGGCGATACGGATATGTAGATCTCCTACCATTGTAACCGACACTGTGTAACCCTAGCCCTCTCCGGTGTCTATATAAACCGGATGGCTTTAGTCCATAGGACGAACAACAATCATAGCATAGGTTAGCTTCTAGGGTTTAGCCTCCTTGATCTCGTGGTAGATCTACTCTTGAAACCCACATCATCAATATTAATCAAGCAGGACGTAGGGTTTTACCTCCATCAGGAGGGCCCGAACCTGGGTAAAAACATCGTGTCCCTCGTCTCCTGTTACCATCCGCCTAGATGCACAGTCCGGGACCCCCTACCCGAGATCCGCCGGTTTTGACACCGACATTGGTGCTTTCATTGAGAGTTCCTCTGTGTCGTCACCGATAGGCTCGATGGCTTCTTCGATCATCATCAACGACGCAGTCCAGGGTGAGACCTTCCTCCCTAGACAGGTCTTCGTATTCGGCGGCTTTGCACTGCGGGCCAATTCGCTTGGCCATCTAGAGCAGATCGGAAGTTACGCCCTGGGCCATCAGGTTAGATTTGGAAGTTTGGACTTCACGGCTGAAATCCGCGGGGACTTGATCTTCGACGGATTCAAGCCACAGCTGAGCGTGCCGCACTGTCACGTCGGGCATGATTTAGCTCTGCTGCCGGACAGTACCCTGGAGGCCGCTCTCGAAACCACTCTGATCTTCAATTCGGAGCCAGCTCCGCAGATCGAGGATGGATGCCTAGACACCGCCTCGGGGGCTGCAACCTCTACGGCGATAGAGCCGAACACCAATCTTGTCCCCCATGAAGCTCGTGACTTCGAGGTGCCGGACTCCTTGCCGGACTCCGAACCTCCCGCGCCCCCTCCAGTCGGATCCGATTGGGTGCCGATCATGGAGTTCACCGCAGTGGACATCTTTCAACGCTCACCTTTTGGCGACATCTTGAGTTCACTAAAGTACCTCTCGTTATCAGGAGAGGCCTGGCCGGACTACGGCCAGGGCGGTTGGGATGCGGACGACGAAGAAATTCAAGGCCCACCCACCACCCACTTGGTAGCCACTGTCGATGATTTAACTGACAGGCTAGACTACGACTCTGAGGACATCGACGGTATGGACAACGATGCCGGGGACGACCAAGGACCAGCGCCTAACGGGCGCAGGAAAGCCACCCCATCCCACAACGTATGCATGGTGGACACACCAAAAGGAAGCGACAATAAGGAAAAACGGGACGTGGAGAAGGACAACTCCCCCAACAGACAAACAAAGCGGCGACGCAAGCGCCGCCCGAAGACCGGCGTCGACAAAAACGGTACCCATATGGACCCGGCCCTAGAGCAGGGCGAAGCAGTGGACAACGCACACGTCAACAAGCAACCCATCCCCGGCGAAGATGATCTCACATCACCAGAGCATATGAATCTCCATAACAGGCTCATCGCCACTGCAAGAAGTTTGAAGAAGCAAAAGAGGAAGCTCAAAACATCGGAAGACACACTTAGAATGAGATGGAGCAAAGTACTCAACACCACAGATAAATATGGCACTAGTCACCAGACAAAGAGCCACCCGAAGCGCAAGCTGTTGCCCGAATTTGACGAGGAGGCCTTCGAGCCCCCGCAGTCAAAAAAGAAAGGGGCCGCCTGGCCGGATAGACGACCAGATGACAAGCCAAGAGCAACACGGGGCGCCACACACAAGCCGTCACATGATCAGCATAAAGATCTTCAGAAAAAGGATAACCCGGCCAGGTCTATCTATGGGCCAAAAAAGAAGACTCCAGGAAGTAACACCACCAGCCGAGCATTTGAAGACAACAGCACACCCAAATACAGGGGCGCCGCACACCCACTATGTTTTATCGACGAGGTACTGGATCATGGATTTCCAGCGGGATTTAAACCCATAAACATAGAGGCATACGATGGAACAACAGACCCCGGAGTCTGGATTGAGGATTATATCCTACACATACACATCGCAAGAGGAGACGATCTCCATGCCATAAAATACCTTCCCCTCAAGCTCAAAGGGCCGGCACGGCATTGGCTTAAAAGCCTCCCAGAAAATACGATTGGGAGTTGGGAAGAGCTTGAGGATGCATTTCGAGCAAATTTTCAGGGGACTTATGTCCGGCCTCCGGATGCAGATGACTTAAGTCACATAACTCAACAGCCCGGAGAATCAGCACGCAAATTCTGGAACAGGTTCCTCACTAAAAAGAACCAAATAGTCGACTGTCCGGATGCTAAAGCCTTAGCAGCCTTCAAACACAACTTTGAGACGAATGGCTCGCCAGACACCTCGGCCAGGAAAAACCAAGAACAATGGCCGCACTAACAAGTCTCATGACCCGCTTTTGCGCAGGGGAAGATAGCTGGTTGGCTAGATGCAGCACCAGTGACCCGAGTACATCCGAAATCAGGGATGGAAATGGGAAATCACGACGCAAAAAAGATCAGCGTCGGAACAAGGAGAATGGCCCAAATAGTACGGCGGTCAACACCGGATTCAAAAGCACTCGGCCGAACAACAAAACACTGCCCTTAAAGGATAACAGTGACGAGCTATCCAACCTCAACAAGATCCTGGATAGACTGTGTCAAATACATGGTACCTCCGAGAAGTGTGCAAACCGTACCCACAGAGATTGTTGGGTCTTCAAGCAGTCCGGCCGACTTAACGTCGAACGCAAAGGGCTCGACACACCAAGTGAAAGTGACGAAACCCAAAAGCAGCGCTCCGGAAACCAAAAGACTTTCCCATTAGAAGTCAAAACAGTGAACTCACTTCACGTGATAACACGCAGCGCGGCCCCTGCTATACCAGGACACCGTCCGCAGACTGGGGATAGAACCCACCAAAATTCGCTATAGCAAGCACTTCCTTCAAAGGAGTGACGCCAGGCCTTTTCAGCCAATTTTACAAGCTCTGTACCACTAGAGGTCGTGTTCGGTTCATCCGACAACCTCCGTCGTGAAAAGCTCACCCTCCATCGCCCCATTTAGCAGTAGCCCTTAAGCACTACTGGGGCGTGCAGCTTTCGCCCGTTTTAATGCAATACCACATTACGCGTCTCTTACGCTTAAAAATGCCCGGTCCACGTGGCATATTCTTAAAACTCCAGGTGTCTCTCGACCACGGAGAATGTGCGGCTGCCTAGACAACCACACATTATTCCGACCTTGCAGGTCAAAGCCCCTAAAAACAGGTCATTTAGACCTCGGACATGGTTAGACGAGTCCGGTGTAACTTAACAAGGGGCTTCCCAGCTGCATACCCCTTTTTTTAGGGGGCCGCGCGCATAAATGATGAAAGCTAATAAAGCTCAACTTTCTTCATCTTCCAAATTATACTTTATTTTGATACACTTTTTGCACGATATTTCTTAGAAACTAAGTCCTTCTCTTTTATAGATGAAGCACGTGCTACACCCGTCCAGGATACAGCACAATGGAGACACAGGCGCAGACGTGTAGTAGGGACCCGTTGCAAGGATTCTTTTCAGATTAAGACCCTGCGTAAACCTTTCTCACTGTCTCTTGTTGATACACATCCCACGGTTTCCTACCAGATCCGAGGAGGAGGCTGGCGTTTTGGCATCGGCCGCGTCAGAAGTTCCCGCCTGTACCTGGACACTAGGGGCTTAGGGCTTTATTCTGCCCGATATCATAAAGACCAAACACCTCAGGGAGTGTTTGGCGTCTCGAGTTAGGCCTTATATGCATCAGCTCTGAATCATGTCTTTGGTCAAATGTTGGGTTTGCCCGGCTCCTGTGTTTTGCTGCCTTACGTTTCGTATCATCGGCTAACGCGGCACCAGGAGAACTACTGCGATTGTGCCCCGGTTTGGCCGGGAGAGCACCTCAGTAGAGAAATCCGAAAACTGACTGTCATGATATAGCGAGAGACTGGTCAACCACTCGATCGACCATTGGAATGTTTAGAATTCCTCCGCTTTGACGAAGGACCGCTTCCCGGTTAGGCACATATGCGCCCCAAGTTCGGAGAAGCGCGGTGCCATCAGGGGCTATATAGTAGCCCCACATTCGAGCTCCTATGGCTAAGTGAAAGTGATAAAGCATTATAGTCCGGTTGCCTAGTTTGCTATGCTATCACCTCCTTAAAAGGACCAAGATGTTGGATTAAGTGTGAAAAAGCGTTTTTCTTTTTGCAAACACCCCCGCACCATGTGCGTGGGGGCTGAAGCCAAAGACTGCCATCTTTCAGATTATACATACATATACGGCCGCACAGGAGATAGTTCAATACTTGAACACACAAGTATAAAAAGTCATTGCATTATAAACATGATCTTAGAAATCATACATGTCATTCAAACATGACATCTTTCGAGCACTGCGACTCTATTATACGAGCGCCCTGCAGGACTTCCTCAAAGTAATGCTCGGTGGGGAATCGGCTTTTGTCCGAACCCCGGGATGCAACAGCAGTGGCATCCATCTCCGCCCAGTATGTTTTACCACGGGCGAGAGCCATCCGTGCACCTTCTATGCATGCCGACCGCTTCATCGCCTTAATATGCGGTACTGCCCCAAGGAATTGCTGCAACAAGCCAAAATAACTCTTCGGCTTGGGCCTTTTCGGCCACAGATGAGTTACCACATCCGTCATGGCCAGTCCGGACAATCTATTCAGCTCAGCCCACTCAACCAGCCGATCACTCAACGGAAGTGGACGCTCCGGACTATGGAATTGAGACCAGAAAAGCTCTTCCATTTCATGATCCTCCTGGCTTCGAAAGTGCACGACTGCGTCAGCCGCACTCGCCGCCATGTCCAGATAAGGATCCTTCGCACCGTACAATCGGCCTAGCTGAGCATACTTCGGATCCGTGAACTTCCTACGTAGCATCAAGGGCTTTCCAGCCACAATGTCTCCGACCTGACGCAGTTCCTCCTTCATATCCCGCATCGCACTAGGGGCATCCTTGGCCTCGGCATCAGCCTTCTTCAGGTCCTCTTGCTCCGCTCGGTGTTCTCCTTCAAGAACTTCCAGGCGGTCGGTAGCAACTCTTAATTTCATGGCCATTCCAGCCATCTCCTCCCTGCTTCCGCAGTGAGCAGCCTTCTCAGCTTCTAGCCCTTCCGCTGCCTTCAAGGCAGACGCCTCGCTTTTTCTGGCTTGCTCCTTGGCCCGAGCAAGTTCTGCTCGAAGGTCCTCCACAGCAACAACACCATCTGCATCTAAGCATACAATTTGTAAGGAATGGGCGTCAGCTCCCTTACTAACCAACCGCGGGGCAACCACATACCTTGTGACTCATCAAGTCATCTATTGACCAGCGAGATATCCGCATCTGCAGTGTCGAGTTGCTTCTTCAGCTCGGCAAATTCATCAGTTCGGCTGGCCATCGAATGTTCCGCTGCCTGCATGGGAAAGGCGACAGTTAATAACCGAGATTATGATCCTGGGCACGCTGTCGTTTTCGACAGCATACCAAGTCTCGGGGGCTACTATCTATACAGGGCGCACTTCATGTGCAAAACTGTCAACAGGTATGTCATTTTTTGCGTACCTCAAATCCCGTCAGTAAACTTCCAACGGCCGCATACAACCCGGTTTCGGCGGACGAGATCCTCTCAATCACATCACCCATTAATGTGCGGTGATCTTCTGAGATGGACGCCCTATTAAGAAAATCCTGCAGCTCCATCGGCCGTACTTCAATGGGCGCCGAACTCTCCGGTCCCGCCGGATTCGGGGAGACCCACCGCGACGACACCTCAGGGTCGTCCGCCCCACACGACGGAGCGGCAGATGAAGGTGTTTCGCTTTCCATCATCTCCGGACGAAGGTCTCCCGAAGATGAGCTGTGCTGAGATGGGCTGGGATCCGAACTACAAGGTAAAAACTTCGTTACCTTTAGACATTAAGAAGGGGTGTCTGATAATTATAAAACCCCCCTGTTCACTTACGACTCGTTAGAGGGCTGATTCCTCCGAGGAGACAGTACGGTCGGGGCGCTTTCTGGCGCAGGACCTTCTGGTACAGATTTCTTTCCCCGTTTTGGGGCCTTGGCCTCCGGGTTTTCGGAAGCGTTCCTCTTCTCCCCTTGGAAGGAGGGACTCTCGGTTCCTCCCTTACTAAACGCCTCCTTGGCAGAGGTGACAGTTTCCCCATGCCCCCTTCGCCCTCATTGAAGGTGCAACCTCCAACATTTTGATTAACACGGGATCCTGCGTGGTCTTAGGGAGGGGGGCCGGACACCGTATCAGCTTTGCTTGCGCTATCCACTCCTGTCCAGGTATAGCTTGTTAAAAGGAAAGCTCACGATAAATAAATGGATGGTGTGTCCGGACACAGGCTACTTACTTGAGTATCCGGGCGATTGCAGCTTAGGCCAGCGTCCTCGGTCAATTCCGGGTGCGTCTCTTGCGATCCGAAGAACAGTTTATACATCTCCATGGGAGTCAAACCCATGAAGTGTTGAAGAGCTCGCGGCCCCTCCGGATTAAATTCCCACAGGCGGAGGGGGCGATGTTTGCAGGGCAGTAGGCGCCGGTTCAACATGACCTGCACCACTGCGACCAGATTGATCTCCCTTTCTTGGAGGCCTCAAATCCGGTCCTGCAACAGGGGGACGTCTTTGGGCGGCCCCCAGTCACGCCCCTTGTTGACCCATGACGTCAGCTGCTGTGGAGGGCCCGAGCGAAAGATGGGTGGCGGCTTCTGCCTGCTGCCCCGGGGAGCGGTGATATAAAACCACTCCTGTTGCCACAAGCCAAGCCCCTCTTGGAAAGAGCCCTTGGGCCATGGAGCTTCGGCCCTCTTGCTTATAACCGCCCCGCCGCACTCGGCCTAACGCCCCTCAATCATCTTCGGATCCACGTTGAAGGTTTTGAGCCATAAGCCGAAGTGAGGGGTAGTGCGGAGGAAGGCTTCACAGACGAAAATGAATGATGAGATATGGAGGATGGACTCCGGAGCCAAGTCGTGGAATTCCAGCCCATAGTAAAACATGAGCCCCCTCATGAAGGGATCCATCGGGAAGCCTAAACCCCGATGGAAGTGAGACGTGAACACGACGATCTCGCCAGGCTCGGGAGTTGGGATAACTTGCCCTCGGGCAGGCAGCCTATGCGAAATTTTGTAGGTTAAATACCTGGCATCTCTCAGCTTTAGCACGTCCTCCTCCGTGACGGAGGAGGGCATCCACCGGCCTCGTAGATTAGGACCAGACATTGTCGAGGATCGAAGGTACCTGAATTCGGAGCCCTGGGTGTTGGAACTCAGGGAGAGGGGCGGATTCGATAGAGGATTGAATAAAAAGAACGGGCCTTGGTCTCATTATAAAGAGGAAGAATACCAAGAGCCATCCCCGTGACCGTTTGGAACCCGCCTTCGATGGAGGGGGCGTGGCAACGGGCGCGGTTGGGTTACCCAAATCCGTATTGATGGGAATCCCGGAATAAGGGGAACACGATCTCTGCTTCGACAAGACGTGCCAAGGAAACCGCCTTGCTAAACGCGCTGAGGTGGAACAATAGAAACAATTCGAGTAAAGGCTTGGAAGTGGTGTGACGTCACGCCGCAGAATACGTCAGCAGATTGATCTTGTGTAATTATTCTCTCTACGGTGGTATGTGGAATTTATTTTTGCAGAGCCGGACACTATCCTGGTGTTCACAATCTTCTATAAATTATTCGGAGGAGGAACCCAACTTGCAATGCCGAAGACAATATGCACGCCGGACTCGTCGTCATTGAAGCCTGGTTCATGGGCTACTGAGGGAGTCCCGGACTAGGGGGTGTCCAGATAGCCGAACTATCATCATCGGCCGGACTCCAAGACTATGAAGATACAAGATTGAAGACTTTGTCCCGTGTCCGGATGGGACTTCCCTTGGCGTGGAAGGCAAGCTTGGCGATACGGATATGTAGATCTCCTACCATTGTAACCGACTCTGTGTAACCCTAGCCCTCTCCGGTGTCTATATAAACCGGATGGCTTTAGTCCATAGGACGAACAACAATCATACCATAGGCTAGCTTCTAGGGTTTAGCCTCCTTGATCTCGTGGTAGATCTACTCTTGTAACCCACATCATCAATATTAATCAAGCAGGACGTAGGGTTTTACCTCCATCAGGAGGGCCCGAACCTGGGTAAAAACATCGTGTCCCTCGTCTACTGTTACCATCCGCCTAGACGCACAGTTCGGGTCCCCTACCCGAGATCCGCCGGTTTTGACACCGACACCGTCGTCTCCATCTCCTCCCCGTGCACCGCTGCCTAGTCCCTACGGCCCCGCGGTGAGGAACCCCGACCGTCCTCCCCCGCTCTGACCCCGCACTGCTACGCACGGTCGTGCCTCCGCTCGCACGCAGCTCGCCCCTCCCCTGCACAACGCTCGGGGCCGCGCCGAGTGCCCCCTGCACGCGCATGTGTGCGCTCACCCGTGCCCCGTGACCGCGCCTTGGCCATCGTGGCCGTTCGTCCGCATAGCGCCCTTGACCTCCTCCCCGTGCTTGCACCGCTGCTGTGCGCCTTCGCGCACGCGGCCGCCTCAGGCCATCGGCCTCCCCCTCACTTCCATCGGCCTTCCACCCACTCCGGCGCCGTGCCGTGGCCGCCGGCGGCGACTCGGGTGCGCCCCTGCTGGCCACAATCGCAGCCGCTCATTCGGGCTGCGCCCAGCGCCCACTAGCGCCCGACCCGCATAGGCCTCAGGGGCCTATGACAGCTGGGCCCTGCCCCCCTTTGACAATGACTGGTGGGCCAAGCCCAGAAAGTTTTAAAATAAAAATATAAAAATAAATTAATAAATTTATAATTAATTAATCAGTGAATTAATTAAGTTAATTAATCTGATCAACGTATTAGCTTAATTAAACAGTAATTAGTTTAGCCAAACCCTAATTAACCTAAACAGAGTATGAGAGGTGGGTCCCACTGGACCCACACATCAGTTTGACCAGTCAACACCTTTGTTGACTAATGACGTCATGATGACGTCAGCATGCACTATTCTGGATAATCTTGAATTAAATTAATTAAATAAATTCTAAAAATGATTTAAAACTTTAGAAAATCATATAAAATAAACCGTAGCTCAGATGAAAATGTTTTCTACATGAAAGTTGCCCAGAACGATGAGACGAATCCGGATACGTAGCCTATTCATCCGCCACACATCCCTAACCTATCGAACTCGCAACTTTCCCCTCAGGTTCATCTGTCCAAAAATGCGAAACACCAGGAATACTTGCCCGGATGTTTTCCCCCTTCGCCGGTATCACCTCCTACCGCGTTAGGGCACACTTGGCACCGCTACTTGTTATGTCGTGCATCGATATGCATATGTTTGCATTGTATTCATTGTTTCTTCCCCCTCTTCTCTCCGGTAGACTACGAGACTGAAGCTGCTGCTGGTACCCCGATCGACTACGGTGTTGACGACCCCTCCTTCTTGCCAGAGCAACCAGGCAAGCCCCCCCCCTTGATCACCAGATATCGCCTATTCTCCTCTATACCGCTTGCATTAGAGTAGTGTAGCATGTTACTGCTTTCCATTAATCCTATTCTGATGCATAGCCTGTCATTGTTGCTACAGTCATCGATGCCTTACCCGCAATCCTAAATGCTTAGTATAGGATGCTAGTTTATCATCATTGGCCCTACATTCTTGTCAGTCTGCCTTGCTATACTATTGGGCCATGATCACTTGGGAGGTGATCACGGGTATATACTATACATATATACATACTATACAGATGGTGACTAAAGTCGGGTCGGCTCGTTGAGTGCCCGCAAGTGATTCACGGATTTGGGGCTGAAAGGACCTTTGTCTCGACGGCCCTCTGTGTGGATCTTTGTGGCGGAGCGACAGGGCGGGTTGAGACCACCTAGGTGAGAGGTGGGCCTGGCCCTGGTCGGCGTTCGCGGTTGCTTCATAATAACACGCTTAATGAGATCTTGGTATTTGATCTGAGTCTGGCCACTGGACTATACGCACTAACCAACTACGCGGGAAAGATATGGGCACTCGACGTCGTGGTATCAGCCGAAGCCTTCTAGACGTCAGCGACTGAGCGGCGCGCGCCGGATTGGAACATAAGCCTGCTCTTGTATTAAGGGGGCTAGTTCTGCTTTCGGTCGCCCATGCAACGTGCAGGTGTGCAATGGGCGATGGGCCCAGACCCCTGCGCCATAGGAGTTAGACCGGCGTGCTGACCTCTCTGTTAGGCCTAGGTGGGGCTACGACGTGTTGACCTTCCGAGGCCGGGCATGACCCAGGAAAGTGTGTCGGCCAAATGGGATCGAACGTGTTGGGTTATGTGGTGCACCCCTGCAGGGAAGGTTATCTATTCGAATAGCTGTGTCCCTCGGTAAAAGGACGACCCGGAGTTGTACCTTGACCTTATGACAACTAGAACTGGATACTTAATAAAACACACCCAGACAGGTTCCACAGACAACCCGGTGATCGCTTTTCCACAGGGCGACGAGGGGAGGATCGCCGGGTAGGATTATGCTATGCGATGCTACTTGGAGGACTTCAATCTACTCTCTTCTACATGCTGCAAGACGGAGGGTGCCATAAGTGTAGTCTTCGACAGGATTAGCTATCCCCCTCTTATTCTGGCATTCTGCAGTTCAGTCCACCGATATGGCCCTTTACACATATACCCATGCATATGTAGTGTAGCTCCTTGCTTGCGAGTACTTTGGATGAGTACTCACGGTTGCTTTCTCCCCCTTTTCCCCCTTTCCCTTCTACCTGGTTGTCGCAACCAGACTTTGGATCCCAGGAGCTAGACGCCACCGTCGATGACGACTACTACACTGGAGGTGCCTACTACTACGTGCAGGCTGCTGACAACGACCAGGAGTAGTTAGGGGGATCCCAGGCAGGAGGCCTGCGCCTCTTTCGATCTGTATCCCAGTTTGTGCTAGCCATCGTATGGCAACTTGTTTAACTTATGTCTGTACTCAGATATTGTTGCTTCCGCTGACTGGTCTATGATCGAGCACTTGTATTCGAGCCCTCGAGGCCCCTGGCTTGTAATATGATGCTTGTATGACTTATTTATGTTTTTAGAGTTGTGTTGTGATATCTTCCCGTGAGTCCCTGATCTTGATCGTACATGTTTGTGTGCATGATTAGTGTATGATTGAATATGGGCGTCACAAAGCACTATAGCATTTCTGATGAGTATATGTTGTTGACATATTGTTGATCAAAAATGATGTAGAATTTCTAGAAAGCATATAGGGTTATTTGAAAAGTGTTTTTCAATGGAAAACCTAGATTAAGATACTTGAACATTGAGCATCAAGATCTATGAGGATAATTTTCTGCTCTACAACTTCTTCGAAAACGAGAAGTAAATGATAGGTTAGGCATTGAAGAAGTGGGAGTCGACCTTGAACTTTGTGTTCATGCCCATGGATCCAATGTGGATCCTATCATGGAAGCTTCTTGTAATAATAACTATTTCCTTGATATAATATCATTTGGTATCTGTGAATTGATCCATTGCAAACGTGGTTCCGACCATATTTTCTCCTTGATTCCATTTCTTGGACAAGTTAAATCACTTGTCTTCTGTAGGTCAATACGCCTGCCCAACCTCTATTATGATCTACCTTTGAGTATTACCCCTGGTATCTCGAGGATGTCTTTCCATTGTACTACATCTTATAAACTTTGATGAATACTACCTTACCTTGTCTTTTTCACTTCATGGGTTCTGGGTTGTTTGTCAACCGAGAACACCGATAAGTGAATCGATTCTGCTCTCCAAATCAATAACTCTTAAGTAATTTTCGTTGCTTACGAGTTTAGTAATCCTTAAAGTCATTCCTAGTCTGATTGGCTATATCATTATCGTGCAACTTTTCAGATGTGCTATCTGGTCCTTCTTTCCGAATCACAACTTTCGACGATGAGCTAAGCTTACGTTGATCTTCCTCGTCTTGTCGTTCACTTCAAACAGCGAGCTTGATTCCGAGTTGATGTCGTTCCCATGGTCCCAATAACCTTTCGCTTCATCATTCCTTTGATTTGATGTTGTCGCCGATCGATTACATCTCCATGAAACCTCTCGACAAAATGTGTCATGATCATCATCAACATTCTGAGTTCCTCCAGGTTATCAATTGTATTCATGATGAGAAATACCATCATTGCCCCTTGATGATTTGTGTTATCATTGACAACATTCTTGCTTTCCATTCAACACAAACTTGTTCATGTTTTGTGTCATACCTTGAGATCCTTGCTATCCAACTTATGTTATGTTCTACCTTGGAGTATTGCTATCTTTTATGTCAAGAATGTCATGGGAAATTCACCACCCTTAGGAATTCTTGATACAAGTGATACTTATTAACATCACCATTCTTTTCTTGGTCCCCATGTTGTTTTTATCTGAAATACCGACAAATGGACTGTGATGTGTAAATTCTAAACTTCTAGCAACCCTATTTCTTTGAAGTTATTGGTCTATAGTTTCATTCTACGTCTATGGCTTATTGAATCATCATTGGAACATTGATCGTGCTACTTAGCCCATATTTTGGGTGCACATTTCAACCAATGTTTAACTGTGTATGTTTTCCTCGAGCATACATCATTAAGTCATTTGATCTAGCTAATGTTATCTCTTATTCACATAGTTGTGGAAATCCTTATTTTTGGAAATCTCAATGGATTGTCGCTGAGTTAATCAGTCACCTCCTCACCTCTCCTTGATTTAATGGTGAACCCCTGTTCGGAACTCGCTTCCATAGTTCATTTCTCGAGAATCATATAATGTCGTCTCGTCAATTGTGTTGCACCTCTTCTTCTCAGGCATCCTGAGTTTAAGGTGTCCTGACACCAATCAGATTTGATGGTTGGAACATTTTCCAAGAGTCATAGCATTGATCTTTATATAACCCAGTAGCACACCTGACCAGAGGACCCAGTGTTCCTTTTTAGCAAGGTTAACCACTTTTCCATGAGGAAATTGAATGCCTTGTTTGATAAGATGTCCTGATGGATCCTTTGTGTATCCAAAATCTGCCCCTTACACGATGACCATGTCAATGCTATCTCAAAGCATGTATGTGGTACTCTGATTTTCAATAAGAACATTTGAAGCGCAATGCTAAATTTTCATTATCAAACTATCCAAACACCGTTGTATGGGTAATGTCATGAAATTTCTTCCCCTCTTTCCTAAAGGGTTTTCTACGTGGTATCCTGTCATGGATATGATGCTCTGCTTGTCCTTGGGAAGGATAAACCCTTGAAATATGTGTTTAAACACATTTCCTTTCCATGGTTTTGTTTAACCTTTCTGGTGATCTATATGATCTAAGCAGTAATATTCTTCTGCTTATGAAAACACCTTGGTGTACAAAAGTGTCAGTAAGACCCTCTTGCTTTTGTTGATGGCATTCCAGTAACCACCGATGGACGAGATCTTTGCCTATTGGTCCGCCTCGTTCAATGAGCAGGAAATGGTTCTCTTCGTCCCTCGCCCTTAGTACCGATGATGTTGCCGACATAACTGACAGGCTATCCTCTGACTGGCCTTACTTACATGATCGTGCAAGATGTCAGCACCCTTTCTACTTTTAACCCACATGGTGGGCCCATACCCCACAGGTCCACTGGATCGAAACCTGACTCTTCTTTACAACTCAGATTCTAATGTATCCTTTGCACCTGGCTTCGTATGTGATTCACGAGCTAAATGATATACCATTATTCGTCCTGGAATCAAATACCATGTTATTCTCGTTGTTCAAACCTCCATTCCAGCTTCTGTCTAGTCATCGAATGATTGCCTACCCGTTTGAAACTTTGGTACCATCGTATATTGCACTCAACGAATTCACTGAAATACAACTCGTGGGGTACCTCATGTGTTCCCATTGAGTTCACCGCCAGATGCCCAGCTTTGTGGATATGCGTTCTTACGGAGTTTTTCCCCTTGGTCGCATTCGTAGGACGATGGAGATCCCAAAGAAAGGATGACGACTTGATCATGGTGAATTAAAGCAGAGAAATGAAGACATCAACAAAAGGGATCAACCTCTTCGAAAGGGCAGCCAAGACCGAGAAGACTCGTTAGGTTTTCTCTACCAGCACTTTTCCCCCTTACTCCACCGCTTAAATCTCGGGACGAGATTTCTTGTAGTGGAGGAGAATTGTGACGCCCGGGTAATCAAGCTACAGTGAACCTCTGTTAATGATGCCACATCACCTTGATTATTGTTACTAATCTCGCGTTAGTTCGAAACCGGTTCAAATTTCAAAATTAAAATACAGGCAAACAATAAAGGTTTTCAAATATTAAAACTAAATGTTCGGGTGGAGACAAATAATGCATAGGTAATTATGGTGGAGAGACCACACTATTATAAAATGCTTAAAAACTATGAGATGAATAAAACCGTAGCAAAAACTATTACTTAAATACTTTAAATATTACATAATTACAAAACTATTTTATTTTGAGTTAGCAAATTTATGAGGCAGTGGCATAATTAGTAAACATCAATTTAGGTGTGACTTTGGTATTTTGTTATCACTAGAACAAATAGCAACTAAAAGTAATAGCTTAAATAACGGGTAAAAATAAAACAAAATGAATAAAGGCAGAACCCCCCCCCCCGGCCAATTGGGCCACCCGGCCCAACTCCCACCCTGGCCCAACCGGCCCACCCACTCTCCGTATCCACCTATGGG
>LT934122.1:112576725-112734639 GCA_900231445.1 Triticum turgidum subsp. durum | reverse complement strand
CCCTGACGCCCCGTCCTCGACCTCCTCCCCCCCCGATCTGGATCGGGGCTCAACCCCGACCGCGCCCAGCCGACGTCGCCGTGGTCGCTCGTGGATCCCGCGTACCGCTGCCGAGCTTCGTCGCTGGATCCACCGCCTCCTCGTCTCCTTCTCACGCTACTGGATCTCACCGCTGCCCCGCCTGGACCTCGCCGGAGCCGCCTCGCCGGACCTCTCCGCCGGACTGCTTCCTCGCCGTCCCCGTCATCTCCATCTCCTCCCCGCGCACCGCTGCCTAATCCCTACGGCCCCGCGGTGAGGAACCCCGACCGTCCTCCCCCGCTCTGACCCCGCACTGCTACGCATGGTCGTGCCTCCGCTCGCACGCAGCTCGCCCCTCCCCTGCACAACGCTCGGGGCCGTGCCGAGCGCCCCCTTTACGCGCATGTGCGCGCTCACCCGCGCCCCGTGGCCGCGCCTTGGCCATCGTGGTCGTTCGTCCGCGTAGCGCCCCTGACCTCCTCCCCGTGCTTGCACCGCTGCTATGCGCCCTCGCGCACGCGGCCGCCTCAGGCCATCGGCCTCCCCCTCACTCCCCATCGGCCTTCCCCCCACTCCGGCGTTGTGCCGTGGCCGCCAGCGCCGAGTCGGGTGCACCCCTGCTGGCCACACCCGCAGCCGCTCATTCGGGCTGCGCCCAGCGCCCACTAGCGCCCGACCCGCATAGGCCTCAGGGGCCCATGACAGCTGGGCCCCGCCCCCCTTTGACAATGACTGGTGGGCCAAGCCCCAGAACGTTTTAAAATAAAAAAATTAAAATAAATTAGAAAAATTATAATTAATTAATTAATTAATTAGTGAATTAACTAAGTTAATTAATCCTGTTTAATTAATCTGATCAACTTATTAGCTTAATTAAACAGTAATTAGTTTAGCTAAACCCTAATTAACCTAAACAGAGTATGAGAGGTGGGTCCCACTGGACCCACACGTCAGTTTGACCAGTCAACACCTTTGTTGACTAATGACGTCATGATGATGTCAGCATGCACTATTTTGGATAATGTTGAATGAAATTAATTAAATAAATTCTAAAAATGATTTAAAACTTTAGAAAATCATATAAAATAAACCGTAGCTCAGATGAAGATGTTTTCTACATGAAAGTTGCCCAGAACGACGAGATGAATCCGGATACGTAGCCCGTTCGTCCGCCACACATCCCTAACCTATTGAACTCGCAACTTTCCCCCTTAGGTTCATCTGTCCAAAAACGCGAAACACCGGGAATACTTTCCTGGAAGTTTTCCCCCTTCGCCGGTATGACCTCCTACCGCGTTAAGGCACAGTTGGCACCACTACTTGTTATGTCGTGCATCGATATGCATCTGTTTGCATTGTATTCATTGTTTCTTCCCCCTCTTCTCTACAGTAGACTACGAGACTGACGCTGCTGCTGGTACCCCGATCGACTACGGTGTTGACGACCCCTCCTTCTTGCCAGAGCAACCAGGCAAGCCCCCCCTTGATCACCAGATATCGCCTATTCTCCTCTATACCGCTTGCATTAGAGTAGTGTAGCATGTTACTGCTTTCCGTTAATCCTATTCTGATGCATAGCCTGTCATTGTTGCTATAGTCATTGATGCCTTACCCGAATCCTAAATGCTTAGTATAGGATGCTAGTTTATCATCATTGGCCCTACATTCTTGTTAGTCTGCCTTGCTATACTATTGGGCCGTGATCACTCGGGAGGTGATCACGGGTATATACTATACATATATACATACTATACAGATGGTGACTAAAGTCGGGTCGGCTCGTTGAGTGCCCGCGAGTGATTCACGTATTGGGGGCTGAAAAGACCTTTGTCTCGACGGCCCTCTATGTGGATCTTTGTGGCGGAGCGACAGGGCAGATTGAGACCACCTAGGTGAGAGGTGGGCCTGGCCCTGGTCGGCGTTCGCGGTTGCTTCATAATAACATGCTTAACGAGATCTTGGTATTTCATCTGAGTCTGGCCACTGGCCTATACGCACTAACCAACTACGCAGGAAAGATATGGGCACTCGATGTCGTGGTATCAGCTGAAGCCTTCTAGACGTCAGCGACTGAGCGACGCGCGCCAGATTGGAACGTAAGCCTGCTCTTGTATTAAGGGGGCTAGTTCTGCTTTCGGCCGCCCACGCAACGTGCAGGTGTGCAATGGGAGATGGGCCCAGACCCCTGCGCCATAGGAGTTAGACCGGCGTGCTGACCTCTCTGTTAGGCCTAGGTGGGGCTGCGACGTGTTGACCTTCCGAGGCCGGGCATGACCCAGGAAAGTGTGTCCGGCCAAATGGGATCGAGCGTGTTGGGTTATGTGGTGCACCCTTGCAGTGAAGTTTATCTATTCGAATAGCTATGTCCCTCGGTAAAAGGACGACCCAGAGTTGTACCTTGACCTTATGACAACTAGAACCGGATACTTAATAAAACACACCCAGACAAGTTCCACAGACAACCCGGTGATCGCTTTTCCACAGGGCGACGAGGGGAGGATCGCCGGGTAGGATTATGCTATGCGATGCTACTTGGAGGACTTCAATGTACTCTCTTCTACATGCTGCAAGATGGAGGGTGCCAGAAGTGTAGTCTTCGATAGGATTAGCTATCCCCCTCTTATTCTGGCATTCTGCAGTTCAGTCCACCGATATGGCCCTTTACACATATACCCATGCATATGTAGTGTAGCTCCTTGCTTGCGAGTACTTTGGATGAGTACTCACGGTTTCTTTCTCCCCCTTTTCCCCCTTTCCCTTCTACCTGGTTGTCGCAACCAGACTTTGGAGCCCAGGAGCTAGACGCCACCATCGACGACGACTACTACACTGGAGGTGCCTACTACTACGTGTAGGCTGCTGACAACGACCAGGAGTAGTTAGGGGGGTCCCAGGCAGGAGGCATGCACCTCTTTCGATCTGTATCCCAGTTTGTGCTAGCCATCTTATGGCAACTTGTTTAACTTATGTCTGTACTCAGATATTGTTGCTTCCGCTGATTGGTCTATGATCGAGCACTTGTATTCGAGCCCTCGAGGCCCCTGGCTTGTAATATGATGCTTGTATGACTTATTTATGTTTTTAGAGTTGTGTTGTGATATCTTCCCGTGAGTCCCTGATCTTGATCGTACACGTTTGCATGCATGATTAGTGTACGATTGAATCGGGGCGTCACAAAGCACTATAGCATTTCTGATGAGTATATGTTGTTGACATATTGTTGATCAGAAATGATGTAGAATTTCTGGAAAGCATATAGGGTTATTTGAAAAGTGTTTTTCAATGGAAAACCTGGATTAAGCTACTTGAACATTGAGCATCAAGATCTATGAGGATAGATCAAAAACGCTAAATGGTACTTTCAAATGAGCACATACCTTGACATGATCTTGAAGGTGTTCAAGATGGATCAGTCAAAGAAGGAGTTCTTGCCTGAGTTGTAAGGTATGAAGTTAAGAGTTAAAGCTCGACCACGGCAGAAGAGAGAGAAAGGACGAAGGTCGTCCCCTATGCTTCAGACGTAGGCTCTATAGTATGCTATGTTGTGTACCGCACCAGAAGTGTGCCTTACCATGAGTCAGTCAAGGGGTACAAGAATGATCCAGGAATGGATCATTGGACAGCGGTCAAAATTGTCCTTGGAGTAAATAAGGACATGTTTCTCGATTATGGAGGTGATAAAGAGTTCGGCGTAAAGGGTTACGTCGATGCAAGCTTTAACACCTATTCGAATGACTCCGAGTAGCAAACCGGATACGTATAGTGGAGCAACCATTTGGAATAGCTCCAAGTGGAGCCTGGAAGCAGCATTTACAATATGACCTAGAGATTTGCGAAATACATACGGATCTGAATGTTGCAGACCCGTTAACTAAAACCTCTCTCACAAGCAAAACATGATCAAACCCCAGAACTCATTGAGTCTTAATCACATGGTGATGTGAACTAGTTTAGTGACACTAGTAAACTCTTTGGATGTTGGTCACATGGCGATGTGACCTATCAGTGTTAATCACATGGCGATGTGAACTAGATTACTGACTCTAGTGCAAGTGGGAGACTGTTGGAAATATGCCCTAGAGGCAATAATAAATTAGTTATTATTATTATATTTCCTTGTTCATGATAATCGTTCATTATCCATGTTATAATTGTATTGATAGGAAACTCAGATACATGTGTGGGTACATAGACAACACCATGTCCCTAGTAAGCCTCTAGTTGACTAGCTCGTTGATCAATAGATGTTTACAGTTTCCTGACCATGGACATTGGATGTCGTTGATAATGGGATCACATCATTAGGAGAATGATGTGATGGACAAGACCCAATCCTAAGCCTAGCATAAAGATCGTGTAGTTCGTATGCTAAAGCTTTTCTAATGTCAAGTATCATTTCCTTAGACCATGAGATTGTGCAACTCACGGATACCGTAGGAATGCTTTGGGTGTACCAAACGTCACAATGTAACTGGGTGGCTATAAAGGTGCACTACGGGTATCTCCGAAAGTGTCTGTTGGGTTGGCACGAATCGAGACTGGGATTTGTCACTCCGTAGGACATCATCATAATGTGCACAATGTGACCAAGGGGTTGATCACGTGATGATGTGTTACGGAACGAGTAAAGAGACTTACCGGTAGCGAGATTGAACAAGGTATCGGGATACCGACGATCGAATCTCGGGCAAGTAAAATACCGCTAGACAAAGGGAATTGTATACGAGATTGATTGAGTCCTTGACATCGTGGTTCATCCGATGAGATCATCGTGGAACATGTGGGAGCCAACATGGGTATCCAGATCCCGCTGTAGGTTATTGACCGGAGAACGTCTCGGTCATGTCTGCATGGTTCCCGAACCCGTAGGGTCTACACACTTAAGGTTCGATGACGCTAGGGTTATAGGGAATAGATATACGTGGTTACCGAATGTTGTTCAGAGTCCCGGATGAGATCCCGGACATCATGAGAAGTTCCGGAATGGTCCAGAGGTAAAGATTTATATATGAGAAGTCCTGTTTTGGTCACCAGAAAAGTTTCGGGTGTTATCGGTAATGTACCGGGACCATCGGGAGGGTCCCGGGGGTCCACCAAATGGGGCCACCGGCCCCAGAGGGCTGCATGGGCCAAGTGTGGGAGGGGACTAGACCCAGGTGGGCTGGTGCGCCCCCCCCCCACTAGGGTCCAAGGCGCCTAGGGTTGGGGAGGGGGCGCCCCACCTTGCTTGGGGGGCAAGTTTCCCCCTCTCCCCCCCTTGGCCGCCACCCTAGATGGGTTTTGGGGCTGCCGCACCCCTAGGGGTGGGAACCCTAGAGGGGGTGCAGCCCCCTCCCTCTCCCCTATATACACTTGAGGTTTTGGGGCTGCCAAATACAAGAGTTTCCACCTCTCCCTGGCGCAGCCCTACCTCTCTTTCTCCTCGTCTCTCGCGGTGCTTGGCGAAGCCCTGCTAGATTACCACGCTCCTCCATCACCACCACGCCGTTGTGCTGCTGCTGGATGGAGTCTCCCTCAACCTCTCCCTCTCTCCTTGCTGGATCAAGGCATGGGAGACGTCACCGGCCTGCACGTGTGTCGAACGCGGAGGTGCCGTCCGTTCGGCACTAGGATCTTCGGTGATTTGGATCACGACGAGTACGACTCCTTCAACCCCGTTCTCTTGAACGCTTCCGCTTAGCGATCTACAAAGGTATGTAGATGCACTCTCCTTCCCCTCGTTGCTAGTTTCTCCATAGATAGATCTTGGTGACTCGTAGGAAAATTTTGAATTTCTGCTACGTTCCCCAACACCTTCATGTAGTTATCACTCTCTTTTCTCCAGCTCACCTGCACGCTCACTTCACGTTTCTCCTATCCTCGCAAACATGGTCTCTCAACGTCTCCCTTGATAAGTGTCACACTCTCCCTATCATTATACATTACACTCATTATCCCTCATGTCTCTACCGTTCTCTGGTATCACTAGGTACCTAAGCTTTCTTTTCACCGCCACACACAGTCTCCACTTGTCTTTCACTTTGTCTTTCTCTCTATGGGATTCTCTCACACACCCTATATGTCTCTAGATATGACTCATACCACTAAAATTACTCTCTCTCTCCTATAGACACAACATTTGTTGCGGTCTCCTTTTCGTATCCATACCAGAATGACATTATTCATTTGTTTACCGATCAGACAAACTCCCCCCATCTCTCTCTCTCACACACACAACTCCTGCTTCCACTCCCCTTCCCGACTACCGTCTCTCTCACACACACACAAAACTCTTGCTTTCGCACCCCCAACTCGTATTTCTCTCACAAATATTTATCGACTAGCCTCTAGATAGGTTTATACACCCGCACACTCATGCTTCCACTATCACATACATCTCTCTCTCTCTCGTTCCTTGTATCTATGTAGATTTTTCTTCCCTTCTCGAGAGACGCCCTCTCGATCGTGCACACACACACTATCCCCTCATTTTAAGCTGATACCTCTCTCACACACACTCTTTGTGTCTTTGTCACACATGCACTCCGTCCTCCTCCTCTCTCCCTCCCTCTCTCTCACACACATGGGCTTTTTGCAACCACTAGCAAGATGCCCATGCGTTGCACGGAACATCAAGATGCATTTGTATGAGTAGTTTATCTTGTGGGAGAAAAGGATGAACGAGGGAAGGCCTTATTTGCAAATGTGGAGAGGGATGTGGGTATCTTTTTGCAAAATTGCCATAGTTTCCTTCCTATCCATCAGATATAGATCGGACGGGCTATATTGCAGGATGGCAGGCACACGATCATCACCAACTATGCTTTTTTTCCTTCCTATGCTTTTTATAAGAGTAGGGATAAAAAACAGAGTTGGTGATGATTGTGGGCTTGCCATCCTGCAATATAGGTCGTCCGATTTATATCTGACGGATAGGGAGGAACCTATGGCAATTTACCCGCACCCCTCTCCATATTTGCAGATAAGGCCTTCCCTCGTTCATCCTTTTCTCCCACAAGATCTTGATGTTCCGTGCAACGTACAGGCATCTTGCTAGTAAAAGTAGAAATTAGACATCTACCACTTCTCGAATCTTGAAACCAACAACGTTCCTCCCTTATCTCATAAAAACCGCCAAAGGAATATATTTTGAGTGAAACATAACATATTTTTAGTGATATACGTATTTCAAAACTAGACTTTTTTCTATCAAATCGGTGAATATGTATTAATCTACTTTGATCGTGTGGAAACGCATTGGCACATTGCTAGTAGTTATTATAATTTTTTGGACAGCACACAAACGGTGGAGTACATATACGAAGAGAAGAGACGCACACACGCAGTCGGTCTCTCGCTGTCTCACACACATGAGTGTTACGTAAAGGCAACATTAACAAATAAAACCTAAAACCCTAGGTGCACGATTGCTGCATTTGCGGGTACCAGGTACGTGGTGGAGTGCACCTTTGTAGGAATAGTTAGCTCGCGTCATAATTTGATCCGCGGGGGTTGATGATCGGGACCACATGTGAACGACTTGGAGGCGGTGGCTCGCGAGTTGCCACAGATTGAGTAGCCACGTTTAAAATATCATTTTTAGTGAGGTTAAGAGTTCCGATTTTCAATTGCGTGTTATAAGTACTAAGTAGTTTTTAGAACGATTGGTATGGAGCGAAAATGGAATTCATAATACTACATACCTCCTTGGCGTATGGTTGTATGGGTTTATGTTGCGAGATGTTGAACCTGGTATTTCTAGGCCAAATACTATGGTTTCGATTTAGATGTTGGTTTTTAGTAATGAAAATCGGAAGGGGGGAAGCCCTTCTTTGATTAAAAAAACCTACTACCTCCGTTCTGGTTTACTAGTCCCCATCGTATTTTGGGTCAAAGTTTGTCCATGAATTTTACTTGTAAAATGTGAATGGAAAATGATATTTTGTTATACCCAAACAAAAAAGGAATGGAGGGAGTGATTGCTCTGACACGGACGCGACCTCTCATAGCGCAGGCATTGAACCGGCGCACCGGCCAAGAGGGCCCCACTTGCTCCAGACCGGGCTGAACACGCCTCTTTGCCGCACGCAACTAGCTTCAGACTGCCCCACCTGCCTTCATTGAATCCACACGTGTGCTGGCAACACGTCCTTCCGCGAGCCGGCCGGAAGTTTAGAACACAAAAAATGACCAAAATATAATTGATTACGCATGGTCTTGACTTTTTGTGCTCGCACTGGTAGCAGGAACTAGAGATTTTTTTATTTATAACTCTCCTCATATTTTTTTGGCTTTGAAGTGAATCATGGTTGTGGACATTATGTATGAATGTGCAGATATCTGTGAACATGAGTTTGATGTGGAAGTTGTACTTGGAATGTCGGGCTTGCGCGTGAACTATACCATGTCCAATGCTTCGTCTGTTATTGTTTGGGAAGTAATTGCTGTTATTACATGACCCCAAAAAATATTTTGTGCCACATCAGTAGATGCACGGACATCACAACATGCATGCTGACTGGATAAACATTTGAACCTAGCTATTATGAAGGAAATTTTGTATTGACAACAGTTTTAGATAGCAGGAGACGCCTAGCCTGCTCTGCCTCTGCTAGCTTATTTCTGGCTTCTTCCATATCTTCTTTGGCTTGGGTGAAGAGAGCATCTGATTGCTCTTTTCCCTTCTTCAGGAACTCAGCTACATTCTCAAGGACTGCTGCACACTTTCTTTCATCCTTTACTAGAGCCACGTGGACACGAACAGCTGACGACTCCACCTGGCTTCTGTGTCATCCAACATCATCTGGGAATTTGCACCATGTGTCTAATCCAGCATCATTAGGGAACTGGCACCTTGTGTGTAATCCAACCTCATTTTGAAAACATGATCTCGAGGTTGACCATACTTCCCTCCTCGCAGGAACTGCATCCTGACATGAAGTTACTTCTTTTTTAGATCAATACTCAGAGCAACCCAGATCCATTTAGTAGAAGCCAGATAAACAGAACTCGGAGAAGTGAATTAAAAAGGAAAAAATATATAAACAGACTAAAAGGTGAGAACACCCACTTCCTACATCAAGATAAAAACAAAAGCATTAGGACGATTAAGACTCTTCTTATTACACATCGAAGAACACGAGGCTTAAGAGAAACAGAAACTACAACATATACACATCGAAGAACACGAGGCTAAATGAAAGTAATTGAAAGGGTGTTACTTACCAAAGCTCGTTTTACAGGTTCAGTGCAGCTCCTCTTTAACTTGCCACGCTCCTTGAAGATGTCCCCAGTATCCCATGTTTGGTCTTCATTGCTCCTCTGCATGTTCGCACTCGTGGTTTTAAAATCTCAACATGGCAAGAAAAATATACTACTAGTAATACTTGCGCATCTTGTGGGCAACATTAAAGCACTCGTCTGCCATGTTAGAGCATCTCCAATAGAATCGCAATGCACGACTCTTTAAAAAAGCATTTACAGTGCTGAGATCAAGAAGTAGAGATAGAGAGTAGAGACTAGAGAGTAGAGGATAGTTCTTAGCATAGATAGATAAAAAGTAGATAATTCAACTACCCTCGTTGTCTGACTCCTCCTCGGTGATGTCCTCCTCCGACGTTTGACTGTAGGCGTGAAGATACCGATCATCGTCGGATTCCCAGGGCGACGCTCCTCCTAGCCTCATGTTGAATTGAGCGTCCGCTTGTCGCCTACGCTTGTCCTCGCGATAGGCGGCTCGCTTCGCCCTCCTTTGCGCGTAGAACTCGCGCTCGTTAATGATGTCCTGCGGGAAGCATTGGCGCCACAGTGCCATGGCTTCCTCGTCCATCTCAGCGATGCCGAGGCGGTGCTCCCGCCTCTAGTTGTCGCAATGATCCTCGTCGGTGATAAGCTGCGGCAGAGGCGCGAGCTCCTGCGCCCGCTCCCACGTTGGCACGTTGGGGAAGTTCAATGTTCTATGAGGCCACCGGAGGCACCACGCCACCACGTCGTTTGCATGGGTGGCCTCATTGGTGGTGTCGAAATTGGTGAGGCCGAGGAGCATCCCGCGGAACCGGATCTCGACGGAGAAGCCACCGGAGGGGCGCGCGCGGACGCTGCGGTATCCCCAAGTTTCCCGGTGATGCGGCGGCATGGTGGCGCGGCGGCGGCGAGGCAAGAAAGAGCGGTGGCGAGTCACAAAGCGGGGAGAGAGCGGTGGCAAGGCACAGAGCGGTGGGAGGGCGTTCGATTTTATAAAGTGCACCGGACGCCGTGCACCAAAACTAGCGCAAGCCCGGCCGCTTTTTCCGCGCGTGCGATCCTTTCCCAACGTCTCTGCTATCTCTACCCTCTCCTCTGTTGTTATATTTATTATATATTTATCTCTACTCTCTACTTTTTTTTCTCTACTCTTATGAAAAAATAGAGTTGGTGATGATGGTGTGCCTGCCATCCTGCAATATAGGCCGTCCGATTTATATCTGACAGATAGGAAGGAAACAATGGCAATTTTACAAAAAGATACCCACACCCCTCTCCAAATTTGCAAATAAGGCCTTCCCTCGTTCATCCTTTTCTTCCACAAGATAAACTACTCATACAAATGCATCTTGATGCGTGCAACACATGGGCATCTTGCTAGTTCTAAAAAACTTTCCATCATTTGCCACACTACTGGTTGCAGATGAAAAACATCAAGCATAGATCGATACAGGAGCGACGCACAATTACAAGCTCATATTCTTTTGGACAATGGAGGCCATAACCAATTACTTTTACGGGAACAATAACCCAGGAAATTTGAAGGGTAGGTATGAACAAAATTGGAACTGCACATGTACTGCTAAGTGATTCAATACACACATTACCAATCGAGGAGGAGAACGATGGTCGCGGCGGCCTCTGTGAGTCATGGTTGGCAATGAGAGTCAGTTCATTGTCCACGACGGTGGTGCTTCTGCACTTGGCATCAGCTTCCAGGAAGCAGATTTGAGACCGTGGAAGACGGTGCCGGGGAAGAGGCTCCATGTACGACGACGATGACGGTGGACCGGCTCCAGTGAGGCATACGAGGTCATCGATGAGGCAGATGCACTGCGATGGACGAGTGCGCCGATGTAGAAGGGAAGGAGCACGAAGGCCGCGGTGCCGTGGAGAAGTCTATTTTGCGGGTGGGGATAGAAAATGGATATTCAGGTGTACTACTCTCGGTGTCGGGGTGGGGTTGGCTGGGTAGGGTGAACCTCAAGTTACGAAAACAGCCCCCTACCAAGCTTCATCCGTAAGCATGTTCCGAAGGCTATGATGGTAACTTCCCACTACTCAAATCAGGGTCGCGGGAGATTTTCCCGCCGACCTCAAAATTTTGTGACACTGAACTCCCCGTGTGGCGTGTTGGGTGATTCGACTAAGCAACTAGCGAGTATTACTAGTAAACTCTGCATATTAGTTTTGACCGAAGTCAAACTTCCTCAAGTTTGACCAAGTTTATAGAAAAATATAAACATTTACCATAATATGTATGATGTGAAAGTACATTCAATAATGAATCTAATGGTATTTATTTGTTATTTTATATGTTAATATTTTTTGTTATAAACTTTCTGAGAGTTTACAAAACTTGACTTTGACCAATGCTAATACGCGGACTTAAATAAAAATGGAGGGAGTACACATTTGTTTTCTTATTTTGTAGTGAATTAATCATTTGTTGAAATTGTGAAATAAATATATTAGGCTACTGACTTCGAATGTAATGGTCTATACAATTCAATAGTTACAATCATTGTCGAATTCCAAGATGTATACGAGGTCTATTGTACTTCACAACATGCTCAAACTCACATAATCCCAGTCAAATGAGAATCTAAATGCATTTCATAGTTATTACTTTGTAGGATGCAACAAAACCAACCATAACTCTACATCGGCCATTACAAAAGCAACATTTTGAACATATCCCAATGTGTGAATGAAACATGCAGAGAGAGCTTGCGAAGATGGAGCAGATAGGGCGGGAAAGATTGTATGTATGTGGACGAGGGAGTAGGAGACAAACCAAACAAGACAGAGAGAGATAGAGAGAGAAAGAGAGAGGAAGAAGTTAGGTTTGTGAGAAAGATGCAGACATGTAATATACGTGAGATGCGTGTGCATCCAGATTCTGTACACGTGGAAGGAGAAGAGACAACAGGTTTGTTGAGAGAGCTGAAAAACATGGACGAGAGGGGGAGGATCTCGTGGGTTGAGGGATTGATCATTTTGATGCGGGGGAGAGAGGGATTGGTAATTTTGTGCGAGAGAGAGGGTGGGGGAGGAGTTAGCCAGCCGCCGTCACATAATCCTGCTTCCAAATGGGCCCACATTCTCTAGCACAGTGTGGTCGCCGTCTTCGATCTCCTCGATGCCCTCTTTGAAGATTGAGGTGTTGTGCATGCTGGGGTGCAGAGAAGCACAAGCGAGAGTGGTCGCCATATAACCATGGATGGGGATGAATTGTGTGCTCGGGGGAGGGGGTGTATGTTTGCTGTGTGTGTGTGTGTGTCCGATATTGAGAGAAAAAACCTAAGGAGAGAAATGTGTGTGTATGTGACGGAAAGCTACATTCTAAATAGGGTATTCATGAAGAGATTGTGCGTGCGAAATAGAGAGCGATGTGCGGGCCTTGAGGTGGGCAGGGGCCGGGTGAGGGTGTAAAAATGTGCGTGTTGATGCATGTGTTACATGCAATTGTGTGAGGGACGGACGAATCGATAGAGATGGTTGTTGTGTTACGGATGCTCCTCTCTCTCTCTCTCACACACACACACACACACACAAGTAAAATAGAAGACCGTTCTCTCATGTATACACAATGTATCAGCATATGTATATGTATCACTGATGCATGATCATTTGCACATTCACACCTTTCTATGTCTCTATCACACGCACACCGTCTCCACATTGCCCTTCCGCCACAACACACATATGGACACATACACACGTTCTCTCTCAGTCACACACACAAAATCAGTATTAAAAAACTAGAGCGCACCTAAAACGTCCAAATCCAAATAAACACGAACTGGAGCTAAATTCTAATATATGGAAATATTGTAGCGTCAAGAACTTTTCTAGGAAAAAAAGGTGAGTAATATTCGAGGATTGTTTTCACACACACAAAAAGGTTCGGTGGATGTCCTTTGAGCGCGACATGGTGACACACCGTTCGATCGACCGTGCGGCCGCGGTTTACATGCTTGCACATGATTCTGTATCGTGGCTGTGGTAACTAATAAAAGCGTTGCCTAAGTCTAATGTTTACGTGTACTAGTACAGTTTTCTTTTAAGTTTGACCAACCCTATATATAAAACTAAACTAAGCTCACGTACGCACACTCATCAATATTCCGCCGCCGCCGTTGCGCATGCCCGCGCCCACTTGCTCTGGCCAACAATTTCTCGACCATCACCGCCGTGTCGCCGCCATCCCTGTGCCATGAAGCCGAAGGCTCGCCCTCTCATGTCGTCTGCAGTCCCTCCTCGCGATGCCAACGCGCTGCTGACATGCGAGCAGCTGGTGGAGCCGCGTCTATGTATGCAGCGTATGAAGAGGAGGACGAGTGCGTGCTCCAGCACGTCGACGAAGAGGAACTAGCATGTCATTGTCGTCTCCGCCCGCGCGGAGGAGGTGCGCATGGTGGTTGTCTCGGCCGAAGCCGGTCGCGCGCGCGTCGAGCCCGCAAACCGGATGCAGACGCGGAATCTACCTTTGAGATCTTGAATGCCACGTGGATCCTGCAATCTGAAGGAGCAATTTGGGTCAGTCGACTCTTGTGAGCCATTTGATGCAACATGGATGGCTAGAAGGGCTTCTTCAACCTCCAAAATTGATGCACCATTCATCTTCTCAGCCCGCTACACGCCTAACCGCCTGCCACCGCCGCCCCACCCTCCCCTGAACCGCCTGCCACCGCCATGCTCCCCCCACTCCCGTCATCCGTTTAACCCAGGGCACGATCCATTTTTTCTGGCAAACTGCATTCCACACCCAACACTCATAAGATAGATCATGGTCACCCTGCCACCCTAATATAGATACTGGGGTAGCTTCTCTGCCATCTTCTTCCTTCTCTCTATCGAACTTCTTTCACAAATCGACTGACCCAAATTATACTACTAGTATGAACGTATTAAGTATAGTAGGAACAATAAGATACGAGCAGTAGTACCAACTACAAGAAGAATAGTAGTAAGACATAGTACTAGTACTATTGTACGTACTAAAGAGTTCAAATAATGAGAAAGAACATAC
The DNA here is from genome assembly GCA_900231445.1 of Triticum turgidum subsp. durum. Lineage (NCBI taxonomy): Eukaryota > Viridiplantae > Streptophyta > Magnoliopsida > Poales > Poaceae > Triticum > Triticum turgidum. Next base: position 112,720,361 of record LT934122.1, on the reverse strand, counting down.
ACATAGTTCTACTGGGGCCTCAGCACAACACACCCTTTAAAATTAACTAAGCAACTAGTCCGCTTGACACTGCAGTAGAACCAGCATGAGCGATGGCACTGCCACCTACTCGGAGTCTTAGTCCACGTCCTTGACTTCGTCCTCGTCCCTCTTCCTCTTCCTCTTCGCTGACGCTTCTTTGCTTGAACCGGACACTGGGCTCTGCCTCTTCATCCAACCCTTGTAGATATTTAAAGAAAGGTAGGCATCCATTGCTGCATACAGGATGTGATCTTCATCTACTGTCTTCGACTCCCATGCACAATGAAACTCGTGGTGAGGTTTCTTCAGTTTAGCGTACGAAGGATCAAGCATGGCTGCTGACAGGGTCGGCATTGAAGGCTGAGAGGAGGACACCAGGCTTTCCTTTTGGAGATCGAAGGGCTGTCCTACAACAAGGCCTATCTGACCCAGGACATCCCTGTCGTTCCTAAAGTCTACAGTAACGAATTTCACTCTTTCGTCCTTGAGGAAGTTCTTAAAATCCTGGCACTCAATGTCGGCATGGCATATGTGGTAGACCAAGCACACGTTATGTACACAAACCTGGATCACGGCGGGCTTCTTCTTCTCTGCCACCTTTAGATTATTCTCTCTTTCCAGGATTGTGGTGTACTCAACATCTAGCCCAGCGATCCACTCATTCGTTGAACTGTTGAACATGCATAGGAAGCGAGCAAGGCATGCTTTCACCGTAGCGGATCCATGTGTGTAGATGAAGATGAACTCATCGCCAGTGATGGCTCTAACTTGGTACTCAGCGTCGACCATGGAGATTTGGGAGGCCATGGATTTTGGAGGAGGGTTAGGAGAAGTTGAACTAGTGTAATGTGAAAGGACAGGACGACTGGGAGTGAACTGTTGTAAGGTACTGTACTATTAGAAGACGGGGACGAGTAGGGCGTGCGAACAGCATGGGGTTGCTGGCTTGCTAGGTGGATAAACGGCTGCAAGCCCCCAAAGATTTCTCAAGAACTATGCGGGACCCACTAGATGTCATGTCTACTAGACCCATATCGTAGGCCTGACGGTATAGCTTCTGCCTATTCGCATGCCATGCCGGCGCGTGGATATAACTTCGCTTAATTCCGTCAATCGTCGTGCCTCCCACAACCTTCGCCTCCCTCGCGCGGTTGTGCCCTTTGAGACATCGACCGGCTATAAATGAGCAATTTTTTTTGCCTACTCCGCATGCATGATACTCCCTCTGGTCCTTTTTACTTCCGTCAACCGTTTACAAAGGGTTTGACCAAATTTATACTAAATATATCAATATCTAAAATACTGATTATAATGAGTATAATAACAATGTTTTATTGTGAGTATAAAAATATTGATTTGACATTGTGAATGTTGATACATTTTTCTATATGTTTGGTCAAAATAGAGGTAAATTGACTTCAGGCAAAACTTAAATGCACAATGCAGACTAGTTCCTCCGTCTAGGTGTGTGCCATGTCCTATCTTGTCATCGCAACAAGGTTAGCTATTAGAGTACTACTACCTCCCTTCTAGTTTAAAGGGCTCGATTCAAAAATTTCACCTACTCTTAGCAAGATAGAGACGGTGGAATAGTTTTTGTAGTCTGCAAAGGTACTCAACTAATGTTGTCGTTCTTCACAAAAAAATGTGTTCACCAATGCCTGCATGAACACTAGTTACTCTAACCCCCCTCTCTTCTTTAATTCTTTGCCACATCAGCATGTTTGCTATTCCCGTGCGCATGATACCAGCTAAGATACCACCATTATGGCCAACCTTAATCATTGCATGCAATAATTTTGTGCACCTTGAAATATGAACATGTGTGGGACGTGTATGTTTTTAATGACTTGAGACTATACCTAGCCTGGCATGCAAGATGACTTATTATGCACCATTCCCCATACCTACAGGAAGCCCGTTCGTCTCCAAATCTTTTCCTCTCCATGTGTGGAAACGAGTAATGCTAGACTCACGGGGCATTCACGGAGGGTTTACGGGATGATCAAGAATTAATGGGCAGGATTTAATTAAGGGATGCGGGCCCGCCAGTAAAAATCAGGGGGGATTAGGAGAGGGCATCAGCCACTCCGTAAAAGTCTGTCGGAGACAGCCCGTGAAATCTAGCATTATTGTGGAAACAATATGCCTATGAGACTCTCCTTCTCCCTCCGGCGGTCCCACCACTCCACCCCGTGTGGAAAAAATTTGCATACATGACTCTCCTCCCCCCGCGCTCGTCCAATCCGTTGTGACCAGCAATATTGCCACCCCTTCGCTCCCCCGTAATTTACTCCAACAAATATGCCCACGTAGCTGTTACGTTAACACACAACATATCTTCCGAGATGCTGCTTCAGTTACTTAACTGCAGGTGCATTGGGTCACTGACAAATGGGCCCAACAGGGGTCTGGCCCACATGCCAGTGACATAACTGGACCTGTAGTTAAGTCAGTGCAGCTAAGTCTATATCTTACTGTCACACCCTGATTTTCATGGCACAACACTTAAGATGATAAATCATGATAAAATGTGGTTTGACAAAAACCTTTGCATTATTTGACTTTTTATTTTGAGTTGGTTTTCTCTCTGTTTTTCAAGTGCTCTTTAAAGTCAACACAACTCCACCTTCAATACTTCATCTCCTTGCCCCAAGCTTCTGCCCAATGATCATGCCATGTGTATAGGACATAAAAATAATTTCTTGCAAAAAATAATTTGGCAAAATAGTATTTTCAAAAATTAGTTTTTCAAAAACCCCTGAGTTGAGGTTTGCACTACAAGTACTTGACTTGGGGTGTGAAAAATCATTCAAAAGGTATATTTGAATCCTATTAGATGTAGGACTCCCATAAACCACAAAAATATAATTTTAAAATTTATTTTGCTATTTTATTTAAAAGCTTTTTCTTAAGGCCAGAAATGGTCTTTAATAGGGAAAAATCATTTTATTGTTTCAAAAATATTTGACAAAAACCTAGGGAAACTCAGTGGACATATATTGTCCATATATAAGAGTTTCAACACATGGTCATGTTCAAAATATTGGTCAAATCCCTCAAAAACCCTTTCTGGATATTTCAAGCTTTTGACATATTTACAAAGGAAATATTTCCCAAAAATTCCAAGAAAATTCTATCATGTCACATATGACATTTTTGATGATCTTGACAAGTATCATGTCATGGAGAATAACATAACCCCATGAAATCCCCTCCAAACCATTTCTATCCATTTTGAAGTTTGAGCAACTTTACATTGCCAAACATGCCCAAATGCTCTCAAACCTTGTGAACATGATCAAATGGTCTGATAACTCATCTAGACCAAATGACACAAGTTGGAGAACAAGTTAACTTGATCAAAGTGCCCCAAAACCCTTCCTCTCCATAACCAAATTTGAACAACTCTACATTGGAAACTTTCTCCTTTTGATCTCAACTTTTGAGGACATGTTCAGAACCTCAAATGATGACACTACACCAAGTGGTGCATCAAGGAGAATAGGTTTGCATGACTAAATCTTGGGAAGTCCATTTCTGTTGATTTCTAGGGTTTACAAAAGATGCATTGGCAACTTTGCCCAAATGGACTCAATATTGGTGGAACCTATTATTTTATCATACCATATGACCCTGTCAAGCCTCATGACAAGAGGACTTCATCTTATTGCCCAAACCACCATCAAACACCTTCTGGCAGAAATTAAAAATGTATGTTTTGTCCACTTCCACTAATCTCCATGAGTTCTACTTTTTACCACAGCCCCTCCTAGTCCCCCTCTACCTCTGGTGTGCTTCCCTGCCCGAGAGGCAATGTGAAGGGGGGGCAGGGATCCATTTTTCTTCTCTGGACAACCACTGTTTCCTCCCTTTCTCATCTCTCTCTCACTCCTGGCAAGTTCCAGAGCATCCAAAGCCTCCAACTCTCTTGTTTATTCCCCCTTCAGACCTCAGACACATGTGGACACGCGAGTGCGCGCGAGTGCGCGCGGAAAAGCCGCGGATGCCGGCCATTTGCGTGCTTTGGAGCACGTCAGCGTGCTCCCAACCATTGACGCCGCGTCCCCCGACCACCTCGAGCCTACCCCTGGCGCCAGTCGAGGTGCCTCGACGTCCGCAACACGCCACCATGCAGGCCCCCTCGTCTCTTCCTCTCTCTCACCCCCTGCGGTGCGTGCCCAGAGCCGCCCGGCTCGGCCAATGCCCGGCCTCGCATGCGCGAGCACCAGAGCCTCTCCCCGCCCCCGCTTTCTCTTCCCGGCACCCTACTTGACTCCCACGAACGCCGTAGACAGCCCCGGGCCTCCTCCCGTGGCCACTGCGGCCATTCCCGCGGGTGCCCGTAGGCCACGTCCACGGTGAGCCGTGGCTTCGCCATATAAGGCCACCCCGAGCCCTCTCTGTTCTCCGTTTGCTCTCTCCCCCTCCCGTGCATCCCCTGGACCAACCTACACCTCCTCTCGTGTCCTCCTGCTCCCTCCATGGTCGGAGTGCCGCTGTCGGTCTCCGCCCAAATTCCCGCAAACTGAAGCCTCCCCTCCCCTACTTTCGACACCAATGGAGCCACCGCACGCCGGCGAGGCTCCTCCGCCCTTTACCTCTTCCTCTAGCACCCCACAACCCCAGAACCCCTCTCACCCGATGCCACCATCCGCCGCGAACGAAGACCTGCACCCATCCGGTGACGCAGGCACCCGTGGTGTGGTCTCCCAGGTCTGTCTCTCTCTGCTGAGCACGCCGGTGGCCAGACCTCCGAACACGATGGCCGGTAGCGCCAACGGCCGCCGTCGAGCACTTGCTCTGTCACCCGTCATGCCCGCGTGGGAGGTAGCGGACGAACCTGCAGCTGGGCCCCGCCTGTCGGCCGGCCAGTGGGCAGGGGCCACTGACGGGTGGGCCGCCACAGGAGGCGTACGTCTGTGAAGGCGCCATCGGCGTGGCCCCCAGCATGCGCGTGTCCGTGCAGCTGGGCCAGCCCAGGACGCTGCGGCACTATGCTGCACCCAGTGCACAGCATAGGTATAACGCCCCCCCCCCCTTCCTTTGTCTTTTTCTTTTTCCAGAAACTTGTAAAATCTCCCAAATATTCATATTACCTCCAAATTTGGTGATTCAAATTTCTAGTGACTCCATAAATCATGCTCTACCTGTTGGTGCAACATGCACGTTTTTCCAGAAAACTTTCCTTCACACAAATTAAATAAAATCCCATTTTTTTCATTTCTGTAATGAACTTTAGAAAATAACAAAAGGGCTCAAATTTGATCCAAATGCCATGATTCAAATTTCCAGATGCTTCTAAGTTCATAACTTAGTTTATGAACAATTTTCTTAATACTTTCTGTACCCCACAATAATATGAGCCATTTCTTCATATTTGTCAACTTTGCATATTCATAAGAAATTCATTTGAACTCCAAATCCAGTGAAACCAAATCCTAGATGCTTCTAAAATCATCCTTTGTTAAATGGGTATCTTTGCTCATCTTCCAAAAATATATTTCTGTACACTTCTGGCAAATCAATAAACCCCTTGATTCCATCATATTGAAATGTTCAGAAATATCCACTGATCCAATTCCAATGAAACCACTCTGGTTATTTTTCATATAACCAGAGATGTCCTAGAGAAGTAAAATTAATATTTTTTAGAGCACTTTTACTTTCTGCCTTGTTGTGTTGCTTATTATGATTGTTTCCGATGTTAGTTGACGAAGTAGATGGAGTAATTGGAGAAGGACCAGAAGATTTCAAGACTCTGATGAATCAGGCAAGCAGCCCTTTGACCATGTCTATGAAACCCTTTTTATGCATGTCATATAGCACCATATTGTTGTTGTAACGGAATCATGATGGGGTGGTAACCACCCTGATGGTTTGCCACCGTACTTCCTCGTTGATACTTGCATTGTGCATGACCCTACCTCCTTATGAGGGTTATGCCGGTGGGAGTAGATAGGATGCTAAAGTAGATGCTACACAGAAAAGGACGGGAATATGCATGATGAAGGAGACAAAGTCTTTTCAAAAGACTTTTTCGAAAACCCCTTCGGGTGCCACTTATGCCCAAGGGAGATGATGAGATGGGTAACCACTTGATGACGAAGTGGTGTACTGAGGCAAGTGTGTGTTGTCTTTGAAAACGGATTAGATTTAAGATTTGTCGACTGTCCCAACCTTACATGCTCAACCACTCTACCCTTATATGGGAAAGGGCATTATTGATTACCTAGACCGATACTAGCTTGGAGCTCGCATTACTAGTGACGGGAGAGTTGTTGGTGTGCTCTCTCGGGATGGGGTCGTGCCAGGTAGGGCGGCCATGACTGTTTTCACAGGGCACCGGACACATCGTTGGTACCCCGTGTTTGTCGTATGTGATGAATATGGGAGCGAGGCTCCACAACTTTATGATGTGAAATGTTAGGCACGGGGGTTACTACCAATCGAGTGGACTCCATATTAGTGTCGTCTAGGGAAAGATAGTGATCGGGTGCTTACCCCGGGTACTTGAGGTATCACGGGTCGTGGATGACATGGAAGTTCCCCGGATCTTGTGGGCAAAGTGTGCAACCTCTGCAGAGTGTAAAACTATTTGAATAGCCGTGTCCACGGTCAACGACAGTTGGGCGGTGCTGCTTAGACTATGTCCAGAGTTTTACAACCGTGTGTGTGAGTTGATAAAACTACTTGGGTCAAGTCAAAAGACTTGACATGATTGAGTTGGGTTGGTGCCCACTCTATTTATGTTGATATCTGTAACATATCCTCATGGTTACTTGAATTCTCCTGATGCATGTCTTACAAATTGTTGAACATGTCATTGCACTCAAAACTAGCTTTCTGCAAAAATTTACCTATATCATGTATTGTTACATCTTGGACCAAAACATGGGTTGCTTGAGAGTACATTCAAAGTACTCATTAGCTTGCCACTGGTTATTTTATTGGCCAGGCATGAAAGACAAGATGTATTGAAGAGTTCTTTGGTGACGATCGTGTGAGCTAGGATGCTTTCCCAGTCAGAATGCCTGTAGGGTTAAGGCAGATGGCATGGGTCCAAGTTATCGAGGAAGATTTCCGCTGCTATGATATACTCAAGACTTGACCATACTGGTCCTACTTGTGTAAAACGGTATGTATGGATGTAAGACTCTTGTTATTCAGCTTCTGTGTGTTCAGTGAGCATTGATCTCTAGGATCACTGTACACGTGCATTCGGTGATCACGACTTATGAGTCGGGTCCCCACACTTACGTAGGTGTGCCATTGCTTGCTATAAATACTGCGCCCCCCACGGCATTCGGAAGAACACTCACGTTCATCGCTATCTCCCCCTCCCTCTCACGTCGACCACCATGGCATCGCCCCTCCCAATCCTTAGGCGCCCCTCGCTGCACCGCCCAGACGGTCACGCGTCGTGGTTTCGTTCCTCGCGGCCACTAGTCGAGGAGGACGCATCAGCGTTCCACTCCTCGTCGCGACCCTTCGAGGTGGACGCGTAGTTGTTCCCAATCTTGCCAGCACGCGCGTCGGAGGACGCGTCGGCTCCCCGCTACGAGGAGAACGCCGCGCCGCCCGCCGTGCCCCCCCCCAGCCTTGAGGAGCTTTGGAAAGAAATGGATGTCGCCATGTGGGAGGCTTTGCCTCCGGCAAAGCACGCCAAAATAGAGGCAAAGAAGAAGGCCAAGGAAGAGAAGTGCATCACGGGGCAAGCTGCCTGGCAGGTCTATGTCGCGTCCGAGAGAGTCAGGCAATTAGCTCTTTGGCAGAAGGCTCATGCAAGGGCCGTGAGGGTGGCGGAGGACGCCCGTGCCAAAGCTCTGAGTGCAGTCGGGCCCAAGCGCCTCATCTACGCTTGGCAGTACGTGGACCAGGTGCATGCTAACAGTGAGGAGGAGTACCTATTGGCGCCGGATCACCACACCGGTGAGATCGCGCTCGCCCATCGGCAAGCTGACAATCAGCACCTTGTGAGTTGCAAGGCTGAGCAAGTGGCGTTGTGTCAGCATTCTAGGAAACGGCCGCGCACCAGGGCACTTGTGGCGCGCCGCAAGCGCTCCTGCGAGCGCCGTGGCTTTTAGTAGGAGTACAATTTAGTTTCATCAGGTGATCCCATTAGTTTTGGGACGCAAATGATAAATCCTGAACGTTCGGGAATTATTAGCGTCCTTAATTAAGTATGTAAGAGGTAAAGTTTGGAAACCTTGTTATCCATACACATTTTGTAAGTAGGTGCATATAGCACAAACTTTACTATATACTATCGCAAGAAGGGTCATCTTCACACAATCCAATGTAATGAACAAGAATGGGATAAAGAGAGTTGGCTTACAATCGCCACTTCACACAATACATAATTTAAGATCATACATCATTCAAATACACTCATAGACCGGCTACGGTCAAATTCAAATGAAAAGAAGACAACCCCAAATGCTAGATCCCCGATCGCCCCGACTGGGCTCCTCTACTGATCATCTAGAAACGATACATAGTAACGACCAAGGGCCTCATCAAATTCCCACTTCAGCTCAGTTGCGCCATCTGCGCCAGTATCCTCGGCACCTGCATCTGTTTTGGTAGAATCTGTGAGCCACGGGGACTCAGCAATCTCACACCCGCGAGATCAAGACTATTTAAGCTCATAGGTAGGAAAGGTGTAATATGGTGGAGCTGCGGCAAGCACTAAGAAAATATGGTGGCTAACATACGCAAGTGAGAGCGAGAAGAGAAGCAACGCGTCGGTCGAGAAGCTAGAAGCGATCAAGAAGTGATCCTGAAACTACTTACGTCAAGCATAACACAAACCGTGTTCACTTCCCGGACTCCGCCGAGAAGAGACCATCACGGCTACACACTTGGTTGATGCATTTTAAAGAGGTCAAGTGTCAAGTTATCTACAACCGGACATTAACAAATTCCCATCTGCCTCATAACCGCGGGCACGGCTTTCGAAAGATTATATACCCTGCAGGGGTGTCCCAACTTAGCCCATCACAAGCTCTCACGGTCAACGAAGGAATAGACCTTCTCCCGGGAAGACCCGATCAGTCTCAGAATCCCGGTTCGCAAAACATTTTGACAATGGTAAAACAAGTCCAGCAAGACCACCCGACTGTGCCGACAAATCCCGATAGGAGCTGCACATATCTCGTTCTCAGGGCACAAACGGATGAGCAGTCCGTACAACTAAAACCAGCCCTCAAGTTTCCCCGAGGTGGCGCTGCAAAGGGCTCTAGTTTGGACCAACACTCAGAGGAGCACTGGCCCGGGAGGGGGGTAATAAAGATGACCCTTGGGCTCGCGAAAACCCAAGGGAAAGGGCTTAGGTGGCAAATAGTAAAACCAAAGTTGGGCCTTGCTGGAGGAGTTTTATTCAAAGCGAACTGTTAAGGGGGTCCCATAAATCACCCAACCGTGTAAGGAACGCAAAATCAAGGAACATAACACCGGTATACGGAACTAGGGTGGCAAGAGTGGAACAAGTCACTAGGCATAAGGCCTAGCCTTCCACCCTTTACCAAATATATAAGGTGCATTAATTTAAACAGGAGATATTGTGATATCCCAAAGTAACAATGTTCCGACCAGGAACAAACTTCACCTTCACCTGCAACTAACAATGCTATAAGAGGGGCTGAGCAAAAGCGGTGACATAGCCAATCAACGGTTGCTAGGACAGGTTGGTTAGAGGTTTAACATGGCAATAGGGAGGCATGGTAAGCAAAGGCAGGTAGAGCTAACAAAGCGATAGAGCGAGTACTAGCAAGCAAAGATAGTAATGATTTCGAAGGTATGATCATCTTGCCTGCAAGGTTCTTAGAGTTGTCGAAGGCTGGATCCTCGTAAGCGTACTCAACAGGTTCCTCGTAAGCGTTCTCGTCTCCCGGCTCTACCCAAAGCAAGAACACAAGCAAAGGAACCACAATAAATCACGATGCAATGCACAAGCAACATGATGCAATACATGTCATGCTATGCGAGATGTGATATGCAAAGCATATGCGTGCTTCGGAAGGAAAGATGAAGAACAAGGCATCAACTTGGCAACCCAAGTATGCCTCTGGAAAGATGAGATGATTTCGGTTGGAATCAATATAGAGATCACCGGATTCGGGTGCACGGTTTGCAAATGACAAGCACGACAAGATATGATGCAAACAATAACATGGCCACTTGGATGCAAAGTATGAGCAAGCTATAGCACCCAAACATATGAACAGAATGCATAGCAGTGATGTACAAGAGATGCTCTACGAAACATGAACACTGAGCTCAATCTATAAACCACTAGAGCATGACTAAAATAGCATGGCCAAAAATGCAAAAGATAATAGTATCTACAGACTTAGTGGAATTACTAGACATAGCAGAAACAGATTCATCATGGCACCTCTACAGGCTTGATCAACTCACTACCAGGCATGTCATGGCATGGATCAAGTACTAGCATGAAGTAGGCATGAAAATGAAGCTACTTATGTGCAAAACAAACAACTAGCATATATGCATGAACAAGCACATAAGAGACAAAACAACAATATGAAGTGAGATGACATGATTATGAACTTGCTCAAATGCAGAAACTAATGCCACCAATGGATTGGTGGGATTTTTCTACCCCAAAAACATATATAATATGTTAGGGTTGCTGTAGAAAAATCATCACAAATGCACAAAGATACAACCTGCCCTAAATGGTAACCTCAGCATATGCCAAAACTGGCATATTCCGAAATGGAATAAAACAGAAAACCTGCGGGGAAAGCTAGGTGCACCCAGGCGTTAGACTGACTGGTAGGGCCGTGGGCCACGTGGCTGGATGTGAGTATGACCAGTGGGGCCGAGGCGTCAGAGACTCATGGAAGAATAAAACCACCAAAAACTGTGGAGAGCCTGGGATTCGAACCCGGGTCTCCTAGTTGGAATCGCGGGTGTGCTACCAGTTGGGCTAGGACGGGGTTGCTGGTTTGGTAGGGGCTCGGCTTCTCTTGAGGCAACCTGAAGCGGGGACGGGTCCCTTCTCATCTGCAGCAAAGAAGTCGCCGGCGGTGCCTGCGAGCAACGGCGACGACCACCGGAGCCAAGCGGTACCGGCGGGGGTGCGGGATAGGCCAGGGAGTGCGGGTGCAGCGGCGCAGGTGTGGGAACGTGCGTGCTTGTGGAGCAGCTGCGGGAGTTGGCGTGCGGGGTACTCGAGCTCGAGCATCTGCTCGACTCGGGCTACGACGAGCACGACGGGCAGGGGGAAGCAGTAGGGTGCGGCGCGGGCATGTGCGAGAGAGTGCGCGCATGGGTGCAGCAAGGCATGGAGGAGCTCGGCTAGGAGGATCCGGAGCAGGAGGTGCACACGGGCTGTCTCTGAACTACCGAACTGAAGAAAACTTCAGAACTCGCCTCGGTGCGCCAGGAACACGACGACGGCGAGATCTTGGCCGCTCCTACGGAGACCGATCGACGAAACGAAAAGAGCAGGGGGAAGGATCGGTATACCTAGTATACCTATGATAAGGAGGTGAGGCCGGTGGCGCAGCACATCGACGGCAGGGAGGCGAAGATCTCCGGTGGACTTGCTGTCCGAGAAGGAGACAACGTAGAGGACGAAGAGGACGTCGGGGAAGTAGCCGGACTTGACGATCCCAGGCGAGGAATAGGACGAAGGGGACATAGTCGACGTCGTGGAGGAAGACGGGCGACGTTGGCGAGGCGGAGGTGGCCGGAGTGCACGCCGACAACGGCTATCCCGAGCTCGAGCTGACACTTGGTCGGTTCATGGTGGGCAGGGCGACGGCGAGGCGCGGCTTGGCTTACCTGGCGGCGGCGAGGGAAGGAGAGGAGGGGGATCGGTTGAGGGGAGACCCTAGGGCACCGGGGACAACTTTATAGGGGTCTGTGGAGCTTCTCCGGCCGTCAAATCAATGAGGTTGTCGACGTGTCTCCTCTGGATGTCCTGCCGTACAGGAGGACGAAGCAACTGACGCTTGCAGGCTAAAGGGCTGCGGGAGGCCTGCTGGGCCGCGCGGGTGGACTGCGCTACTGGGCTGCGCTGCTGCTGGTGCTCCCTCTCTCCCTCTGACTCTTTCCCATTCTTTCGAACAGAAATAAAAGAGCGAAAAGCACAGAAGGATTGGGGGGTTTCTGAGAGATATGAAAATATCCTCAGGATTCTGGAATTATTCTCAATTTGATAAAATTGAGTTGGGTATTTTTTAGAGGTAGAAAAAAACAATAAGTTTGAATATAGTTCAAACTTGGAGCATTTTTGAACCTAACCAACACAACTTCAAATGAGCTGCAATTTGGCAGAGAGGCTAGGTACATAGTGTTAGAATATTGGGAAAAAAATGAACATTTATGGTGGAGGCAAAATGGCACTCGCAAAGAATGGAAGGAAAAAGGGGAGGAAGGAGAAGTGATGGTGCCATGGTTGAAAAGGGGGGACAAGGTCATGCCCATGATGCTCATGGCAACAACATGAATGACAAAATGCAACATGAGATGGCATGAGATGAAAATGCACTATATGATGATGACAAGAAGCACAAATGCAATATGGCTAAAAGGAATATGACAATGAAAAGAATAAAACCACACAACCAAACAAGAAGAGGCCAAACATGATAAAACCCACAAGAATTGGATGAGGTCAAGCTGATATATTGCCAAATTGGGACATGATACATCTGGGGTGTTACAATTACGATGCAATTTTTGTAAAAGTAGAAAAACAGCACTAGTCAAGCTTGTGAAATGATTCAATGCAAAACAAATGCAAAAATGCTTGTTTGATTGTTTAGTTTTAGCTTCCTCCTATGTGGTTATTTCTCTGTCATACTTTGTACGGAGTATCTCACTGGTCGGAAAGGCATGCAAATTCCCAAACCGCTTCCTACACCCTACATCGAATTTTTTGCCTAACAAGTTGTGCCGTGCAATTGGAATTCCAACTTGAGTACTAGTACTACTACTAGGAGTACTAGGGGCCAGTTTGTTTAGGCTTCTAGATTAGTAGTAATACCATTACTACTAGCTTTGTCCTGGTTTATAGGTCCCCATTGTAATCTGTGTCAAATTTTGATCATAACTTTAACTAATGAAATGTTTGTGCATGTCACATGCACTAACATTTTATCAGTTAAATCTTTGGTAAAAATTTACCAAAAATTACAATGGTGACGAAAAACCAGGACGGAGGTACTAGTAGTAGTTTAGAATCCCAAATAAATGAGTGAGGCGCCTTAATGTTACTCTCCACTGTGACTAGTCTTATGGGAAAAGCTGGGGAAGAGACGGCTTATTTTTTAAGCCCCCAAAAGAACTGGCCCTAGGAGTAGTAGCTAGGGATACTAGGAGTAGTAGCTAGGGGTCGAGTGTGCGAGATGAACCGGAGAAAGTAAATGCAGAGAGATGAAATGTAAAAAAGACGGAGGGATGTGATGGTTGCTTGTCCGTTTATTTTACCAGGCCACTTATTACTGGCAGTGGTTGGGTTTTGTGATATGACGGCTATACTGCCGCGCCACGAGCGGGGTGAGAGTGAGACTCCCGTGCAGCGCCGCCCTCTACACTTGTACTACATCGGTCATGGTTTATTAGTCCCCCATTGAATTTGACTGAAGATTTAACTGACAAAATGTTAGTGCATGTCAATAAAAACTATATCGTTGGATTCGTATTTGAACATAGTTTTCAATGATATAATTTTAGGTGACATGCATTAACATTTATCGTACTATATATAATGTTAGTTCAATTTTTGGTTGTACTAATCTATAGTAGTAAGGTGCCCGTGTGTTGCATGGAAGAGTGAAATGCATTGATTGGAGAGTTGTTTATTTTGACAAAGGATGTGGGGTTCATCTCATGTGTAACGGGTATCGATAGGTTTCTTCAGATATTATTTCATCTCTAGAGCTCAGAAACATCCGGGTGAAATAGATAAAAAGGTATCTTTTGCAAACAAAAGCGTTCAACTGTTCAACCTGCATCCAAAACTTGTGAAGAAATAACACTTATTGTGCTTTGCAAAAAATGATCTTTAAGAATTAGTTTTTGAGTATCAATTGTTATACATGTTGTCTACAGATGACATGGCACTTTCTTATAGTCAACAGTTGGCTATACTATTAAGTATTAACCATGCCCTTATACACCTAGACGGAGGGATTAAATCAGGATGACTTGGAAGGGGCATAGGAGATGTAAGAAATGGTTCATAGTAAGTCTTTCACCAGTACTGTAATAAAAATTCGTACAAGGAAGATTCTAGACTAAACTATAAATAGATACACTTTTATTCATGCGCGATACTCCAATGGAGCAAGATCATCATGGAAGTCTCCACATGCTTAGACATCGGATTACACTGAGCGAACACTAATGATCAACATTTAACTTGATAATGCGTATGTCCAGATGAACCTCCTTGGAGTCCCCGTGCACCGCGTTGGGGGTAAATCATACCATGCGTCTTCCATGTCCACATCAGTGGGAAGGTCCCAGCTCTGCATAGTCCTAGTCAGCATGATGGATCCGGTGTCACCGCCCACGTACCTTGGAGGGGTAGTAACAGTGAGCACGCACCCGTACATCATCCTCATGTCAGTGTCAGCGTCAGCGGCGTCGCCCCTGATGCACACTACAGAGACGGGGCGGCGGCCAGCATGGGCCTCGCCGGTGCCCATGATCAGGAGCAAGACGCTACCGTCCACCTCCGAGACTAGTAGGCGGTGGTGATCCTCCAACGACTCCGGCATGGTGAACGGGTAGCACGTCTCGTACTTGATGTTCTCCGCCAAGGGCCAGTAGAGACCGCTGCACGCATCCGTGAGGTGATGCACGATGTCCGCCGGCGAGCCCCAAAATGGCATCGGGCACTCATAGCAGTAGACGAAGGGCTCCTTGGAAGCATCGACCAGGCCGTCCATGAAACGGGAGTGGCTGTAGGGGACGTTGCGCCAGTTGAATATATGAGCAAGTTACTACAAGATTTAATCCGAATAAGCACAAAATAAATCATGATGGCTATAATAGAGATTAAACTAATCATGTGGACTAGCATAGTAGATGAACAGATAGAATCTAGTAGGATACAGAGTAGAAACATGAATTCTACCACGATTTCAAACAGGAAGGACAGAAACACATACGGTGCAACGGGAGCAGCACCGTTAGCGTTGAGGTTGTCGCCCATGTCGTTGAGGAAGAGGTTGCCGAGGTCGGGGAAGAAGTCATCGTAGGTGAAGTCGTAGCTACCAGCAGTCGCGAGAGTGCGCTCCCCAAATTTCAACAGCGCCAGTCGAATGGAGCGCAGGAGGGAGTGGCTATAGGGGACGTTGTGGCCGCTGAATGGAGCGCAAGAGTAGCACACGAAGCAGTAGATGGTGCTCCTCCCCAAGTCTCTATCTCTACTCTTATCTCTATCTCTACTACTCTTCTTTGTTTTTGATAACAAATCGAATAGTATTGCGCCATCCGCTGCACGCCCGGCTGAACATGCCTCCTCGCCTCCATCATCACCAACTGGGTCTTTTATAGGAGTAGGAGTAGAGAAAAAACTGAGTTGGTGATGATGGTGTGTCGTGCAATGCACGTGCATCTTGCTGATTTTTTTGCATATAATTCCAAACACCACATAGACATGGTCTTTGACCATTTTACAACTATGTTAGTATCATTGTTAGTGGTCAGCCGGTGCAAGTTATAGCCCTGGGTGTTTTAACCTTTCTTTTAGTAATGATATCTGGCGATTGTTCGGCACGAGCTCAATCCTGGCAAATCCCACGTAACCATCAGATTTCCATCCGACGGTGGCCCGTTTTTAAGCCATAGTATTTGACAAAACCGCCACCCTTACACACGTACTGTAACTGCGTCGCCGGCGTTTTCAACTGCCATGTGTCCCAGTGAACGTTTGCCGGGGATTGGAGTTAGCACCGATGGCGGTTCATAGTGGTTCCACGCTCGGGCATTGACGTTTGTAACTATTTTAGATTAGAATATACTCCTCCTCCGGTGCTAGTAGTAGAGCAGAGTCCTACTCCAATACTACTCTACTCAAGCAAGTTAGGGCATAGTAGTAGGTACTGTAGGGAGTACCAGTATTGTGATCACTCAAGCAAGTTGTCTGACTTTGATATGACCCTACCTGCTGGTATGTGTCTGTAAGTCAAGCAGCGTGTTGTAGTCACCATCACCTGTCCACTTCCCGTAGCACATATTCGCTTCTCCATCTTTGTACGCTCTTCCATCCCCATTAAGGCGCCTCCCCCCTCGTCCAATCTTCCATCCCCGCTAAGGCGCCTCCCCCCCTCGTCCGAAACCCAAGCACTAACAATGGCAGAACCGAGCAGCGTCCGCCGAAAGAGTGGCTGGAATTCGCTCCCCACAGAGGTAATCAAGCTCATTGTTTCGCGTGTGGACAATCTCAGTACCATGCCGCTCGCTGCATGCTTGTCTGGGCTATATCGTTTACTCAAAGCCCTCAGGACGAAGCTTTTTAAGCCAGCTCCTTGCTTGTTGATGCCGCCTGATTATCAGAAACGGCGTGTCATGCAGCATAACGATCATAGGGTGGCGAGCATCAACCCCCTTCACTGCAATCCGATCCCCGTCACCGTCAACTACATTAACGGTATGTACTGGGTCGGCATGAACACATCTTGGATGGTGCTCGTTGACGGTCGCGGCAGTTGGATGCTCGTAGAGGTCTACACCTGGCAATTGATCCCCCTTCCTTCGATTAACAATGCACTGCTTTGGCACCGCGGCCCAGAATACTTGGAATCTTACAGTAGCCAACATCATACCAAGTTTGATTTGCTCAAGGTTGTAATCTGCCAAGTGCCCACATCATCTGCAAATTATAAAGACTTCAGGCTAATTGCGTTCTTCAATCGCGGTCTCGCCTATTTGGCAGGTCACTGCGGTAAGTGGATAAATCTGCACGTCCATCACAGGATCATACATCCTCCATGGTTCTCTGATGCCATTGAACACAAGGGCTTCATTTATGTTGTCGACTCCTTCTATGGCTGGATGTATTGCTGATCTACTCCAGTCATCGCTACAAATGGTTGTTACAGCAGTATGTTACTTTCCTATGATATCATGATGGCTTGCTTATATTACTGTCAACATTTACTAAAAAATATTCATGCTCATAATGTTGTTCTTAAGATTGACTACATCAAGAGCCCTTTTTTATTTGACTCCAACTTGATATGATGTTGTAGGCCGCCTGGTGTCCATACCCTTCCTAATCCCAGAGCCTTTCAAAGAAAAGCGGCATGGTAGTTGCAGTAGGTTCCTGGCTCGATCAGACGACAGCGAACAATTGATGATCGTTCACACATACCGGACGTGTTGTTTCATGGAATACAATCACAGTCACTGCAAGGTCTTTGAGCAGGATCCCAGCTTCTCTGGGCCTTCAGGAATTTTTGACTGGAGGCTGGTAAGTAGCCTTGGTACCCGCTCTCTGTTTGTCAGACTGAATTATCCGATTAACCAGGAGATAACCAACGGCAAGGATCATGATGGCAGCACGGTTTCGTTCATCAGGAAAAATTGTATGTACACAGCATACCATGCGTCTCTGCATGCACCATACCCTGATATGTGCCGCCACGCTCTGCAGCCCAAAGTAGGTGAGAGGGTCGCAAGTATCAGACTTCGACCTGCTGGCTGGAGTTTCCCCCGTCAGGCACCCATCTGGTTCAAGCCGTCAGCCAATCTCCACAGCTTAATAAATAGTAACGTCTAACTAAGCCGGTGATACGTCTCCAACGTATCTACTTTTCCACACTTTTGCCCTTATTTTGGACTCTAACTTGCATGATTTGAATGAAACTAACCCGGACTGACGCTGTTTTCAGCAGAACTACCATGATGTTGTTTTATGTGTAGAAAAGAATACTTCTTGGAATGTCCTGGAAATCCCCTGAGGCACTTTTCAGATTTAATAAGAATTTTTGGCGAAAGAATCAAGGCCAGGGGGGCCACGGGCTGTCCACGAGATAGGGGCGCCCCCCTAGGGGCGCGCCCCCCTATCTCGTGGGCCCCCCGGACCTCCTCCGACCTCAACTCCAACTCCATATATACCGTCTCGGGGAGAAAAAAATAAAGAAGAAAGTTTCATCGCGTTTCACGACATGGAGCCGCCGCCAAGATCTAATCTCTCTCGGGAGGGCTGATCTGGAGTCCGTTCGGGGCTCCGGAGAGGGGGATTCGTCGCCGTCGTCATCATCAACCATCCTCCATCACCAATTTCATGATGCTCACCGCCGTGTGTGAGTGATTCCATCGTAGGCTTGCTGGACGGTGATCGGTTGGATGAGATTTACCATGTAATCAAGTTAGTTTTGTTAGGGTTTGATCCCTAGTATCCACTATGTTCTGAGATTGATGTTGCTATGACTTTGCTATGCTTAATGCTTGTCACTAGGGCCCGAGTGCCATGATTTCAGATCTGAACCTATTATGTTTTCATGAATATATGTGTGTTCTTGATCCTATCTTGCAAGTCTATAGTCACGTATTATGTGTTATGATCCAACAACCCCGAAGTGACAATAATCGGGATACTTCTCGGTGATGACCGTAGTTTGAGGAGTTCATGTATTCACTATGTGTTAATGCTTTGGTCCGGTTCTCTATTAAAAGGAGGCCTTAATATCCCTTAGTTTCCACTAGGACCCCGCTGCCACGGGTGGGTAGGACTAAAGATGTCATGCAAGTTCTTTTCCATAAGCACGTATGACTATTTACGGAATACATGCCTACATTACATTGATGAATTGGAGCTAGTTCTATATCACCCTATCTTATAACTATTGCATGAGGAATCACATCCGGCATAATTATCCATCACTGATCCATTGCCTACGAGCTTTTCACATATTGTTCTTCGCTTATTTACTTTTCCGTTGCTACTGTTACAACTACTACAAAAACCCAAAAACATTTACCTTTTCTGTTGCTACTGTTACCATTACTATCATACCACTCTTGCTACTAAATACTTTGCTACAGATACTAAGTTATCCAGGTGTGGTTGAATTGACAACTCAACTGCTAATACTCAAGAATATTCTTTGGCTCCCCATGTGTCGAATCAATAAATTTGGGTTGTACTTCACCCTCGAAAGTTGTTGCGATCCCCTACACTTGTGGGTTATCAAGACTAATTTCTGGCGCCGTTACCGGGGAGCATAGCTCTATTCTCTGAGTCACTTGGGATTTATATCTGTTGATCACTATGAAGAACTTTAAAGACGCTAAGACCAAGATCTATCCCTCAACTACGAGGGGAGGTAAGGAACTGCCATCTTGCTCTGCACTAGATTCTCCTTCCGTTATTAGTAGGCTTGTGACACCTAAACCTGCTACTGCTATGAATTCTGATATGTCGCATGTTATTGATTATGCCACTTCTGCTATGCATGATGAAAGTACTTCTGTGCGTGATACTACTTTGCCATTAGGTGAATTTCTTGATGAACAACTTGCTAGAGTTAGGGGGAATCATATTACTGAAGATCCTATTATTGAAGATAGTGATGATGAACGTTCCCCCAATGATTATGTATTACCTGTTGTTCCTAAGGGTTAGGTTATGAATGAAAAAGCTGCTATGGAAATTCTTGCTTGCAATGATAGATCTCATCTTAAGAAATTATTAGCTAAATGGAAGCAGCAGTCTCTTAATGCTAGAATGAAACCCGATCCTACTTTTGCTACTTCACCCATCTGTGTTACTGATAAGGATTATGAATTCTCTGTTGATCCTGATATTATTACTTTAGTTGAATCTGATCCTTTTTATGGCCTTGAATCTGAAACTGTTGTGGCACATCTTACCAAGTTGAATGATATAGCCACCCAATTTACTCATGATGAGAAGTCTCGCTATTTATATATCCTTAAGATATTCCCGTTCTCGTTAAAGGGCAAGGCTAAGACTTGGTATAATTCTCTTGCTCCTGGTTGTGTGCGTAGTCCCCAGGATATGATTTATTACTTCTCTGCTAAATATTTCCCTGCTCATAAGAAACAAGCTACCTTGCAGGAAATATATAATTTTGTGCAAATCAAAGAAGAGAGTCTCCCACAAGCTTGGGGGAGGCTTCTCCGGTTACTTTATGCTTTGCCTGATCATCATCCTAAGAAAAATGAAATAGTTGATATCTTTTATAATGGACTAACCGATGCTTCCAAGGACCACTTGGATAGTTGTGCTGGTTGTGTTTTCAGGGAAAGAACAGTCGACAAAGCTGATATACTATTGAATAATATGTTGACTAATGAAAATAATTGGACTCTTCCCGAGCCAGTTCCTGAAGTAATTCCTGAACCAATTGAGCCAACTCTTGAGCCTATTCCTAAACCCACTCCGAAGAAGAGAGGTGTTTTATTTCTCAGTCCTGAAGATATGCAAGAGGCAAAGAAATCAATGAAAGAAAAAGGTATTAAAGCTGAAGATGTTAAGAATGTCCCTCCTATTGAAGAAATACATGGTCTTAACTTACCGCCTGAAGAACCACATTGTCTTGATAACCCGACACAGGTAGTAAAGGTAAATTCTCTCTATAGATATGATAAAGTTGAAATACCCTCTACTAAATTTCATAGCCCATGCTTAGATGAATTTTATGACTTTATGGCTAGACAAGAAAGTTTTAATGCTTATGTTGGTAGAGAGTTAAAGAATAATGCTTTCAAGATAGGACGCGTAGGTGATAATCTGGCTAGAGTTAAAGATGAACTTCACCGCGTTAGCAAATATACTTCTATGGTTGCTACTCAAGCTGAGCAAGTACTCAAAGCTCAAAATGATTTGCTTGATGAATTGAATAATAAAAATGACTTTGCTGTTACAGTGGCTACTAGAACTGGTAGAATGACTCAGGAACCTTTGTATCCTGAAGGCCACCCTAAGAGAATCGAGCAAGATTTTCAGAGAAATAATTTAGAGGCACCTAGTTCTTCTAAAAAGAAGAAAAAGAAAGACGATAGGACTTTGCATGCTTCTAATGAACCTACTGTAGACACACCTGAGAATCCCAATAATATTTCTATTTCTGATGCTGAAACTCAATCAGGTGATGAACATGAACCTAGTGATAATGTTAATGATAATGTTCATGTTGATGCTCAACCTAGCAAAGATAATGATGTAGAGATTGAACCTGTTGTTGATCTTGATAACCCACAATCAAAGAATCAACGTTATGATAAGAGAGATTTTGTTGTTAGGAAGCACGGTAAAGAAAGAGAACCATGGGTTCAGAAACCCATGCCCTTTCCTCCTAAACCATCCAAGTCAAAGGATGATGAGGATTTTGAGCGCTTTGCTGAAATGATTAGACCTATTTTCTTACGTATGCGCTTAAGTTATATGCTTAAAGCAAATCCTTATGCTAAGTATATGAAGGATATCATTACGAATAAAAGAAAGATACCGGAAGCTGAAATTTCCACCATGCTTGCTAATTACACTTTTAAGGGTGGAATACCAAAGAAACTTGGAGATCCGGGTGTTCCAACTATACCATGCTCCATTAAAAGAAATTATGTTAGAACTGCTTTATGTGATCTTGGAGCCGGTGTTAGTGTTATGCCTCTCTCTTTATATCGTAGACTTGAATTGAATAAGTTGACACCTACTGAAATATCTTTGCAAATGGCTGATAAATCAACTGCTATACCTATCGGTATTTGTGAGGATGTGCCTGTTGTGGTTGCAAATGTCATATTTTAACGGACTTTGTTATTCTTGATATTCCCAAGGGCGATAGTATGTCTATTATCCTTGGTAGACCTTTTCTTAATACTGCAGGGGTTGTTATTGATTGCAACAAAGGCAATGTCACTTTTCATGTTGATGGTAATGAGCATACGGTACACTTTCCGAGGAAACAATCTCAAGTTCATAGCATCAATTCTATTGAAAAAGTTCCAACTATCATTTTTGGAGGTTTTGAATTTCCTCTCCTTACTGTGAAGAAAAAGTATGATATTCTTATTGTTGGGGATTTTCATATCCCCGTTGAGGTAACTTAGTGTTATTCGAAATTTCTCCGGTTCCGTGTTATTCAGAATGAGTTTGTTAACAAGACTTGATCAACCTTGTTAGTGGATTCATTTTGATGATCATGAGATGGATGAAACTAGAAGGCACAACCTTCTGCACCCTCTTTTTACTTTCTGTTATTTAGAATAAATAAAGCAAAAATAGTATTATCTGTTTGTTTTCTGATTTATCCGTGCAATAAAAAAATAGTCCAAAAATAAAAGTGCTCCAAATGCCCTGCAAATTTAGTATGTTTTTTTCTGGAATATTTGAGGATTTTAGGCACTAAAAACACTGCATGAGGGCCAAGCACCAGGCCACGAGAGAGGAGCCCCCCCTCTAGGGCGCGCCCCCCTGTCTCGTGGGCCCCTGGTGACTCCCCTCCACTTATGCCAGCACCCACACACTTCATTTTCTACCCAAAAAATCCCCATCCAGTTCAAGCCCGAGTTCTAGCTCGTTTTGCTGCGATTTTCGATCTCTTAGCTCAAAGCTCCATTCACAAAACTGCTTTGGGAGATTGTTGCTTGGTATGTGACTCCTTCATTGGTCCAATTAGTTTTTGTTCTAGTGCTTTATTCATTGCAAATTCCTGCTGCCTTGGTGACCCTGTTCTTGAGCTTGCATGTTAAATTTTTGAGGTCCCAAGCAATTCCAATGCATGATATAGGCTCTAGGCACTGTAGGAGTAGTTGCTATCAATCTTGTTTACTTTTATGCACTTTTATTTTGAAGTTACTAAAATTTCAGAATTTTTCAAAAAATGTTAAGGAGGTTCTTTAAAGGCTCTTCTATCCAAAGCTCTAAGGAAAAACAAGACAAAGAGAAGGAAAAACCCAAGTATAATGTTCCTCGCCTAGCGGAACTACAGTCATGTGAATGGCCATGGGAGGATTTCTTGAAGGAAGCCGGAATTCATGAAGACTTTTATGCTTTAATCAGGACTGCAGGCCTCACCGGTTTCATGAACGACCGAATCGATCAGTATCTCTTACTTACCAATACTTCCGTGCAAAACTTTTATTATTATCCTAAGAAGTCACCGCCTGCAGTATCATTTCATTTATATGATGAATTCAAAGAAATGTCTTTACGTCATTTTTGCGCGGTATGTAGGATACCTTATGAGGGAGAATTAGAGGAACCCCATCGTGATGATGTGGATGGCTTCATTAAAACTATTGTTGTAGAAGAGCCAAAGAAGGGCTCTGAGGCAAAAGTCTCTAGCATACACTTTCCTGTTTTACGCTACTTTACCATATTTGCTAGTAGATTCTTGATTGGTCGTGGGAATAGTGGAAATTTAAGTGTTCCAGATATTATTATTCTTCAACATGCTTTGCTAGGAGACAATACTTTTAGTATGGGTGTCGTCATTGCTAAACGGCTAGCCCTGAATCGTACAAAAGGCCCCATATTTGGAGGTATCTATGCTGCACGTCTTGCTAGACATTTTCAGATACCCATTAGGCACCATGAGGAAAAGGAGACAATATTGCCTCCTCACATTCTAGATTACAAGAGCATGGTAGCACACAAGTTTATTGTTGACAACAAAGATAAGATGCTCTTGTATAAACTTAGATTTAATAAGAAACACATTGAGATTATTATTTTGCCTGCGCCTTTGTTGTTTGATTTACTTGCAGAAAAATTTCTCGTCACACCGGAAGCGGCGAACAACCATTTAGCTCAAGCTTTTACTCCAGAACCTGAACCTAAGCCGGAACCTGAGCTGGACCCTTATCGTGCATCATCTGTCTAGTGGGATCCGGAGATGACCAGCCAGTATTATCCTGATTACACCTCTCCTTACACCGGAGAGAGTAGCGGCGGTCCTTGGTATTAAACCAACTTAGGCCAAAAGCCTAAGCTTGGGGGAGTACGTATTTCTCACCGACTTTACATTCATGTTCACACACTAGTCGTCGGTGCTCATACTCTTTCATTGTATTATCCATGCTAGTTTAAATTTCTTTTCTAGTTTTCTTCTTGTGTGTTTGATAAACCTTAAGAAAAACCAAAAAATTAGTTAGTTTAATTTCCTTGCTTGTAGTAGAAATTAAAATGAAAACCCAAAAAGATTACTCGTTCTTCTTTTACTTGTTGGGAGCTTTCCCGTGTAAATAGTTTTATTTTCTTTTCTTTCTTCTGGGGGTCAAGAAGACCATATTGAAAATGCTTAGTGGCTCTCATATGCATGATTGATTACTTATATTTAGAGCCCATATTACTTGTCTTCTCTCTTGAGTTGAATGCTTGCAGATTCCAGCTTAGTCCAATTCACGTGCACTCTTATTATTATACACTTCGTTTGGTCGTGCGAGTGAAAGCCAATAATGACGATATATGATGGACTTATTGGGATGAGAAAAGCTTGTATGAACTCGACCTCTCCTGTTTTTGTAAATATGATGATTCATCGTTCCTGAGTCAGCTATTATGAAATAAATATATTTGCAATGACACTTAGAGATTATAGTTGCTTGTGCCATGCTTGATTAGCTATGAGTTATAATGGTTTACCTTGCATGCCAACATGCTATTAGAATGATTATGATGTGATATGATGGGATGGTATCCTCCTTTGAATGAATTGAGTGACTCGACTTGGCACATGTTCACGCATGTAGTTGAATCAACTCAACATAGCCTTCATGATATTTATGTTCATGGTGGATTATATCCTACTCATGCTTGTTCCGGTGTGAATTAATTTTAATGCATGCTTACGACTGTTGTCGCTCTCTCAGTTGGTCGCTTCCTAGTCTTTTGCTAGCCTTCACCTGTACTAAGCGGGAATACTGCTTGTGCATCCAAACTCCTTAAACCCCAAAGTTGTTCCATATGAGTCCACTATACCTTCCTATATGCGGTATCTACCTGCCGTTCCAAGTAAATTTGTATGTGCCAAACTCCAAACCTTCAAATGAAATTCTGTTTTGTATACTCGAGCAGCTCATGTTTCAACTAGGACTGCCTATATCTTCCATGCTAGGTGGGTTATTCTCACGAGGAGTGGACTCCGCTCCTCATTCACGAGAAAGGGCAGGTAACCGGGATGCCCAGTCCCATGATCCAAAAAGATCAAAGCAAATCAAAATAATTAAACAAAACTCCCCTAGGGCTGTTGTATGTTGGAGGCACTCGTTGTTTCGAGCAAGCCATGGATTGATGCTTGTTGGTGGTTGGGGGAGTATAAACCTTTACCATTCTGTTTGGGAACTGCCTCTAATGCATGTAGTATGGAAGATACATCCATCTCATAGTTGTTGTGTTGACAGCGAAAGTATGCCGCTCAAAATGTTATTCAATCTCTATTTTAAAATCAAGCTCTGGCACCTCTACAAATCCCTGCTTCCCTCTGCGAAGGACCTATCTATTTACTTTTATGTTGAGTCATCATCCTTCTTATTAAAAGCACCCGCTGGAGAGCACACTGTCATTTGCATTCATTATTACTGGTTTATATTGGGTATGACTTGACTGGATCTCTTTTACCATGAATTACAATGTTTAGTCAGTCCTTGATCTTTAAAGGTGCTCTGCATTTATGTTTTACGGTCTCAGAAAGGGCTAGCGAGATACCATTTTGTTATATCATGTCATAATTATTTTGAGAAAGTGTTGTCATCCGAGTTTTATTATTACGACTCGCTAGCTGATTATGCCATTGATATGAGTAATTGTGAGACCTATGTGTTATTGTGAGTATGGTTAGTTCATAAGATTTGCTGAAACTTGAATGCTGGCTTTTCATGTTACAACAACAAGAACAAACAGAGTTTGTAAAAGTTTTTCTTTATCACTTTCAGTTTGTCAACTGAATTGCTTGAGGACAAGCAAAGGTTTAAGCTTGGGGGAGTTGATACGTCTCCAACGTATCTACTTTTCCAAACACTTTTGCCCTTGTTTTGGACTCTAACTTGCATGATTTGAATGAAACTAACCCGGACTGACGTTGTTTTCAGCAGAACTACCATGATGTTGTTTTATGTGTAGAAAAGAAAAGTTCTCGGAATGTCCTGGAAATCCACGGAGGCACTTTTCAGATTTAATAAGAATTTTTGGTGAAAGAATCAAGGCCAGGGGGGCCACGGGCTATCCACGAGACAGCCCCCCCTAGGGGGGCGCCCTCCTATCTCGTGGGCCCCCTGGACCTCCTCCGACCTCAACTCTAACTCCATATATACCGTCTCGGGGAGAAAAAAATCAAGGAGAAAGTTTCATCGCGTTTTGCGACACGGAGCCGCCGCCAAGCCCTAATCTCTCTCAGGAGGGCTGATCTGGAGTCCGTTCGGGGCTCCGGAGAGGGGGATTCGTCGCTATCGTCATCATCAACCATCCTCCATCACCAATTTCATGATGCTCACCGCCGTGCATGAGTAATTCCATCGTAGGCTTGCTGGACGGTGATGGGTTGGATGAGATTTACCATGTAATCAAGTTTGTTTTGTTAGGGTTTGAGCCCTAGTATCCACTATGTTCTGAGATTGATGTTGCTATGACTTTGCTATGCTTAATGCTTGTCATTAGGGCCCGAGTGCCATGATTTCAGATCTGAACCTATTATGTTTTCATGAATATATGCGTGTTCTTGATCCTATCTTGCAAGTCTATAGTCACGTATTATGTGTTATGATCCGACAACCCCGAAGTGACAATAATCGAGATACTTCTCGGTGATGACCGTAGTTTGAGGAGTTCATGTATTCACTATGTGTTAATGCTTTGGTCCGGTTCTCTATTAAAAGGAGGCCTTAATATCCCTTAGTTTCCACTAGGACCCCGCTGCCATGGGAGGGTAGGACAAAAGATGTCATGCAAGTTCTTTTCCATAAGCACGTATGACTATTTACGAAATACATGCCTACATTACATTGATGAATTAAAGCTAGTTCTATATCACCCTATGTTATAACTATTGCATGAGGAATCGCATCCGTCATAATTATCCAGCATTGATCCATTGCCTACGAGCTTTTCACATATTGTTCTTTGCTTATTTACTTTTCCGTTGCTACTGTTACAACTACTACAAAAACCCAAAAACATTTACTTTTTCTGTTGCTATTGTTACCATTACTATCATACCACTCTTTCTACTAAATACTTTGTTGCAGATAGTAAGTTATCCAGGTGTGGTTGAATTGACAACTCAACTGGTAATACTCAAGAACATCTTTGGCTCCCCTTGTGTCAAATCAATAAATTTGGGTTGTACTTCACCCTCGAAAGCTGTTGCGATCCCCTACACTTGTGGGTTATTAGCCAGTTAGTTAGATGCGTACACTTGGTGCACTAGGATCTTTATTTAGTTTGATGCATACACTTGTTCTTTTTTCTTAGCCCATTTGTAATGATGGCTAATGTTTGGTTTGGAAGAGAGAGTTGCGTCTTCACTCTTCCGGCCTGCTTACTGCTTCTGTTGCACCCCCAGCCCTAGTTGTTGCTGCTGCTGTTTTCAATGTACAATCAGTAGTATATTTCGTCTGTTGGTTGAATAAATGTGTTGTTAGAATGACAAACACAAGGTTTTGGAAGTCGTTGCACGGTTCGATCCTTTAGTGCCCCGTACCGTACGTAGCGCATACTATTTTTTGTATGGAACACATTTTCCACTTGTTGATAACATGCAACCCACTGATGAAGGCCTAATAGAGGAGCCCATAATTAACTGGAACGGAGGCTCTCACATGAATCCGTCCCAGGTATATGCTCATGGTCCCCTAAACATAAATAAATAAATAAAGCTAAATGGTCATGCACAAGTTCTTTAAATTCATGATTTAACAGGAGGATATTATTTCCTATGATAGTGTCATTACATTCAGTCGATATTATTCTTAGAAAAAGATAGCGACCAGTCTTCTTTCTCCCAGCATTTTCTTCCTGCAACCAGCGGACCCATGCAAATCATGGTCAATGTCGTAAATAGTTCTGGTCCATTTTTATTTTTCAATAAGAATGTCCAACCGAGTCCATCACATTGGCGACAACACTTTATCCTCCGCCTTGGTGCGCTCGCCGCGGCGCCGCCGTCCGGCCCTGTCAACATAGTTTTTTTCCAAAGCGGTCCCTGTCAACACAGTGAATTGGGAGAGGACTGTAGTTGTGAGTATGATAGTACGGGCCCACCAGGTCCACTCCCGAACACAAGCAAGCACCTCTTTTACTACTCAGATGCACCCCTCGTTTTTTACTCTAATCCACCCCGCTGATATCTGGGACCCACATCATTTTCAACATATAGTCAATTAACGACAAAACTGCACAATTTTTTTTGAGTAGTAATTCAGAGGAGCAAGCTATAAACTGGGTTGTGCGGTCTCTGTGGCCCGTCTAACCAGATGACCAGACCAGCAGTTTTTTCTTTGGGAAAATAGGTAGCCCAATATTTCTTTTTGAAGAATACCCAAGCTAGCTAGGCCTATTTGTTTTCTTCAACTTACTGGGATGCAAATCTTTCAAGACGAGGAGGGATGCATTCCGGCCTGGCCAAAGAGTATGGTCAGTGTCTGTTAAAAGTAATATCAAATGGGTTGAAAATTCCAAAAAAAAATAGCAAATGGGATATTAGTTTCTTTTTTGTTGTTGTTCTTCACTGATATTTTATACTCCCTCCGTCCCAAAATTCTTGTCTTAGATTAGTCTAGATACGTGTATATAATACCAAAACGTGACTTGCTACATATGTATTTAGACAAATCTAAGACAAGAATTTAGGGATGGAGGGAGTATTCATTAGATTTAACATGACATAGTACTAATTTATTTTTAAATTTGTTTTAGTATGGCTACTAATTTTTGGATTAAGAATATTTTGTTCCCCGGCAAAAATTTGCGAATTTTCAAAAATTCGCACATATTTAGTTAATTTTTTAACCCTGGTACTGACCAGAAAATGGGCAGCAATTCTAAAAATGGAAAACGGGCTGCAATAAATTCCATATGAATTAGAAAATGAGTAAAAATTATAAAAATAATAGCAAATGGGCTGTACACGCCATAGATTTCGAGGCTGGCTTGTTTACGCAAGGCTTTGTCAGTCAACACATGATTCTAGCAGCAGTGACTATTGCATGTCCATCCAATGGCCGACGTGCTTCTTCAATCTCTGATCTTCCTGCTCCAGCTGCCTAAACTAGCACTGGCGGGACTGCCTGCTCCCTACTCTTGTGGCCCGCTGTGATGCCACGCAGGCTTCCCCGGTCCACCCTACTCCCTCCGCTGGCCTGGCCGCACGCAATCAACTGCCTCCTTATTACATGAAAAAAATGATTCCTCCCACTGACATCTGGGGTGCACCAGTTGGGAGGCTGACCTGTGGGCCTACTAAGTTGACGTGTACGCAAGGCTTGTCAACTTAGTCAACAAATGATTCTAGCAGCAGTAAACGTTGGATTTGAATCAAACGATCATGCTGCTTCTTCAATCGCTGCTCTTCTTGCACCAGCCGCCCAAACTAGCACCGGCGAGACCGCCTGCTCCTGCCTCCAATGGTCGGCTGTGCTACCACTGAGGCCTCACCGCCCCCTACTACTCCCACCGCTAGCCAGGCCCTGCAGCGACGGCAGGCTCACGCCGCAGCCGAACCAGTGAACCCTCGTACTCCTCTCCGCATGGGCATCCACTGCCGCGTCTTCCCTGGCTCCGCGTCTTCCCCGTCTCCGCATCGTCCCCTTCCTAGGCCTCACCGTCGTCCACCGCCTTGGTGCTCTCGACGTGGCGTGGTCAATGTGGTCATGGAACGACTTCCATCGAACGTGGACTGTACGTGGAGAGGCTGACAGCTGGGTCCACGACCGCACACAAGGAAATGCATCCTTATTAAACGCAAAATGATGATTCCTCCAGCTGACATCTGGGACCCGCCGGAAGGGCCTCTGTATTTCGCAAAAAAAACGGTCCCCCGCTGACAGGTCGGACCCACCAGCTATATCTTCGCACGCAAGGAAGTGCCTCCTTATTACACAAAAAAATGAATACTCCCCCTGCTAGCTGGGACCCAGCATAGTGGGATGCTGACTTGTGGGCCTACTAAGTTGACGGGGACGGAGGGCTTTGTCAACTTAGTCAATATGAACGATTCTAGCTCCAGTTACTGTACGATGTTCATCCAACGGCCGTAGTGCTTCTTCAACCTCTGGTCTTCTTGCTCCAGCCGCCCAAAGCAGTGCTGGTCGTGTCGCCTGCTCCTGCCTCCCGTGGCCGGCTGTGCTGCCGCGGAGGCCTCACTGCCCCTACTACTCCCACCGCTGGCCAGGCCCTGCGGCGACGGCAGCCTCACACCGCAGCCGAACCAGTGAACCCTTGTACTCCTCTTTACACGGGCTTCCACTGTCGCTCTTCCCCATCTCCACGTCGTCCCCTTCCTAGGCCTCGTCGGGCCTCGTCGTTGTCCACCGCCATGGTGCTCTCGGAGCGGCGTGGTCAACGTGGTCAAGGAACGACTTCCATCAGAAGAGTACTGTAGGTGGAGAGGCTGACAGCTGGGTCCGCGACGGTCGCAAGGAAGTTCCTCCTTATTATGCGCAAAATAATTATTCCTCCACATGACAGCAAGGACCCACCGGTCCATATTTCACGAAAAAAATGTTTCCCCCCTGACTGCTGGGACCCACCAGCTACATCTTCGCACACAAGGAAGTGCGTCCGGGCAAAAAAAATGATTCGCCCCCTGACTGTTGGGACCCACCAGCTACATCTTCACACGCAAGGAAGTGCCTGACAGTCGGGACCCACCTGGTCAAAGCGTACGTAGCATTGTCATTCTGGTCACGAATGTGTACTTACATACTGGTCGATGTAGAGGCGCGCACATGTCGTAGTAGAGGCGCGCACGTAACATGTACACGTACGTACAACGGCTAGGGTGCAAGAAAGTAAATACGGCCACGTGCGTACATACCAGCGGGGCCTCGAACGCCTACTCGCGCATATGTACGGCGAGGAATCTTGTACATGGCTGGGTCGGAACGGAGAAACTGCGTCGCCGTCGTGTTCGTGGGGAGGCAACGAAATGCGTCGTGTTCATGGTGAGGCAACGAAACGCGTGGGAGCCAACCAGCTTGGACGGAACATCCGATGGAAACGAGGCCTGGCATACTGCACAATGGAGGAAACAGCCTTGTGTTCGACTAGCCACGTTTGAAACGGGATCCTGTTCATCGGGAGGGGTATGGCATACCGCAAAACAGAGGAAACGGACTTGTGTTGGACCTCCTACGGTCGAAACGGGGTCCTATTGATCGGGAGGGGTGTGGCATACCGCAAAACGGAGGAAACAAACTTGTGCTGGAGCGCTACGGTCGAAACGGGGGTCCTGTTCATCGGGAGGGGTGTGGCGTACCACAAAATGGGACTCCACGGGATATTGTTCATCTCCACCGTCGACCTCCTCCAGCCTCCATGGGCTACTGTTTGTCCACCATCGACCTCCTCCAGCCTCCACCTGTGATACGTCTCCGTCGTATCTACTTTTCCAAACACTTTTGCCCTTGTTTTGGACTCTAACTTGCATGATTCGAATGGAACTAACCCAGACTGACGCTGTTTTCAGCAGAATTGCCATGGTGTTATTTTTGTACAGAAATAAAAGTTCTCGGATTGACCTGGAAATCCACGGAGAAACTTTTTGAATTTAATAAAAAATATTGGCGAAAGAATCAACGTCAGGGGGGCCACACCTTATCCACGAGGGTGGGGGGCGCGCCCCCTGCCTCGTGGGCCCCCTAAAGCTCCACGGACCTCAACTCCAACTCCATATATTCATGTTCGGGGAGAAAAAAATCAGAGAGAAGGATTCATCACGTTTTACGATACGGAGCTGCCGCCAAGCCCTAAACTCTCTCGCGAGGGCTGATCTGGAGTCCGTTCGGGGCTTCGAAGAGGGGGGTCCGTCGTCGTCGTCATCATCAACCATCCTCCATCACCAATTTCATGATGCTCACCGCCGTGCGTGAGTAATTCCATCGTAGGCTTGCTAGACGGTGATGGGTTGGATGAGATTTACCATGTAATTAAGTTAGTTTTGTTAGGGTTTGATCCCTAGTATCCACTGTGTTCTGAGATTGATGTTGCTATGACTTTGCTATGCTTAATGCTTGTCACTAGGGCCCAAGTGCCATGATTTCAGATCTGAACCTATTATGTTTTCATGAATATATGTGAGTTCTTGATCCTATCTTGCAAGTCTATAGTCACCTATTATGTGTTATGATCCGTTAACCCCGAAGTGACAATAATCGGGATACTTACCAGTGATGACCGTAGTTTAAGGAGTTCATGTATTCACTAAGTGTTAATGTTTTGGTCTGGTACTCTATTTTTTTTACAGTCAACGACAGTGGGAGAGGCTCCCACTGACTTTTGTATTACTCAAACAAAGATAGTTACATCAGTATTACAGGTGTCCCCCGGCCAATCACTAAAGAATCAGAAGAACAGATCAAGATATTGCAAGCGTTACAGGTTTTGTAAGTAGTCAACTAGGAAGGGATGGAGATCCTGTTTACAATTGTGCACCAGGAGGCCCAAAAGGTCTTTGAACCTAACCAGCCATGATCAAAAGAGTGTGGGATCCCTCTGAAATGAACATTATGTCTCTCTTTCCACAAACTCCAAGCTGCCATCAGGAAGATGTCCATAAACAAGGGTTGGCGCTAGTTATCTCTGCCTCCATGCAACAAAGCGACCCTGTCTCCCAGAGTCGGCCAAAGCATGCCAACTTTAGCCCAGCAATGCTCGCTAAATGGGCAGGTAAAGAAGAGATGTTCTATCGTCTCCTCTAGGGGTTCTGACATAGCATGCAGGTATAATTATTGCCAGTAACGACATAATGTCTACGTCTTAACATGTTTCTTGTGTTGAGGCGATCAACCAACAGGAGCCACCCGAACATTTTGAATTTGATTGGACTTTTGGCCTTCCAGAGCCAACCAAAAGCTTCACCAACAACCATCTCCCTGAAGCAGCGATCATAGAATTTCTTAGAAGAATAGACCCCACCGAGAGTGCACTCCTAGGTGTCTCTGCAATCTCTCTCCAGGAATGTATGCATCAATCCATGTTGGATTTCTCGCACCTCCTCCCTAGCCTGAGCCAACAGTGGAAGATGAAAGAACCTGCTTGGATCTAAGGACATGAGAACGTCGATGATGGATGCATCCTTGTTTAAGCAGAACGAGAAGGCCCGGGGGAAGAGCTCCATGAGGGGGGCATGGCGATCATCATCAAACTAGGCATCTTTCCAGAAGAGAGAGGAAGATTCGTCACCCAGGGTGATTTTCATAATCCCACGAAAAACATCGCTGAGATGCAGAACATCGCGCCACCAGAAGGAGCCAACAGGGTCTGCAGCATGCGGAATCTTGTCTGTATAATAAGCATCCCAGATCAGGGTCACCCAGGGGACATTGTCGTGGTTATAGAATTTAAAGAGATGTTTCAGGAGGAGGGCCATGTTTTGGGTTTTGATGTCAATTACTCCGAGCCCACCTTTGCTTTTTGTTCTACAAACAAACTCCCAGGCAGCCAACGAATTGTTCTTAACTCCATCCTCAGAGTTCTTAGCCCAAATACAATATCTGCGCAATTTATCCAGGTGTTCAATCACTCTAGGGTGTAGTTTAATCGTGAACATGGCATAGATTAACATCGACGTCACAGCTGAGTTGACCAAAGTGAGCTTGGCCCCCGACGACATCAGAGACAAGGCAGTGGACATCTTCCTCTCTACACCGTGCATAAGAGGCATGAGCTCCAACAACATTGACATGGTCGTGCCCATGGGAAGACCCAGGTACGTGAACAGAAGTGAGCCAACAGAACAGCCAGAAACCTGCACCAACTCCATCGCACACCGCTGATCAATGTTGATGGGGATCAACGTAGATTTGTGAAAGTTGATTTTCAACCCCACAGATGCAGCATAATCCTCCAAAATGGTTTTCATGCGGGAAGCTTGGTCCGAACAGGCTGGCAACACCCAGATGGTATCGTCCGCGTATTGCACCACGGGATAATCACCACAGAGATTGTATGGGATTGGCAGGTCAAGCAGACGATGAGCAAAAGCATCATTGACAGTAGCTTGCAGCAGATCAGCAGCAAGGACAAAAATAAGTGGTGATAGGGGGTCCCCCTACCTCACCCCACACTTACATTGAAACTTTCTGCCTGGGACTCCATTAAGGAGAACAGAAGAGACACCGGAGCCAAAAATGGTTTCCATCCATCCAAGCCACTTGTCATCAAACCACATGTGTCGCATTATCTTCAACATTGGTGCATGCTCAATTGTGTCAAACGTCTTGGTGAAATCTAGTTTGAGCAGCACGATCTGACGCGCCGACGCCTGACACTGATGAATATATTCAAATGTCCATGCAAGACAATCCTGGATGGTCCTCCCTTTAAGAAAGCCATATTGATTCCTGTGGATGATCTCGAGGATGACTTTCTGCAGACGATTAGCCAAGATTTTTGTAACAATTTTGAGGCAGCAATTGAGCAATGTTATTGGTCTGTAGTCATTGGCAGTCTTAGGGGACGACATCTTCGGGATCAGGGTAATATACCCTTCACTGATACTGGATATATCAAGGTTGTCCTCATGAAAATCTTGGCACATCTTGTAGAAATCTTCTTTGATGATCTGCCAACAACTTTTGAGGAAACAACCATTAAAACCATCTAGGCCAGGAGCCCTGTCAGCTGGCATTTCTTTGACCACAACATCAATCTCATATTTTGTGAATGGTGCCGATAATTCATCTAAGCCATCAATCCGTCTGATGATCTGAGAGAGGTCAAAACGCATGCAGGTAGGCTTAGAGGAGCCCAAGCATTCTTTGTACGTTTTATACAACACTCCCTCCTTACCAACATGGTCACTAACAATCACATCACCATCCCGCAGGTTGGCAATGGAGTTATGCCTAAACCTCACAATCGCTAGGGACTGAAAAAGTTTAGTGTTTTTGTCAGCGAATCTGAAATACCTAACAGTGCACCTTTTCCTTTAGTAATCATTCTGATATTTTAGCAGAGTATTGAGGTGTAGCTTAAGAATGTGCCTGAAGTTTTTTTTTCTTTAGTGAAAGGAACTCTTTTGTCCTCAATATCGTCCAACCGAGTAAGAGCCTCATTACTATTTTGAATCATGATTTTCAGTTTTGAAATGCCTCGACTCCAACGCTTGAGATTGTAGAGTAGGTTCTTCAGCTTTTTGCAGACGAGGGCAGCGGAGTTTGGAGCATGGCAAGACTTGGACCAAGAATCAGCTACCACATCAAAAAATCCCACATGATTGACACAGAAATTTTCAAACCGGAATAGTTTGGACTTGGGGACTTTGGACTCGATAGCCACTACACAGGGAATATGATCAGACATAGGTTTGCCAAGAGGTAAAACCATCGTGTTGGGGAACGAAGTTGTCCAATTTGACGATGAGAAGAACCAATCCAGTTGCTCAAGTAAGGGGTCATCCTGCATATTCCTCCAAGTATATGATCGGCCTTTGATAGGAAGCTCCATCAGAGATTGCGCTCGAATGATTTCGTTGAACAATAGCATGTCAACAGCGTCTCCCCTTGGTTTGTTTCTATTAGTCGTGGATCGGATGAAATTGAAGTCACCAAGGATTAACCAATTTTCATTGTCAGGTATATTAAGATCAAATAACTAGGTGCTAAACTCCACCCATCGCTGGCCAGAACAAGGGCCATAAACATTAACAAGTTTCCAAGTCTCATTGGACTGTGTTGAAACAAAGGAAATCCCCACAGCAAAGGAGTCAATAAACCACGGTGTGCCCACAAACATAGAGTTGTTCCAAATGGTGATAATACCACCCGAGGCACCTAATGAAGGCGCAAAGACAAATTTATCAAAGCGTTTGGGGCAGAAAGTTTTAATAAAAGCTAGATCAAAAGATTCACGCTTAGTTTTCTAGATACATAGCACCGAACAACCGCTAGTATCAATAGCATTTCTAAGGGACAAAAGTTTGCCATTAGAGATTATACCTCTGATATTCCACGACAACACATTCCAAGATTTATTCTTGACGAAAGAAGAGATCTGATATCGCCATCAAAGGCTGCTGACTGGCCATCTAGCAGCTTCTCAGCAGACAGATCATCAGGAGTAATCCCGAAGTGAACACCCACCTGTTGAATTTCCTCGATGGAGGTAGGAGGGGGCACGGGGTAGTGGCAACTTGTGCAGGAGCAGCAGCCAAGGAGACAGCTGTAATCGACGGCAGCACACGAGCTCTCACTCTCGATCTGGGTTGCTTGTTGTCAGAGACCTGGATGACCTTGAAGCCATCATACTTGGTCAATCTAGTGCTTCTTCTGACAGCGGTAGTGTCAAGAGTCACTCTAGTATTGCGCGAGCTAGCAACAGCAAACAGAGACGTCGAGGCAAGCATCTGGAGGGCATTCCCATGTTCAGGCAGTGCAGCAGAAGTTGATTGGGAACTTGCAGGATCAGGAATAATAAGTGATAGCCTTGAGCCCAGGGGATCTATCAGCCAAGTCCCGTTCAGTATCAACAGCGTCAGCTATAATAAGCGAGCCCTCCTGCAGAAAGTTACGAGGAATTACACTAGCTCCCAACTGGAAACGAGCACCGAATATGACAGTCATGACATCTGGTTCTAGCATAATACTCATCAGGCAGGCAGCAGAGATCAAGTTCAGGTGAGTTTGGAGAACCCTGAAAGGATTGAGTGGGAGCATGACGTTCTCCATCTGCTCATCAGTAAGGGCTGGTGTATATATGCTCTTGAGCATGCCACCAATCCAAAGTAGTAGTTCCTGATCCATTGCTACCATAAGACTAACTAAAGCACCTCCTGCTCTGACATAGGTCAGACGAGCAGTAGGATTACCAAGAATGAAACTAACAGCCAAAGCTTCAACCGCCTCGAATTCCCCATCAAATGACCAAACATCAAACAGATTATCCTGAATATTATGCTCAGGGTCCACGCCATCCATCAGGGACGGCCCATCATACTCGAAGAATGTCCTGAAGTTGAAACCAGAGTACGGTGGGGGAATAACTGGCCATGCACGCCACCCATTCTCCTGAAGTTGTTCCTGTTCCGGCTCAGGCGTGTTCCAGGCAGCCTCATTCAGAGCGTCTTGCGTAGCCATCTCATCAATTCGGCCCTACTGCATGACAGTGTACAATGGGAGGTCATACGGATGTGGTGAAGCATTGAGCAGAGGCGGGGCCTCCTCCGTTCCAACCAGGCCTGGGATTGTGTTTCTCCCGTTGAGCACATAGACAGGAACAGACCAAGAATGCCCAAGGCTGGGCAGCAGACCGACTCTGGTCACTAGAAGACTATGAGGAACTTCAACAACATCTTTGATATGACACTTAACCAAAACGCGAGCCTTATTCTGCCCCGGGCGCGGCCAAACTAGCAGTTTACCAAAGTTTGAGACGGCCTTGTGGATGTAATGTTCAGTTTGATAGTCCATAGGAAATGCAAGAAACATAATCCAGACTTCATATTCAAATGCAGGCATGCACATGTTAATGCTCTCATCATGAGGAACTAAAGAAAAATAAGAATCATCTGTCAGAGCATGAGGCCCCTCCTTAATCGCAGCATCCCTGCTCTCCATATGCACAAAAATAACACAGCCAATGCCAAGTGGATAGATGAAATCATCAAGCAAATCATACCCCAGATCAACAGTGATAATGCGGCAAACTTCTGCAAGCCAGAACTCCTTCTGATGATCAGGGACGGGAGGATCAACAGAAACAATGGCATACCTATCATGATTGAGCCACAGGTCATCCACCAACATGACATGGTGCTGGAAGCGATGAGCAGGACCCCTATCGAAGGTCGAACCCTCCGGAGCAAAGGCGAATGGGCGCACCAGGAAGTTCGCCATAGCAGCTGGCCAAGGGCGGTGAACTCGTGCGGAGGCGGACGGCGGCGATGAGCTAAAGGTGGTTTTTGATGATGGCAGAGGTGGCATGCTCGAGGGAAGTGCCATTGCGGTCGATTGGTGGTTTTGGCAGGCGGAATTGACTGCTCGAGGAGGAGGGAGGCGTATCGACAAGCAATGGGAAGGAGCCACGTCCAATGAGTCTGGGATTTTCTGTTTCTTTACCCAAACCATACACGCTTGCGAATCCCGATTGGTATGGGGCATACCAACTACCACAGGGTTACCTACCTTAGAGGATAACGGGATATTTTGGGGTAGGATCTCATCTGAATTAGCTGTATGCAGTCGAAATTGTGCCCAATGTAGTTTAGGAAGCCGGCAGCATAGAGCGGGCTTGCGGGCCCTATGGCCTAGATGTTGACAGTGAGAATAACGAAGAAGCCCAGGGCACTTGGCGGCCGGTGTCCATTGGCTGAGCAGGCCGAGCAGGTCAAAGAATGCAAAGAAGGGCCCAACATGCATGGCTCATGACGAGACGGGGACGGAACGACATGATCCACTGCTTGGTGCGTGTCAGATGAAATGCAAGAACACTATTAAAAGGAGGCCTTAATATCCCTTAGTTTCCAATAGGACCCCGCTGCCACGGGAGGGTAGGACAAAAGATGTCATGCAAGTTCTTTTCCATAAGCACGTATGACTATATTCGGAATACATGCCTACATTACATTGATGAACTGGAGCTAGTTCTGTGTCACCCTATGTTATAACTATTACATGAGGAATCACATCCGACATAATTATCCATCACTGATCCAATGCCTACGAGCTTTTCATATATTACTCTTTGCTTAGTTACTTTACTGTTGCCACTGTTAAAATTATTACAAAACTGCTACCGTTACTTTTGCTACTGTTACTGTTACTTCCATACTACTTTGCTACTAAATACTTTGTTGCAGATACTAAGTTATCCAGGTGTGGTTGAATTTGACAACTCAACTACTAATACTTGAGAATATTCTTTGGCTCCCCTTGTGTCAAATCAATAAATTTGGGTTGAATACTCTACCCTTGAAAACTGATGCGATCCCCTATACTTGTGGGTTATCAAGACAATTTTCTGGCGCTATTGCCGGGGAGCATAGCTCTATTATTTGAGTCACTTGGGATTTATATCTGCTGGTCACTATGAGGAACTTGAAAGACGAAAGAACTAAGATTTATCCCTCAACTATGAGGGGAGGTAAGGAACTGCCGTCTAGCTCTGCACTTGATTCTCCTTCTGTTATGAGTAAACTTGCGACACCTAAACCTGCTTCTGCTATTAATTCTGATATGTCGCATGTCATTGATGATGCCACTTCTGCTATGCATGATACTTATGATGAAACTACTTCTATGCTTGATACTACTGTGCCATTAGGTGAATTTCTTGATGAACAACTTGCTAGGGCTAGAGAGAATGAAATTGTTGAAACTGATAATATTGATGAAAGTGATGATGAAGATTCTCCCCCTAGATATGAATTGCTTGTTCTGCCTGAGGGTTATGTTATGGATGAAGAAACTGCTAGAGATTTTCTTGCTTGCAATGATAGATCTGATCCTAAGAAATTATTAGCTAAGCTGAAACAAAAGTCTCTGAATGCTAGAATGAAACATGACCCTGCTTTTGGTACTTCACCTATCTGTGTTACTGATAAGGATTATGATTTCTCTGTCGATCCTGAGATAATTACTTTGGTTGAATCTGATCCTTTTTATGGCAATGAATATGAAACTGTTGTGGCACATCTTACTAAATTGAATGATATAGCCACCCTCTTCACTAATGATGAGAAATCTCGCTACTACTATATCCTTAAGATTTTCCCGTTCCCATTAAAGGGTGATGCTAAAACTTGGTTTAATTCTCTTGATCCTGGTTGTGTGCGTAGTCCCCAGGATATGATTTATTACTTCTTTGCTAAATATTTCCCCGCTCATAAGAAACAAGCTGCCTTGAGGGAAATATATAATTTTGTGCAAATTGAAGAAGAGAGTCTCCCACAAGCTTGGGGGAAGCTTCTCCAATTACTAAATGCTTTGCTTGATCATCCTCTTAAGAAAAATGAAATACTCGATATCTTTTATAATGGACTAACCGATGCTTCCAGAGACCACCTGGATAGTTGTGTTGGTTGTGTTTTCAGGGAAAGAACTGTTGATCAAGCTGAATTGCTATTGAATAATATGTTGACTAATGAAAACAATTGGACACTTCCTGAACTAACTCCTAAGCCAACCCCAAAGAAAA
Organism: Triticum turgidum subsp. durum; assembly: GCA_900231445.1. Taxonomy (NCBI): domain Eukaryota; kingdom Viridiplantae; phylum Streptophyta; class Magnoliopsida; order Poales; family Poaceae; genus Triticum; species Triticum turgidum. The sequence continues at coordinate 112,680,034 of LT934122.1, read as the reverse complement.
GAGGTGTTCTAAGATATGCAAGAGGCAAAGAAATCTATGAAAGAGAAAGGTATTAAAGTTGAAGATGTTAAGAATTTACCTCTTGTTGAAGAAATACATAGCCTTAATATACCACCTATCAAAGAAATACATGGTCTTGATAACCCGACACAAGTAATAAAGGTAAGTTCTCTCTATAGATATGATAAAGTTGAAATCCCATCTACTAAGTTTGCTAGCCAATGCTTGGATGAATTTGATGACGTTATGGCTAAACAAGAAAATTCCAATGCTTATGTTGGTAGACAATTGAAGAGTAATGCTTATATGATTGGACACTTGAGTGATTTTATGGCTAGAGTTAAAGGTGAACTTAAACTCATTAGTAAACATTCTTCTATGGTTACCACCCAAGTAGAACAAGTGCTTAAGGTTCAGAATGATTTGCTCAATGAATTAAATAATAATAAACATGACTTTGTTGTTAGAGTAGCAACTAGAACGGGTAAAATGACTCAGGAACCTTTGTATCCTGAGGGCCACCCTAAGAGAATTAAGCAAGATTCTTAGAGAAATAATGTAGATGCACCTAGTCCTCCTAAAAAGACGAAAAGGAAAAATGATAGGACTTTGCATGCTTCTAGTGAACCTGTTATAGACTCACATGAGAATCCCAATGATATTTCTATTTCTGATGCTGAAACACAATCCGGTGATGAACATGAACCAAGTGATAATGTTAATGATAGTGTTCATGCTGATGCTCAACCTAGCAATAACAATGATGTAGAGATTGAACCTGTTGTTGATCTTGATAACCCACAATCAAAGAATCAACGTTATGATAAAAGAGACTTCATTGCTAGGAAGCACGGTAAAGAAAGAGAACCATGGGTTCAGAAACCCATGCCTTTTCCTCCTAAACCATCCAAGAAAAAGGATGAGGAGGATTTTGAGCGCTTTGCTAAAATGATTAGACCTATCTTTTTGCGTATGCATTTGACTAATATGCTTAAAGTGAATTGATACATCCATTTTGCATCATGCTTTTATATCGATATTTATTGCATTATGGGATGTTATTACACATTATGTCACAAAAATTATGGCTATTCTATCTTATTTTACAAGGTTTATCATGAAGAGGGAGAATGTCGGTAGCTGGGATTCTGGCTGGAAAAGGAGCAAATATTGGAAACCTATTCTGCACAGCTCCAAAAGTCCTGAAACTCCATGAAAGTAATTTTTTGAATTAATAAGAATTATTGAGCAAAGAAAGTACCAAAGGGGGCCCACACCCTAGCCATGAGGGTGGGGGGCGGCCCCTGTCTCATGGGCCCCCTGGTGGCCCTCCGATGCCCATCTTCTGCTATATGAAGGATTTTACCCTAGAAAAAATCATAAGCAAGCTTACGGGACAAAACTCCGCCGCCATGAGGCGGAACCTTGGTGGAACCGATCTAGGGCTCCGGTGGAGCTGTTCTACCGGGGAAACTTCCACTACAAGAAATATGTCAACTTGTGACCTTGACTATTGGTCACTGAAAGGTCACTGTTTTCCATTTGCGACCTTTTTGTGACCAAAAACAGAAGGTCAAAAGCTGGTCGTCGTAAACTGACATTTTTGACCTTTCTTCTGGAATGGTCGTAGACGTTTATGACCAAAATATGTCTACTGTGGTGTTTTGTCACTAGCAACCTCCCGAGACCACGTAGGCATCCAGCGTGGCAAGCTGATGCGGCACAAGAATCAGCCCATTCCGATTCGGTTTTCTACATGAGCCTAGCCCAACAATTCAAGCTTTTTTCCAAGTTAATTCTTGTGGGCTACATGGGACAAGCCCAATATTTCACCTTCTTTATTTTTTGGCCTTCACCTTCTTACAATCATTTATTTTCTATGTCAATAATTATATTTTGGCACTGGTCCCACTAGTCATAATTCCATACATCAGTCACACATGTCAGAAATTTCAAAATTGCTCAGATTATATTCATAACTGGGTCCCACTGTTCAAGTTTCCATTTCACATCTTTTCAACATACATAATCATTATTTCAAATAGGACAGAACAGATATAATTCATTAACACTACATTAGACTTTTACAATATTACAATTTACACTTGGCTTCACACTTCAGAACCAAAAACTCTTTGCTAAGTACAGAACCAAAAACTCTTTGCTAAGTACTTCTTCACACTTGGCTTCACAGATTCACACTTGGCTTCACGGCTTCACACTCCAAAAAAATAGGCCTGGAGCTCCTGTAAAATAATGAACATAAAGGCCACCAAAATTAGAGTGTACTGCTGCTGAGGCCAGAACCAAACAACTTCAATATTACAATAAAAAGAAGTCTCAGGTTTATCAAGCACAGCAAAACAGCACTGTGGCCATCAGTCAGATCTTAATATAGAACAAAAGAGGTCTCAGGTTTAGACTGAAAAGGAAGAGCTAGTTATGCATGATGTCTCAGGTTTAAACAAAAGATCAAGACCACAATTTTAACAAGAGATATATAGTCAGTCCAATTGAACAAAACCTAGACAGTAGCATTATGAGTATTTAGGTGGAGATGTAGCAGGCAATCAACTGAATTTATTCCGGAGACGATGAATAAAATTAGGTAATCAATAGCTGAAGCATCACAAGAATGAGCAGTACAAGAATGTGTTGGCAGCACAAGAATTAGCAGCACATACATGTCTGCATGATCCAACAAGAATGATTATATTCAATTTTGTTAGCAGCACAAGAATGAGCAGTAGCAGCCCAAGCAGCAGCACCACCAGCACAAGTGCACACCTATTCAAGCAAGCAGCTAGCAGTGGAAGCATTCAAACAGCAGCAGCACTGTCACATGTCATATCTTATAAACTTAGGCATGTGTTCTCAGGTTATCCTTAACATCACGCACTATCTTGGGTAATTAGCAGCAAACAATACATATCAGTACAAGGCTAGGCAAGATAATAAAGACTTGGGAAAAGATAGCAGAGTTTAAAAAATGATACATGCCCTTGAGGAGAGGGCAGTGGCAAGCGCGACCATGAACATATGCATTCATGTAACGAATATAGCAATTGTTTTTAAAAAAGTGTTCATGTAAACAGGTGAACACTATAGTAATCTTATGAATGCAACGAATATAGCAATGCCATCCTGGGGCATAGGTGATTCCATGCAACTAGTTTCATAGAACAATAGAGAATATTTTCATCATATAACTAGTTACACACAGCTGCTCCTTACACATAGCTATATTTGCTACAGATCAGCTATCAACTCTTGATATTTATCCAGCAGGCATTGGTATGTGTAGGTACCGATGGAAGGGTGTACCTGGATGTATAGAATGAGAAGGGAGAGCTGGATCGCCCACCTGAACTGCAGCTTGCCATAAACCATGTAGGCCAGCACCACCCGACACTTGCACATGCCGAAAAGGAGACCATGTCATCCAGAACAGTCATGTGCACCTGCATCAACCAGAGGCACCGAAGTTGAGAACGAAACCAAAATTTACACCAGACAGAAAATTTAAATATAAGTGTGGCATCGCATAGCTAAAGAAACCATATAATGTACCATAACATTTGCAAAAATGGAGCTGGTTCTCTCTAGGATTACTAGTCAGCTCACACTTTAAACATAACATTTGTTCATCTTATATAACGGTTGTACAGAAATTAAGAGGAAAACAAAATCACAAGCACTACTGGTTGTAGCACGTGCAGCACTCTTTGACTGAACAGAAGATTACTTATATTGAAATTACACAGACTAAGAACTAAGATTACTTTGTTACAACTCTTGAGCTCTCTGTCACATTATGCTAGGTGTAATGTGACATCACAATACCAGGGAAGAATACAGTGAGGATACCACTCAAATCTAGCAGCTACAAAGATCAGATAAACAGGGTGAGTGCTTAGATTCAAACTATCACTGGTAGTGTAAGTTTCTACTACATAGACATCTACTGAACCAATGGTGAATAATAGGTTATTGTAGGCAAAATCATTTGGATAACAGTAACTTGTTCAGATGGCAAATATGGAAATATTATGTTCTTGGCCTCTTCTCAAATAGCGGGTTCACCACCATGCCCTGCAACCACACAGCAACGCAACCCAGTCAGATCACACGCGCCAGGACTGGGAGATTCCAAGGAGGTGTTATTTCTTCCATTTATTAATTACACATGCAACACTTATAATACCAATATAGTCAATTCCCACGAGCTAATTGATTAATATAACATTGTCATAGATCTAGCAAGAAAGGGTCAAAACTTGTCTAACATATCACGAATACACTTATAGCAAGCGTAAATGCAAAAGGCAATCTTCCGATGTGGCATAACTTGTACAAGTAGAAAGCAGGTTCAATAGAGCTCATGCAGTCCTATGCGATGACCATCCAGAATGGATGTGTAAAGCAATTTTGGTGTATAACAAACAAAGCGCAAGCTCAATAGCCGCTGATCCCCAACGGCGAGGCCTTAATCCCCGGTGTTGCACGCACGAACGGATCGAGAAACAGGAATCAGAAACAACATCCTCAACCACAAAATCACAGGTTTAAAAAGTGTTGCAGCAAGCTGAACCATTTTATATCATATTAACAGGTCATGGTTAAAAAAACTTATGGCAGACACACAAATATATTCCTACTGCGAAAACACAACTTCAGTGACCAATTTGTATGGCAATCGCTCCCATGCAACTAAATTCATGCTGCAAAAGCTGCAAAGACAGTAGATCTCATCATCATATGGCAAATCCTAAGCGATCATTTGCTTTTATTCAGCTAAAATCCTAGTGTACTGAGGCTGCAAAGTCACTAGGTTACAACATCATTTAGCTAACCATGACAAGTTGCAGCAAGATGAACCATTTTGATCTCATTAACACAAGTCATGGTGCGAAGCCTTGCATCGGTCACTTCGAAGCAACTAAACACTAATAGTGATCGATTTGTACGTCAGTTCCTCTAACTCAGCTATAATCATAGTGTACTGAACCCGGAGGCACTGGATCACATCAACACATGGCAAGTGCACCGAATCTGCAGCAAAACGATGGAATCCCGCGCACACAGCAGCTCAGCGCCCCAGGTAATGGCAAGCGGCAGGCCAGATCGCGACCCAGCGCAGTAGATCTACAGCCCAAACAAACCCACCCCACCACGATCGCGTGGCTAGATCTAGCAGGACCAACCACCGTACACGACCAGATCTGAGCAGCAGAGGCGAGGGGAGGAAGCGCATGTACCGGCACCAATCGCGGAGGAGGAAGCCCTCGTCGGCCAGGGTCGGTGAAGACGGGGCCAGAGTTGGTGAAGAGGCCGTCATCCTCCGCCTCGTGGTGCATGTCGTTGCCGTTGGAGTCGGGCATGCCGAAGGGGTGCGCGGTGGCGGAGTCATGGCGGAAGGCGTAGGGGTCGGGGGAGGATGGGAAGTCGTTGCCGCCGCCCCTGGAGACGTGGACGTCGGCCGTCGGGGCCCGACCATCGGCGAACATGAGGAAGGGGTCGTCATGGAAGGGCGCGGCGGCCAGGGACGGCGGTGAGGTGGGTTGGTTTGGGCCGTAGATCGAGATCGAGATCTGAGGGAGGGAGAGGGCGGCGACTGTGGGTGCGTAAGGGAGAGAGGGGAGCGAGAGGACGAGTGGTGTGGATTGTGTTAGGGTTAGTTGGGTGAGACGGTGAGGGGGTCAAGTCTGTCGTTGGATCCGGGACGATCGGACGGTTCAGATCATCTACGGTAGGGTGATCCAGGGGAGACGTCCTGATTGGTTGGAGACTACCAACAATATTTAAAATATAGTCTCTAAGTGCTAAAAACAAAGGGGTTTATGAAACAACTACCAACAATATTTTGCAAAATGGAACCATTAAAATTTTTACTCAAGTTACACCACATTTTATGGATGATAACCAACTTGTATGCATTTTCTTTGGACAAAAAAATCATTTTCCATTTTTCGAGTGCCCAAAAGGAGGTTGTTTTTTTGAAGGACCTCCAAAATAATTGTTGCAAAATTGGACCAAATCATTTTTCTAAAATACTAGGACATATTTAATGCACAATTGACAAAATAGTTGGGTGTAAAAAGTTATGATCCAACTCTACTGAAAAAGACAAATTTTCGTTGATTCAGCTGGAAGCGGGTCAAATTTGAACTGCAGCTGCCTCATAGTTTGCTATTTATTTTTTCCAAAAAATCATTTATAGGTACATAAGTATCTATTTAATTAGAGAAACACCAAAAAAAATCCAAGATTCAACCACTAGCTAGGAACGGTCATTCCCGTCGTTTTGACTGCATTTTGAAACGGGCATAAACAATTCAAAAAATCAAAAAATTGGGAAACCTTCGCATTGTGTCATTATATGTGCCCAAGTTCCCAGGAAAAATAACAAACTTGTAATACAGCAATTATTTTAAAAAAAGTGTTCTTAGAAACGACCTATCACCTGTGGAGATCAATGGCTTTCAAGCCAAATGATCAATCTTATGGCCACATTCATGGCATAGTTTGTTCAAATGATCTCATATTATGCACAGGGGTGCATATTGGAATGTCAAACAATGTTGCCTATAGAAGTTTTCATTTTCTTTGGACGAAAAAACCATTTTCCATTTTTTGAGTGCCCAAAAGGAGGTTTTTTGTGAAGGACCTCCAAAATAATTGTTGCAAAATTGGACCAAATCATTTTTTTTAAAATACTAGGACATATTTAATGCACAATTGACAAAATGGTTGGGTGTAAAAATATTTGATCCACCTCTCGTGAAAAAGACAAATTTCTGTCAATTCAGCTGGAAGCGGGTCAAATTTGAACTGCAGCTGCCTCATAGTTTCCTATTTATTTTTTCCAAAAAATCATTTCTAGGTAAATAAGTATCTATTTAATCAGAGAAACACCAAAAAAATCCAAGATTCAAACACTAGCTAGGAACGGTCATTCCCGTCGTTTTGACCGCAGTTTGAAACGGGCATAAAAAATTAAAAAAATCAAAAAATTGGGAAACCTTCGCATTGTGTCATTATATGTGGCCAAGTTCTCAGGAAAAATAACAAACTTGTTATACGGCAATTATTTTAAAAAAGTGTTCTCAGAAACGAGCTATCACGTGTGGAGATCAATGGCTTTCAAGCCAAATGATCAATCTTATGGGCACATTCATGGCATAGTTTGTTCAAATGATCTCATATTATGCACAGGGGTGCATATTGGAATGGCAAACAATGTTGCCTATAGAAGTTTTCATTTTCTTTGGACGAAAAAACCATTTTCCATTTTTTGAGTGCCCAAAAGGAGGTTTTTTGTAGAAGGACCTCCAAAATAATTGTTGCAAAATTGGACCAAATCATTTTTTAAATACTAGGAAATATTTAATGCACAATTGACAAAATGGTTGGGTGTAAAAAGTTTTGATCCACCTCTCGTGAAAAAGACAAATTTCTGTCGATTCAGTTGGAAGCGGGTCAAATTTAAACTGCAGCTGCCTCATAGTTTCCTATTTATTTTTTCCAAAAAATCATTTCTAGGTACATAAGTATCTATTAAATCATAGAAACACCAAAAAAATCCAAGATTCAATCACTAGCTAGGAACGGTCATTCCCGCCGTTTTGACCGCAGTTTGAAACGGGCATAAAAACTTCAAAAAAAATCAAAAAATTGGGAAACCTTCGCATTGTGTCATTATATGTGGCCAAGTTCCTAGGAAAAATAACAAACTTGTAATACGGCAATTATTTCAAAAAAGTGTTCTTAGAAACGAGCTATCACGTGTGGAGATCAATGGCTTTCAAGCCAAATGATCAATCGTATGGCCACATTCATGGCATAGTTTGTTCAAATGATCTCATATTATGCACAGGGGTGCATATTGGAATGGCAAACAATGTTGCTTGTAGAAGTTTTCATTTTCTTTGGACGAAAAACCATTTTCCATTTTTTGAGTGCCCAAAAGGAGGTTTTTTGTGAAGGACCTCCAAAATAATTGTTGCAAAATTGGACCAAATCATTTTTAAAAAATACTAGGACATATTTAATACACAATTGACAAAATGGATGGGTGTAAAAATTTTTGATCCACCTCTCGTGAAAAAGACAAATTTCTGTCGATTCAGCTGGAAGCGGGTCAAATTTGAACTACAGCTGCCTCATAGTTTCCTATTTATTTTTTTCCAAAAAATCATTTCTAGGTACATAAGTATCTATTTAATCAGAGAAACACCAAAAAAATTCCATGATTCAAACACTAGCTAGGAACGGTCATTCCCGTCGTTTTGACCGCAGTTTGAAACGGGCATAAAAAATTCAAAAAAAATCAAAAAATTGGGAAACCTTCGCATTGTGTCATTATATGTGGCCAAGTTCCCAGGAAAAATAACAAACTTGTAATACGGCAATTATTTTAAAAAAGTGTTCTAAAAAACGAGCTATCACGTGTGGAGATCAATGGCTTTCAAGCCAAATGATCAATCTTATGGCCACATTCATGGCATAGTTTGTTCAAATGATCTCATATTATGCACAGGGGTGCATATTGGAATGGCAAACAATGTTGCCTATAAAAGTTTTCATTTTCGTTGGATGAAAAAACCATTTTCCAATTTTTGAGTGCCCGAAAGGAGGTTTTTTGTGAAGGACCTCCAAAATAATTGTTGCAAAATTGGACCAAATCATTTTTTTAAATACTAGGAAATATTTAATGCACAATTGACAAAATGGTTGGGTGTAAAAAGTTTTGATCCACCTCTCGTGAAAAAGACAAATTTCTGTCGATTCAGCTGGAAGCGGGTCAAATTTGAACTGCAGCTGCCTCATAGTTTCCTATTTATTTTTTCCAAAAAATCATTTCTAGGTACATAAGTAACTATTTAATCAGAGAAACACCAAAAAAAATCCAAGATTGAACCACAAGCTAGGAACGGTCATTCCCGCCATTTTGACCGCAGTTCGAAATGGGTATAAAAAATTCAAAAAAAATCAAAAATTGGGAAACCATCGCATTGTGTCATTATATGTGGCCAAGTTCCCAGGAAAAATAACAAACTTGTAATACGGCAATTATTTTAAAAAGTGTTCTCAGAAACGAGCTATCACGTGTGGAGATCAATGGCTTTCAAGCGACATGATCAATCTTATGGCCACATTCATAGCATAGTTTGTTCAAATGATCTCATATTGTGCACAATGGTGCATATTATGTTTCGTAAGGAAGTTTTCATTTTCTTTGGACGAAAAAACCATTTTCCATTTTTCAAGTGCCCAAAAGGAGGTTTTCTGTGAAGGACCTCCAAAATAATTGTTGCAAAATTGGACCAAATCATTTTTTTAAATACTAGGACATATTTAATGCACAATTGACAAAATGGTTGGGTGTAAAAAGTTTTGATCCACTGCTTGTGAAAAAGACAAATTTCTGTCGATTCAGCTGGAAGCGGGTCAAATTTGAACTGCAGCTGCCTCATAGTTTCCTATTTATTTTTTCCAAAAAATCATTTCTAGGTACATAAGTATCTATTTAATCAGAGAAACACCAAAAAAAATCCAAGATTCAACAACTAGCTAGGAACGGTCATTCCCGTCATTTTGACCGCAGTTTGAAACGGGCATAAAAATTCAAAAAAAATCAAAAAAATTGGGAAACCTTCGCATTGTGTCATTATATGTAGCCAAGTTCCCAGGAAAAATAACAAACTTGTAATACGGCAATTATTTTAAAAAGTGTTCTCAGAAACGAGCTATCACGTGTGGAGATCAATGGCTTTCAAGCGAAATGATCAATCTTATGGCCACATTCATGGCATAGTTTGTTCAAATGATCTCATATTGTGCACAAGGGTGCATATTATTTTTCCTAAGGAAGTTTTCATTTTCTTTGGACGAAAAAACCATTTTCCATTTTTCAAGTGCCCAAAAGGAGGTTTTTTGTGAAGGACCTCCAAAATAATTGTTGCAAAATTGGACCAAATAATTTTTTTAAAATACTAGGACATATTTAATGCACAATTGACAAAATGGTTGGGTGTAAAAAGTTTTGATCCACCTCTCGTGAAAAAGACAAATTTTTGTCGATTCTGCTGGAAGCGGGTCAAATTTGAACTGCAGCTGCCTCATAGTTTCCTATTTATTTTTTCCAAAAAATCATTTCTAGGTACATAAGTATCTATTTAATCAGAGAAACACCAAAAAAAATTTCAAGATTCAACCACTAGCTAGGAACGGTCATTCCCGTCGTTTTGACCGCAGTTTGAAACGGGCATAAAAAATTCAAAAAATCAAAAAATTGGGAAACCTTCGCATTGTGTCATTATATGTGGCCAAGTTCCTAGGAAAATAACAAACTTGTAATACGGCAATTATTTTATAAAAGTGTTCTCAGAACGAGCTATCACGTGTGGAGATCGATGGGTTTCAAGCCAAATGATCAATCTTATGGCCACATTCATGGCATAGTTTGTTCAAATGATCTCATATTGTGCACAAGGGTGCATATTGGAATGGCAAACAATGTTGCCTAAGGAAGTTTTCATTTTCTTTGGACGAAAAAACCATTTCCCATTTTTTGAGTGCCCAAAAGGAGGTTCTTTTGTGAAGGACCTCCAAAATAATTGTTGCAAAATCGGACCAAATCATTTTTATAAAAACTAGGACATATTTAATGCACAATTGAAAAAATGGTTGGGTGTAAAAAGTTTTGATCCACCTCTCGTGAAAAAGGCAAATTTCCGCCGATTCAGCTGGAAGCGGGTCAAATTTGAACTGCATCTGCCTCATAGTTTGCTATTTATTTTTTCCAAAAATCATTTCTAGTTACATAACTACCTATTTAATCAGAAATACATGGTTTGGTGGCGATACGTCGAGGTTTGGGCAGTGGCCGAGGGCCCCAACTCTAGAGCGCGTAAACTCACATGCCCGTCGTGTGGTCACTGCGTGACCATGGTGTTGCCATGTGTTCTGGGTGGCCTAGGCATGTCTAGTGGGTTGGGAACTCCCTAGGTAGGTGCTAGGAAGAAAATTACAACATAAGATTCTCACGAGGAGACCGATCGATGTTCAAACATGAATTAGCAGCCAAGTGTTTGATTAGCGGTACAGGAAATGTACATGGCTAATGGGCGTGTGTTTTGGCTGAGCATGATCAGTTACTAAGAAGACCGTCTTCACATATTTTCAGCTCAAAACGAGGAGCCTAGGTGGTACTTGCTTTGCAAAGTACCACACTAGACATAAATACGAATGTTGAAGCTGGGCTCAAAATAATGAATGGATTGAGCTGGCATTTGGTGGAGGATGGTTATTTGGGCATAGGAAAGCAATGTAGAAAATGGATACTATTTGGACATGCCAAAGTGGTACTTCCTTCACAAAGTGCTGCTCTGAACAGAATAGGAAAATGTATATTGTTGAATTATTTTTGAACTAGGCAAGGAAGGTTTTTGACATATTTGATGAAGATATGATCCAAACAATTTATGAGAATTTTTTGGGAATTTTTGGAATAACAGAAATATAGGTTGCTTCACAACCTAGGACAAAAATTGACACATGGACATGACACATAGGCAAAACTGATGAGATGACGCCTAGTCATCGCAACCCACCACAATTTACAAGGCTATGACCATCTATATTGGTCGTTAACAACTAGAATAAGGCAGCGAACTAGCGTTGTTTGCTTTATGACCATTTTGTGTAAGGAAATTATGACCTTTCTGACCAAAATGGTCGCACTGGTTTAGGGTTTGGAGCCCCCCGAACAGCTTTTGACTAAGTGGTCTCAAATGGTCATAGATCTATGACCAATTCTTCCAGGGTCACTGACAGAAGGTCATTAGTTGACATATTTCTTGTAGTGTTCCCTCCGGGAGGGGGAAATAATCACCATCGTCAGCACCAACAATCCTCTCATTGGGAGGGGGTCAATATCCATCAACATCTTCACCGGCACCATCTCCTCTCAAAACCCTAGTTCATCTCTTGTGTCCAATCTTGTATCAAAACCACAAATTGGTACCCGTGGGTTGCTAGTAGTGTTGATTACTCCTTGTAGTAGATGCTAATTGGTTTACTTAGTGGAAGATCATATGTTCAGATCCTTAATGCATATTAATACTCCTCTGATTATGAACATGAATATGCTTTGTGAGTGGTTACATTTGTTCCTGAGGACATGGGTGAAGTCTTGCTATCAGTAGCCATGTGAATTTGGTATTCATTTGATATTTTGATGAGATGTATGTTGTCTCTCCTCTAGTGGTGTTATGTGAATGTCGACTACATGACACTTCACCATTATTTGGTCCTATAGGAAGTCATTGGGAAGTAATAAGTAGATGATGGGTTGCTAGAGTGACAGAAGCTTAAACCCTAGCTTATGTGTTGCTTCATAAGGGGCTGATTTGGATCCACTAGTTTCATGCTATGGTTAGGTTTACCTTAATACTTCTTTTGTAGTTGTGGATGCTTGCAATAGGGGTTAATCATAAGTGGGATGCTTGTCCAAGAAAGGGAAGTACCCAAGCATCGGTCCACCCACATATCAAATTATCAAAGTAACGAACGTGAATCATATGAGCGTGATGAAACTAGCTTGACGATAATTCCCATGTGTCCTCGGGAGCGCTTTTCTCTTTATAAGAAATTGTCCAGGCTTGTACTTTGCCACAAAAAGGATTGGACCACCTTGCTGCACCTTATTGACTTTCATTGCTTATTACCCGTTACAAATTATCTTATCACAAAACTATGTGTTACCTACAATTTCAGTGCTTGCCGAGAATACCTTACTGAAAACCGCTTGTCATTTCCTTCTGCTCCTCATTGGGTTCGACACTCTTACTTATCGAAAGGAATACGATAGATCCCCTATACTTGTGGGTCATCAAGACTCTTTTCTGGCACCGTTGCCGGGGAGTGAAGCGCCTTTGGTGAGTGGAACTTGGTAAGGAAACATTTATATAGTGTGCTGAAATTTTCTGTCACTTGTTACTATGGAAACTAATCCTTTGAGGGGCTTATTCGGGGCATCTTCACCCCGACCAGTAGAGCAAAGAGTTGCTCCTCAACCTACTGAACCTACTGAAAAGGTTTACTTTGAGATTCCTTCGGGTATGATAGAGAAACTGCTAGCTAATCCCCTTGTAGGAGATGGAACATTGCATCCCGATTTACACCTTCTCTATGTGGATGAAGTTTGTGGATTATTTAATCTTGCAGGTATTCCCGATGATGTTGTTAAGAGGAAGGTCTTTCATTTATCTTCAAAAGGAGACGCATTGACATGGTATAGGCTATGTGAAGATACGGGATCTTGGAATTATAAACGATTGAAGTTGGAATTTCACCAGAAGTTCTATCCTATGCATCTTGTTCATTGTGATCGTAATTACATATATAATTTCTGTCTCGCGAAGGAGAAAGCATCGCTCAAGCTTGGGGGAGGCTTAAGTCAATGTTATATTCATGCCCCAATCATGAGCTCTCAAGAGATATGATTATTCAAAAAAATTATGCTCGGCTTTCTCTGAATGATCGCACCATGCTCGTACTTCCTATGCTGGTTCTTATATGTTGAAGACTATTGAATTCAAGTGGGATTTATTGGAAAGAATTAAATGCAACACTGAAGATTGGGGTTCTGACGATGGTAAGGAGTCAGGTATGACACCTAAGTTTGATTGTGTTAAATCTTTTATGGATACTGATGCTTTTCGTGGATTTAGCACTAAGTATGGACTTGACTCTGAGATACTAGCTTCTTTCTGTGAATCTTTTGATACCCATGTTGACCTCCCTAAGGAGAAGTGGTTTAAATATAATCGTCACATTGAAGTAAAAGTAGTTTCACCTGTTACAGTTAAATAAAAGACTATCACTTATAATGATCCTATTGTTCCTACTACTTATGTTGAGAAACCACCTTTTCCTGTTAGAATAAAGGATCATGCTAAAGATTCAACTGTGGTTTGTAAGAGTAATACTAGAACATATACACCTCCTCAGCAAATTAAAGTTGAACCTAGTATTGCTATGGTTAAAGATCTCTTGGATGATAATATAGATGGGCATGTTATTTACTTCTGTGATGAAGCTGCTAACATTGCTAGACCAGATGCTAAGATGCATAGACCTGTTGTAGGCATGCCTGTTATTTCTGTTAAAATAGGAGATCATTGTTATCATGGCTTATGTGATATGGGTGCTACTGCTAGTGCAATACCTCATTCCTTATATGAATAAATTATGCATGATATCGCACCCGCTGAGTTAGAAGATATTGATGTCACTATTAAGCTTGCCAATAGAGATACTATTTCACCAGTTCGGATTGTTAGAGATGTTGAAGTCCTGTGTGGGAAAGTTAAATATCCCGCTGATTTTCTTGTTCTTGGTTCCCCACAAGATAGCTTTTGTCCCATTATATTTGGTAAACCCTTTTTGAATAATGTTAATGCTAGGATAGATTGCAAAAAGGATGTTGTTACGATTGGCTTAGGAGATATGTCTCATGAGTTTAATTTTGCTAAATTTCGTAGACAACCCCATGATAAAGAATTTCCTAGTAAGGATGAAATTATTTGTCTTGCTTCTATTGTCGTACCTCCTACTGATCCGTTAGAACAATATTTGCTAGACCATGAAAATGATATGTTTATGAATGAGAGAAGGGAAATAGATGAAGTATTCCTTCAAGAGGGTCTTATTCTGAAACACAACTTGCCTCTTGAAATCCTAGGGGACCCCCCTCCACCCAAGGGTGATCCCGTGTTTGAGCTCAAACCTTTACCTGATAATCTTAAATATGCTTATATTGATGAAAAGAAGATATGTCATGTTATTATTAGTGCTAAGCTTTCAGAGCAAGAAGAGGAAAGATTATTGAAAACTCTGAAGAAGCACCGTGCTGCTATTGGATATACTCTGGATGATCTTAAGTGCATTAGTCCCACTCTATGCCAACACAAAATTAAATTGGACGAAGGCTCCAAACCAGTTAGAGATCATCAACGACGGTTAAATCCTAAGATGAAAGAAGTGGTAAGAAAGGAGATACTAAAGCTCCTTGAGGCAGGTATAATTTATCCTGTTGCTAATAGTGATTGGGTAAGTCATTTCCATTGCGTCCCTAAGAATGGAGGTATTACTGTTGTTCCTAGTGATAAAGATGAATTGATTCCGCAAAGAATTATTACAGGTTATAGGATCATAATCGATTTTCGTAAATTAAATAAAGATACTAAGAAAGATCATTACCCTTTACCTTTTATTGATCCAATGCTAGAAAGACTATCCAAACATACACATTTCTGCTTTCTAGATGGTTATTCTGGTTTCTCTCAAATACCTGTGTCAGCGGACGATCAATCAAAAACCACTTTTACTTGCCCTTTTGGTACTTTTGCTTATAGACGTATGCCTTTTAGTTTATGTAATGCACCTGCTACCTTTCAAAGATGCATGATGGCTATATTCTTTGACTTTTGTGAAAATATTTGTGAGGTATTCATGGATGACTTCTCCGTTTATGGATCCTCTTTTGATGATTGCTTGAGCAACCTTGATCGAGTTTTGCAGAGATGCGAAGACACTAGTCTCGTCTTGAATTGGGAAAAGTGTCACTTTATGGTTAATGAAGGCATTGTCTTGGGGCATAAAATTTCTGAAAGAGGTATTGAAGTTGATAAAGCTAAAGTTGATGCTATTGAAAAGATGTCATGTCCCAAGGACATTAAAGGTATAAGAACTTTCCTTAGTCATGCCGGTTTTTATAGGAGGTTCATTAAGGACTTTTCTAAAATCTCTAGGCCTCTGACTAATTTATTGCAAAAAGATATTCCTTTTGTCTTTAATGATGATTGTGTCGAAGCATTTGAAATACTTAAGAAAGCTTTGATCACTGCACCTATTGTTCAGCCACCTGATTGGAATTTACCCTTTGAAATTATGTGTGATGCTAGCGATTATGCTGTAGGTGATGTTCTAGGGCAAAGAGTTGACAAGAAATTAAATATTATCCAGTATGCTAGTAAAACTCTTGATACTGCCCAGAGGAATTATGCTACTACTGAAAAAGAATTATTAGCAGTTGTATTTGCTTGTGATAAGTTCAGACCTTATATTGTTGATTCTAAAGTTACTATTCATACTGATCATGCTGCTATTAAATATCTTATGGAAAAGAAAGATGCTAAACCTAGACTTATTAGATGGGTCCTCTTGCTCCAAGAATTTGATTTGCATATTATTGATAGAAAGGGAGCTGAGAACCCCACTACAGATAACCTGTCCAGGCTAGAGAATGTTCTTAATGACCCACTACCTATTGATGATAGCTTTCCTGATGAACAATTAGCGGTCATTAATGCTTCTTGTACTGCTCCATGGTATGTTGATTATGCTAATTACATCGTTCCTAAATTTATACCACCTAGTTTCACATACTAGCAAAAGAAAAAGTTCTTCTATGATTTAAGACATTACTTCTGGGATGACCCACACCTTTATAAAGAGGGAGTAGATGGTGTTATTAGACATTGTGTACCTGAGCATGAACATGAACAGATCCTACGCAAGTGTCACTCCGAACCATATGGAGGACACCACGCTGGAGATAGAACTGCACATAAGGTATTGCAATCCGGTTTTTATTGGCCTACTCTCTTCAAAGATGCTCGTAAGTTTGTCTTGGCTTGTGATGAATGTCAAAGAATTGGTAATATTAGTAGACGTCAAGAAATGCCTATGGATTATTCTCTTGTTATTGAACCATTTGATGTTTGGGGCTTTGATTATAAGGGACCTTTTCCTGCCTCTAATGGATATACACATATTTTAGTTGCTATTGATTACGTTACCAAGTGGGTAGAAGTTATTCCAGCTAGTAGTGCTAATCATAACACCTCTATTAAGATGCTTAAAGAAGTTATTTTTCCATGGTTTGGAGTCCCTAGGTATCTCATGACTGATGGTGGATCACATTTTATTCATGGTGCTTTTCGTAAAATGCTTGCTAAGTATGATGTTAATCATAGAACTGCATCTCCTTATCACCCGCAGTCTAGTGGTCAAGTAGAATTGAGTAATAGAGAGCTAAAATTAATTTTGCAAAAGACTGTTAATAGATCTAGAAAGAATTGGTCCAAGAAAATTGATGATGCATTATGGGCCTATAGAACTGCATAAAAAATCCTATGGGTATGTCTCCGTATAAGATGGTTTACGGAAAAGCGTGTCACTTACCTCTTGAACTTGAACATAAGGCATATTGGGCCGTTAAAGAGCTCAACTATGATTTCAAACTTGCTAGTGAGAAGAGGTTATTTGACATTAGCTCACTTGATGAATGGAGAACCCAAGCCTGTGAGAATGCCAAGCTGTTTAAACAAAAAGTTAAAAGATGGCATGACAAAAGGATACAAAAGAGTATATGAGCAGCGGAAAGTAAAGCATGCAACTTGCAAGAAAGTAAGGGGGAAGGGTTTGGAGGATTCAAACGCAATTGGAGACACGGATGTTTTTGTCATGGTTCCGATAGGTGGTGCTATCGTACATCCACGTTGATGGAGACTTCAACCCACGAAGGGTAACGGTTGCGCGAGTCCACGGAGGGCTCCACCCAAGAAGGGTCCACAAAGAAGCAACCTTGTCTATCCCACCATGGCCGTCGCCCATGAAGGACTTGCCTCACTAGCGGTAGATCTTCATGAATTAGGCGATCTCCTTGCCCTTACAAACTCCTTGGCACAATCTTGTCGGAGGCTCCCAAGTGACACCTAGCCAATCTAGGAGACACCACTCTCCAAGAAGTAACAAATGGTGTCTTCATGATGAACTCCTTGCTCTTGTGCTTCAAACTCTCTCTCACAGGATTTGGATCTGGTGGAAAGAAGATTTGAGTGGAAAGCAACTTGGGGAAGGCTAGAGATCAAGATTCATATGGTAGGAATGGAATATCTTGGCCTCAACACATGACTAGGTGGTTCTTTCTCAGAAATGGTAAGTTGGAAGTGTAGGTTTGTTCTGATGGCCCTCTTCACGAATGAAGAGGAGGTGGAGGGGTATATATAGCCTCCACACAAAATCTAATTGTTACACACAATTTACCAATCTCGGTGGGACCGAATCAACAAACTCGAGCAGACCGATTTAGTAAACCTAGTGACCGTTAGGGTTTTCGGTGGGACCGACATGCAACTCGGCAGGACCGATATGGTTAGGGTTAGGGCATAATGTAATCTCGGTGAGACCGATTACACAAACTCGGTGGGACCGATTTTGGTAATAAGCTAACCAGAGAGTTGGTCAGGTAAACTCGGTGGGACCGATTCGCTCATTTCGGTGAGACCGAAATGTTACAAAAAGGAAACAGAGAGTTTACATTGCAATCTCGGTGGGACCGATCGCTCACTTCGGTTAGACCGAAATGTTACGAAGGGAAATAGAGAGATTACAATCCCATCTCGGTGAGACCGAGATCCCTATCGATGAGACCGATTTTCCTAGGGTTTGTGGAAGTGGCTATGACATCTAAACTCGGTGGTGCCGGATAGAAAGAATCCGTGGGGCCGAGTTTGACTTTTGGTTTGGGTCATATGTGGATATGAGAAAGTAGTTGAGGGTTTTTGGAGCATATCACTAAGCACTATGGAGCAAGAAACTCATTAAGCAACACCTCATCCCTCCTTGATAGTATTGGCTTTTCCTATAGACTCAATGTGCTCTTGGATCACTAAAATATAAAATGTAGAGTCTTGAGCTTTTGAGCTTGAGCCAATCCTTTTATCCATAGTATTTTGAGGGATCCACTTTCCTCATCCATGCCATGCCATTCATTGAGCTTTCCTGAAATATTTGTCTTGGAATAGTATTAGCTCAATGAGCTATATGTTGTTAGGAATTACCAAAACCACCTAGGGATAGTTGCACTTTCAATCTCCCCCTTTTTGGTAATTGATGACAACATATAGATTAAAGCTTCGACAAATGATAATAAGATTGAAAAACATCGTCGCTTTGAGAAGTATGTGATAAGCAAGAGCTCCCCCTAAATTTGTGCATGATTTTAAGATTTGCTTTGGACTGCAAATGCACAAGGAGTTAGGCTCATGGGTTACTCTTCCATGTCACATACATCTTGGTGGAGCGCTCAAAATATTAAAGATTGAAAACATGCACTCATCACCAAGCAAAGTGAATGATCATATAAATATAAATGGGATAATGTCATCTAACAATCATAAATGTAGCTTATGATCAAACACATGATCATCAATGTCTCACAGGCAATAACGTAGTATCTCAAGAAAGCAAAAGCAAATAAAGTTCAACCAGAAAGACAAGAGAGAACAAAATCAAACTCTCTCTCTCTCTCGAAGCCTATGATCTATACATTTTTCTCCCCCTTTGGCAACAAGTTACCAAAAATTTCATAGAAAATGCATAGTACTATTTCGTCTCTCAGGCTTGGTCTTTAGGTGGTGGTGTAGAGATGGCTCCTCGGACGAATACTTCTATCGATGTGGATGGAGCTGGAGGAGTTGGTGCTGGAGCTGATTGCACTAGAGCTGTAGCTGGTGCAGATGAAGTGGCTCTAGTGTCTGTCACAGGCTCTGCAACTGATCTCTGAGCTCGAGGAACTCTGGCAAATGCATCTGTGGTTGTCTTGCCCTTCCTCTCCTGCATATCATCCTGGAGCTACTCCACAACAGATTGGATCTCAGTTACTTTCACATCTAGGTCATAGAATTTTTGTTCCATGATTCTTTCCAGGCTCTCCTGGTTTTGAGTTAGGGTGGCCAACCCCTTCTCAATCCTCAGAGTTGATGCTATTAAGTAACCAAGCTGGTCCTGGTTTCTCTTAAAAAAGTACTCAGATGCCTCCTCTAAAGTTGGCATCTTGGCAGCCTTCTCCTTCTTTGCCTTCTCATTCTTCTCTTGAGCTTGCACTAAAGGTTGTTCATTCTCATTCATGACTACTTGGTTGTCCTCAAAGTCTGCATAGATAGCAAAGTGTTCCTTATCAAACAAGTATTTTCCTGTGCCCATCTTGGAGTTGATCAGCTCCTGGACTTGTGGGGCATACCCACAGCTTCTCTTCTGGTCTGCTGCTGTCCTCTTGATCGTCTCAACAATGAGGCTCATGACCTTGAATTTCTGAGGCACATCAAATATTTGTAGCAAGTTTATTGCATGCCCTCTGATCATGTTGTGGTCACCTGACTTGGGGAAGAGAGTGTGCCTTAGGATCTAGTTGATCGTTGGCAGTCCTGACAGAAGAAAATGGACGGACCCAAACTTGAAAGTCTCAAGTGATTTATCTGGTATCTCCTTATACATGTGTGACATAGAATTATGATACTTCTTCTTCTTGGAGTATACATCCAAGTCATCTTCACTCTCCTTTGGGGCATTGATTAGATTTGCCCATTCCTCAATAGTTGATTGGTACCTTGTACCTTCAGACATCCAAATTATTCTGCCATCAGGATAAAAGTGAGCTGTGGAGTAGAATTGCATTACAAGATCATCATTCCAATTTGTGAACTTCTGTCCAACAAACTCATCAACTCCACAAGCCTTAAAGCTGTCAAACACTCCTGGGTAGTGATCCTCATTTTCCTTCATGTATTTCCAGTCTACCCACCTCATATCACAAACTATGGGCTTCTTGTCCAGTAGCACAGTCTCATAGAAATCCTGTTGTTCCTTAGTGTGGAACCTGTAATCAACATCAGTCCTCCTCCTGATTGCATAAGGATCAGACAATCTCCACTGTCTGAACCCTGCGTCCTTCCTCAGCTTCATGTTCTCAGCCACTAGATGAGCATCATTGTGGTCTGGAATCTTGGGCTTCAGCTTCCTCAGAACTTGTCCTTCATCTTCTTCCTCAGCAACTTCAGGCACTCGGGCCTTGTTCTTCTCAGCAGCTGGTATGCTCCTGGTATTCCTTTTAGGTGCAGACTTGGCCTTGGAGGCAGCTTTGGGTGCTTCTTTGGGCTTTGATGATGCAGCCCTTGACCTTATAGCATCACCCGTAAGCTTTTGAGCCTTGGGTGATGGTGCAGCAACCTCTTCTTCCTCCTCCTCTTCCATCATGGAAGGTTGTCCAACAACTCTAGCCATGGTCTTCTTGACCCTTTCCTTCCTCTTCTTCCCTTCTGCAGCAGCCTCTTTGGGATCAGATTTCTCAGGTTCTTGAGTTGAAGCTCTGACTTTCAGCATAGGTGTCCTCTTGGCAGGGACCTTTCTGTTTAGTCCTGGCTTGGTGGTTTTAGCTGAGCCATACTCCTTTTTGAGCACTATCTTCTTGGAAGTAGCCTCATCTTCAGCTGCCACATAGTCTTCATCCTTAGAGTCTGAGGTTCTCTTCCTTCTGGCCCTTGTGGATGCTTTGGGCAAATTGCTAGGAGTGCTCCTGCTGCCCTCATCTGAGGAACTAGAGGGACTAGTGCCCTCACTCATGTGAATCTGCTCCTCTTCCCTATTCTGGCTGTCACTTTGGTCTGACATGCTGCAAACACTGACTGCTGACCCTGTGAATAGATGTAGTTGAGATAGAATGGATGAGCGTCACAAAATGCAGAGATTTTTGCAAAAGAATGATTCAAAAACTTAGTTTTAGTTTTCCACAGAAAGCATTTCGGATCAACCGATTTTGCAAACTCGGTGATACCGAAGCAGCTTTTGGAACCTAAACTGGTGAACTCGGTCAGACTGAGTCACAGTTCGGTGGCACCGAGACTGCTAGGGTTTCACAAAGTTCTAAACTCGGTCACACCAATTTGCAATTCTCGGTCAGACCGAGAATCACTTGTGCAATGGCTTTAGCCGAATCGGTGGAACTGGGTTTTTCAACTCGGTGGGTCCGAGATGGTTTCGGTGGAAACCTAACCCTAAACTTTCAATTCACATCTAATCTAAGGATTGTTTTGACTGGATAGATGCGTTTCAATCATGGCAAGAATCATAATGAACACAATGTGCTAGGAATCGGACGGGGATAGCACTATGATCGAGTCCATACCCTAGTTTGGCGATGAACTCGCTACGGCGGCAACGGCGGGGATGAATTCCGTTGACGGCGGCGGAGACCAGCGACTGGAGGCGGCTGGCGACGAAGTCGACGATCCAGAGACCTTGGAGGCAGAGCAAGCTATGCGCGGGCGAAGGGGTTTGGAGAAGGTTTCCAAATTTTTGCCCGTGAGTATATATATAGCCCGACCCTGTTGGTGTGACCGAGTGGAACAACTCGGTGGCACCGAGATGCATAACTGTTGACAGTTACAGCAACTCGGTGAGACCGAAAAGTTCAAATCGGTTGCACCGAGATTGAAAACCTAGATCGACTTAGTGATCTCGGTATGACCAAAATGGAAGAATCGGTCAGACCAAAACACACAAAGAAGTTTTGGAAGTTTAAGTCTATGACGAATCGGGGACTCCGAGTTCTCCTCACACAGAGTGGTTCGAATCTGACTTGATCAAATTTTGTGATGTAGCATGAATAGAGTTTGAGACAAGAAAAGCATAGATAGCTAGAGAAGGTTCTTAGGCATTCTTGTTCATCCACTTGGCAAAAGAAAAAGAAGCCAATCAATCGAAGCAACAAGTGGATGTCCTCGAATGAGTTAAATATGCAACCAACATGCTCACACAATAAAATGGAAAATGAAATATGTGGCAAAGCATGCACAACCAATTCTAGCATCTATCAAACAATTGGCGATGACTAGGTCATCTATATATGAGTATATTGACTTAGGAGTCAAATGAGAACATTTGATCATAGGTCATACTCATCGTTTAAGCTCAAGTGGGGTTACCACTTTTACATAATGCATTGATGTGTTCACACCATTAGAGTTGCTTTGACTCAATTCTTAGAGTTAAGCTCCCCCTAGATGTGAGATCCCCCTTAGAGGGATGAACTAACCTTGGGTTTTGTCGATGATGACTTCATGTAGGTGTTGAAGATGTGGATGCTCAATGTTGATGAAGATCATTTGGAGCAATCCTTTGGAGTGAGTTGCACTTTCAATACCTACACGGGTTAGTCCCACAAGGAACAAACAAGTATATCCATAGACATAGAGTGATGCACACACAAGATGATGTCCATGAAAGCATTAGGCTACCTTCTCCCTTGTCTTACCAACAAGAGGGTTTGTGACTCCTTGAACCAGTACAAGATGTGGAAGTTGATTGCACTTGTGCTTGCCATAATGATATGAGTGAAGAATGTCGGCGGAGTCACCCTCAAGAACTCTCTAGTTCATCTTCTTCGGGATCCACATCATCTTGATGGGAATCCTTGGAGTTGTAGTCGTACTTGATGAAGTAGAGCTTGATGTAGTCTTGGGAACCCAGTTGACCAAGGCCTTAGGGGCTTCTTCAAATGCATCAATCTCCTCTTGAAGCTTGTCCTTGCCTTTTTGCTTGTGGTCTTGTGGTGGAAGATTATCTTGAGCTTGTGTTCCCTTGAAGGAAGTAGGATCATACTTCTCTTGTTGAGGAACAAACTTCATCTTGGGATATTGATCTTCTTCCCACTCAACTCCATTGGCATTGAACTTTCGTTCAAAACCAACACCTTGGTTCTTCCGGTGCCTTCCTTGCTTGCGTACAATTTCCTCAAATTGCTTACTCCCGGCAAGGCTCTTGTAAACACATTTCTCTATAATTCCCTTCAATAAGCTATTTTCTTGCTCAAGTGTACCTTGGCTAAGAGAATCATTAGTGGAATCAATAGAACTACTAGAAGCAACAATATTGGATTTAGCATGATGATTGTTATTACTAGAGGAAGAATTTTTCTTGTTCTTGTTAGTGGACTTGACTTGAGGCATGTAAGTGGATAAGAGTAAACACTTGGCAATGTAAGAAGAACTTTTCTTACGGAGATCATCATTGATTGCCTTTAAGAACTCATGCTCTTGCTCAAGGTTGAGCTTTTCAAAGCGTAACTTCTCATGAGCCCTTAAAAGTTCTTGATGATCTTCTAAGATAGTTTCTTGAGCTAAGTTAAGAGTGTCTAGTTCTTTCGTTAGAAGCTCAATCTTCTCCTTATCATTGTCATTCGTTTTATCTTGATTAGCATGATTAATTGACGTTTCATCATAGTATTCATCACTAGAGTTGTCAACAAGTAGATCATCATCACCTAACAAGTCATATTCATCACTATTGAAATCAACATACTCAGGGTGTGTTACCTTAGGGTCTTTAGCCATGAAGCATCTCCCAATTCCTTCATTTGGTGAATCAAATATGTCGTAGGAGTTGGTCGACACAAGTGCTAGACCGGCAACACCTTCATCTTGAGTATGTTCGTAGTCGGAGTGATAGCTTCTCTCGGAGTGATGTTCAGAGTCGGAACCGGATACCCAATCACCAACATGAGCTTGATGTCTTCGTCTTATGTAGCACTTTGATGACTTGTCCTTCCATTCCGAATCCTTGCTTCTCCGGGATGTTCTTCGTTCATAACGATCATCTCTACTCCTCCTCTCTCTTGGCGGTGATTCTTCTCTTATTTTGTAGGGTGTCGTACACTCATTGGAATAGTGTCCGGGTCTCCCACAATTGTAGCAATTGCGCTCTCGACTGGAAGATCTTTTGTCATTGTAGGACCTTGACTTGGAGCTTCTTTCTTTGCTTCTACTCTTGTAGAATTTGTTGAAGTTCTTCACCATTAAGCTCAATTCTTCATTGAAGGTTTGTTTCTCACTTGATGATGTAGGAGCTTCACATGAGGCTTTGTAAGAACCACTTGACTTGTTGTGAAGTTCCTCCTTATCCTTGAGTGACATCTCATGAGCAATAATTCTTCCAATGACTTCCGTTGGATTGAGATTCTTGTAATTGGGCATCATTTGGATCAATGTGCACACGGTATCATATTTTCCATCCAATGCTCTTAGGATCTTCTTGATGATGAATCTGTCGGTCATCTCTTCACTTCCTAAGCCCGCAATATCATTTGTGATAAGAGCAAGCCTAGAGTACATTTCAGCGACACCTTCACCATCCTTCATTTTGAACTTGTCAAGTTGACTTTGGAGCACATCCAATTTGGATTCTTTGACGGAGTTGGTATCTTCGTGTATATCAATCAAAGTATCCCAAATTTCCTTTGCATTCTCAAGACGGCTGGTTTTGTTGAGTTCTTCGGGGCACAATCCGTTGAAGAGGATATCACAAGCTTGAATGTTGTATTGCAGCATCTTCAACTCATCCGCGCTATCTTCACGGTTCGGTTCTCTCCCATCAAAGAATTCACCTTGCAAGCCAATACACACAATAGCCCAAACGGAGGGGTTATGTCCGATAATGTGCATTCTCATCTTATGCTTCCAACTAGCAAAATTAGTACCATAAAAGTAAGGACCTCTACGGCGATAATTTCCCTCGCTAGATGCCATACTCTCCTAGGTTGTGAAACCAAGGCTATGACCAACAAAAGATATGGAAATCAAAGCAAATGGAGACCAAGGCTCTGATACCACATGTAGGATCTTGAAGTATGTCTAGAGGGGGGGTGATTAGACTACTTGACCAATTAAAAACTTAACCTTTTCCCAATTTTATTCTTTGGCAGATTTTAGCTATCTTAGCACAAGTCAAGCAATCTTCACACAATTCAAGAAAGCATGCAAAGAGTATATGAGCAGCGGAAAGTAAAGCATGCAACTTGCAAGAAAGTAAGGGGGAAGGGTTTGGAGGATTCAAACGCAATTGGAGACACGGATGTTTTTGTCATGGTTCCGATAGATGGTGCTATCGTACATCCACGTTGATGGAGACTTCAACCCACGAAGGGTAACGGTTGCGTGAGTCCACGGAGGGCTCCACCCAAGAAGGGTCCATGAAGAAGCAACCTTGTCTATCCCACCATGGTCGTCGCCCACAAAGGACTTGCCTCACTAGTGGTAGATCTTCATGAATTAGGCGATCTCCTTGCCCTTACAAACTCCTTGGTTCAACTCCACAATCTTGTCGGAGGCTCCCAAGTGACACCTAGCCAATCTAGGAGACACCACTCTCCAAGAAGTAACAAATGGTGTGTTCATGATGAACTCCTTGCTCTTGTGCTTCAAACTCTCTCTAACAGGATTTGGATCTGGTGGAAAGAAGATTTGAGTGGAAAGCAACTTGGGGAAGGCTAGAGATCAAGATTCATATGGTAGGAATGGAATATCTTGGCCTCAACACATGACTAGGTGGTTCTTTCTCAGAAATGGTAAGTTGGAAGTGTAGGTTTCTTCTGATGGCTCTCTTCATGAATGAAGAGGAGGTGGAGGGGTATATATAGCCTCCACACAAAATCTAACCGTTACACACAATTTACCAATCTCGATGGGACCGAATCAACAAACTCGGTCAGACTGATTTAGTAAACCTAGTGACCGTTAGGGTTTTCGGTGGGACCGACATGCAACTCGGTAGGACCGATATGGTTAGGGTTAGGGCATAATGTAATCTCGGTGAGACCGATTACACAAACTCGGTGGGACCGGTTTTGGTAATAAGATAACCAAAGAGTTGGTCAGGTAAACTCGGTGGGACCGATTCGCTCATTTTGGTGAGACCGAAATGTTATAAAAAGGAAACAGAGAGTTTACATTGCAATCTCGGTGGGACCGATCGCTCACTTCGGTTAGACCGAAATGTTACGAAGGGAAACAGAGAGATTACAATCCCATCTCGATGAGACCGAGATCCCTATCGGTGATACCGATTTGCCTAGGGTTTGTGGAAGTGGCTATGACATCTAAACTCGGTGGCGCCGGATAGAAAGAATCCATGGGGCCGAGTTTGACTTTTGGTTTGGGTCATATGTGGATATGAGAAAGTAGTTGAGGGTTTTTGGAGCATATCACTAAGCACTATGGAGCAAGAAACTCATTAAGCAACACCTCATCCCTCCTTGATAGTATTGGCTTTTCCTATAGACTCAATGTGATCTTGGATCACTAAAATATAAAATGTAGAGTCTTGAGCTTTTGAGCTTGAGCCAATCCTTTTATCATTAGTATTTTGAGGGATCCACTTTCCTCATCCATGCCATGCCATTCATTGAGCTTTCTTGAAATATTTGTCTTGGAATAGTATTAGCTCAATGAGCTATATGTTGTTAGGAATTACCAAAACCACCTAGGGATAGTTGCACTTTCATAAAGGGGTTGTCAATCCCTTCACGGCCACTTGCGAAAGTGAGATCTAATAGAGATAGTATGATAAGATCAATATATTTTTGGTATTTTATAATATAGATGCAAAAAGTAAAGATGCAAATAAAAGTATATTGAAAGCAAATATGATAAGAGATAGACCCCAGGGGCCATAAGTTTCACTAGAGGCTTCTCTCGAGATAGCATAAGTATTACGGTGGGTGAACAAATTACTGTCGAGCAATTGATAGAAAAGCGAATAATTATGAGATTATCTAGGCATGATCATGTATATAGGCATCACGTCCGCAACAGGTAGACCGACTCCTACCTGTATCTACTACTATTACTCCACACATCGACCGACTCCTGCATGCATCTAGAGTATTAAGTTCATAAGAACAGAGTAACGCCTTAAGCAAGATGACATGATGTAGAGGGATAAACTCATGCAATATGATATAAACCCCATCTTTTTATCCTCGATGTCAACAATACAATACGCGCCTTGCAACCCTTTCTGTCACTGGGTAAGGACACCGCAAGATTGAACCCAAAGCTAAGCACTTCTCCCATGGCAAGAAAGATCAATCTAGTAGGCCAAACCAACCTGATAATTCGAAGAGACTTGCAAAGATAACTCAATCATACATAAAAGAATTCAGAGAAGATTCAAATATTATTCATAGATAAACTTGATCATAAACTCACAATTCATCGGATCTCGACAAACACACTGCAAAAAGCTATTACATCGAATAGATCTCCACAAGAGAGGGGGAGAAAATTGTATTGAGATCCAAAAAGAGAGAAGAAGCCATCTAGCTAATAACGATGGACCCGTAGGTCTGTGGTAAACTACTCACAACTCATCAGAAGGGCTATGGTGTTGATGTAGAAGCCCTCCATGGTCGATTCCCCCGCCGGCAGAACGTCGGCGAAGGCTCCAAGATGGGATCTCGCGGATACAGAAGGTTACGGCGGTGGAAATTGTGTTTCGGGTGCTCCCTGGATGTTTTCGGGGTACGTAGGCTTATATAAGAGAAAGAAGTACGTCGGTGGCCACCCGAGGGGCCCACGAGACAAGGGACGCACCCTACAGGGGGGCGCCCTCCTATCTCGTGGCTGCCTCGGCTGCTTCTTGACTTGCACTCCAAGTCCTCTGGATCACGTTCGTTCCAAAAATCACGCCTCCGAAGGTTTCATTCCGTTTGGACTCCTTTCATATTCCTTTTCTTCGAAATACTGAAATAAGCAAAAAAACAGCAATACGGGTTGGGCCTCCGGTTAGTAGGTTAGTCCCAAAAATGATATAAATGTGTAAAACAAAGCCCATAAACATCCAAAAGGGGTAATATAATAGCATGGAACAATCAAAAATTATAGATACATTGGAGACGTATCAAGCATCCCCAAGCTTAATTCTTGCTCGTCCTCGAGTAGGTAAATGATAAAAAGAGAATTTTTGATCTGGAAGGCTACCTAGCATAAGTCTCAATGTAATTTTCTTTAATGTGGCATGAATGTCCAGATCCAAAGTATTCAAGATAAAAGCTTATAAAACATAAAAATAATAATGCTTCAAAGCATACTAACAAATAATCATGTCCTATCAAAATAACATAGCCAAAGAAATCTTATCCCTACAAAAGCATATAGTTAGGCCATGCTTCATTTTCATTACACAAAATACTCCCATCATGTACAACCCCGATGACGAGCCGAGCAATTGTTTCATACTTTTTAACGCGCTTCAGCTTTTTCAACTCTTACGAAATACATGAGCGCAAGCCATGGACATGGCACTATGGTGGTAAATTGTGGTGGTTGTAAGGACAAAAAGGGAGAAGATAATCTCACATCAACTAGGCGTATCAATGGGCTATGGAGATGCCCATCAATAGATATCAATGTGAGTGAGTAGGGATTGCCATGCAACGGATGCACTACAGCTATAAATATATGAAAGCTCAACAAAAAGAAACTAAGTGGGTGTGCATCCAACTTGCTTGCTCATGAAGACCGAGGGCATTTTGAGGAAGCCCATCATTGGAATATACAAGCCAAGTTCTATAATGAAAAATTCCCACTAGTATATGAAAGTGACATTATATGAGACTCTCTATCATGAAGATCATGGTGCTACTTTGAAGCACAAGTGTGGAAAAAGAGATAGTAGCATTGTCCCTTCTCTCTTTTTCTCTCATTTTTTCCCTTCTTATCTTTTTTCCTTTTTTTTCTTTGGCCTTTCTTTTTTTTCCTTTTTGGCCTTTCTCTTTTTTTTCTCTTTCTTTTTTTCTTTTTGTAAAGTCCGAAGTCTCATCCCGACTTGTGGGGGAATCATAGTCTTCATCATCCTTTCCTCACCGAGACAATGCTCTAATAATGAAGATCATCACACTTTTATGGATTTACAACTCAAGAATTACAACTCAAAGCTAGAACAAGATATGACTCTATATGAATGCCTCCCGCGGTGTACTGGGATATATGCAATGAATCAAGAGCGACCTGTATGAAAATTATGAAGGTGGCCTTGCCACAAATACGATGTCAACTACATGATCATGCAAAGAGCAATATGACAATGATGAAACGTGTCATAATAAACGGAACGGTGGAAAGTTGCATGGAAATATATCTCAGAATGGCTATGGAAATGCCATAATAGGTAGGTATGGTGGCTGTTTTGAGGAAGGTAAATAATGGGTTCGATACCGGCGAGAGTTGCGCGGTAATAAGAAAGGCTAGCAAAGTGGAAGGATGAGTGTGCGTATATCCATGGACTCACATTAGTCATAAACAACTCATATACTTATTGCAAAAGTCTACTTAGCCCTCGAAGCAAAGTACTACTACGCATGCCCCAAGAGGGATAGATTGGTAGGAAAAGACCATCGCTCGTCCCCGACTGCCACTCATAAGGAAGATAATCAAAAGAGCACCTAATGCAACAAATTTGTCACACAACTTTTACCATACGTGCATGCTACGAGACTTGCCAACTTCAACAAAAGTATTTCTCAATTTCATAATTATCCACTAGCATGACCCTAACATTACTACCTTTATATCTCAAAACAATTATCAAGCAACAAATTGATCATAGCATCCAATTCAATTTCTATGATAGTTTTTATTATACCCAACTTGGATGGTCATCATTCTAGGACCAAATTTGTAACCAAAGCAAATACCATGCTGTTCTAGAATACTCTCAAAATAATATAAGTGAAGCAAGAGAGACTAGTAATTTCTATAAAATCAAGCCACCGCCGTGCTCTAAAGGATATAAGTGAAGCACTAGAGCAAAACTATCAAGCTTAAAAGATATAAGTGAAGCACATAGAGTATTCTAACAAATTCTAATTAAGTAGGCTTCTCCCAAAAGGTGTGTACATCAAGGATGATTGTGGTAAACTAAAAAGCAAAGACTAATATAATACACGATGCTCCAAGCAAAACACATATCATGTGGCAAATAAAAATATAGCTCCAAGTAAAGTTACCAATGAACGAAGTCGAAAGAGGGGATGCCTTCCCGGGGCATCCCCAAGCTTAGGCTTTTGGCTATCCTTGAATATCTTGGTGTGCCTTGGGCATCCCCAAGCTTAGGCTCTTGCCACTCCTTATTCCATAGTCCATAAAAGCTTTACCCAAAACTTGAAAACTTCACAACACAAAACTCAACAGGAAATCTTATAAGCTCCATTAGTGAAAGAAAACAAAACCACCACATAAGGTACTGTAATGAACTCATTATTTATTTATTTTGGTGTTAAACCTACTGTATTACAACTTCTCTATGGTTTATAAACTATTTTACTAGCCATAGATGCATCAAAATAAGCAAACAACACACGAAAAACAGAATCTGTCAAAAACAGAACAGTCTGTACCAATCTGTAACTAACGAAAACTTCTGGAACTCTAAAACTCCTACCAAAATAGGAAGTACTGGACAATTTGTTTATTGATCATCAGAAAAAAGAATCAATGAAAAATCACGTTTCTGTGATTTATTGATTTTTTTCTCGTGAGTGCAAAGTTTCTGTTTTCAGCAGAATCAAATCAACTATCATCATAGTTTATCCTACAGGTTTTACTTTGCACAAACACTAATTAAAAGATAAAAACACATCTAAACATAAAGTAGATGCAGAATTTATTACTAAACAGGAAAAAAACAAAAAACACAAAGAAAATTGGGTTGCCTCCCAACTAGCGCTATCGTTTAACGCCCCTAGCTAGGCATAAAAGCGAAGATAGATCTAAGTAGTGCCATCTTTGGCACTTGATTCATAAGTAGCTCGCATGATAGATTCATAAGGTAATTTGACTTTCTTTCTTGGAAAGTGCTCCATGACTTTCTTTAATGGAAATTGGAATATAATATTCCCTTCCTTCATATCAATAATCACACCAATCGTTCTAAGGAAAGGTCTACCAAGAATAATAGGGCAAGAAAGATTGCAATCTATATCAAGAACGATAAAATCTACGGGCACCAAATTTCTATTTTCAACAATGAGAACATCATTGATCCTTCCCATTGGCTTTTTAATGGTGGAATCCGCAAGGTGCAAATTTAAAGAGCAATCATCAAGATCATGGAAACCTAGAATATCACATAAAGTTTTCGGAATCGTGGAAACACTAGCACCCAAATCACACAAAGCAAAATACTCATGATCTTTAATTTTAATCTTTATAGTAGGTTCCCACTCATCATTAATTTTAATCACACAAACCTAGAATATCACATAAAGTTTTCGCAAAGACAAATTTATCAAAGTGTTTGGGGCAGAAAGTTTTAATAAAAGCTAGATCAAAAGATTCACGCTTAGTTTCCTAGATACATAGCACCGAACAACCGCTAGTATCAATAGCATTTCTAAGGGACAAAAGTTTGCCATTAGAGATTATACCTCTGATATTCCACGACAACACATTCCAAGATTTATTCATGATGAAAGAAGAGATCAGATATCGCCATCAAAGGCTGCTGACTGGCCATCCAGCAACTTCTCAGCAGACAGATCATCAGGAGTAATCCTGAAGTGAACACCCACCTGTTGAATTTCCTCGATGGAGGTAGGAGGGGGGCATGGGGTAGTGGCAACTAGTGCAGGAGTAGCAGCCAAGGAGACAGTTGTAATCGACGGCAGCACACGAGCTCTCACTCTCGATCTGGGTTGCTTGTTGTCAGAGACCTGGATGACCTTGAAGCCATCATACTTGGTCGATCTAGTGCTTCTTCTGACAGCGGTAGTGTCAAGAGGCACTCTAGTATTGCGCAAGCTAGCAACAGCAAACAGAGACGTTGAGGCAAGCATCTGGAGGGCATTCCCATGTTCAGGCAGTGCAGCAGAAGTTGATTGGGAACTTGCAGGATCAGAAATAATAAGTGATAGCCTTGAGCCCAGGGGATCTATCAGCCAAGTCCCGTTCAGTATCAACAGCGTCAGCTATAATAAGTGAGCCCTCCTGCAGAAAGTTACGAGGAATTACACTAGCTCCCAACTGGAAACGAGCACCGAATATGACAGTCATGACATCTGGTTCTAGCATAATACTCATCAGGCAGGCAGCAGAGATCAAGTTCAGGTGAGTTTGGAGAACCCTGAAAGGATTGAGTGGGAGCATGATGTTCTCCATCTGCACATCAGCAAGGGCTGGTGTATATATGCGCTTGAGCATGCCACCAATCCAAAGTAGTAGTTCCTGATCCATTGCTACCATAAGACTAACTGAAGCACCTCCTGCTCTGACATAGGTCAGATGAGCAGTAGGATTACCAAGAATGAAACTATCAGCCAAAGCTTCAACCGCCTTGAATTCCTCATCAGATGACCAAACATTAGACAGATTATCCTGAATATTATGCTCAGGGTCCACGCCATCCATCAGGGACGGCCCATCATACTCGAAGAATGTCCTGAAGTTGAAACCAGAGTACGGTGGGGGAATAACTGGCCATGCACGCCACCCATTCTCCTGAAGTTGTTCCTGTTCCGGCTCAGGCGTGTTCCAGGCAGCCTCATTCAGAGCGTCTTGCGTAGCCATCTCATCAATTCGGCCCTGCTGCATGACAGTGTACAATGGGAGGTCATACGGATGTGGTGAAGCATTGAGCAGAGGCGGGGCCTCCTCCGTTCCAACCAGGCCTGGGATTGTGTTTCTCCCGTTGAGCACATAGACAGGAACAGACCAAGAATGCCCAAGGCTGGGCAGCAGACCGACTCTGGTCACTAGAAGACTATGAGGAACTTCAACAACATCTTTGATATGACACTTAACCAAAACGCGAGCCTTATTCTGCCCCGGGCGCGGCCAGACTAGCAGTTTACCAAAGTTTGAGACGGCCTTGTGGATGTAATGTTTAGTTTGATAGTCCATAGAAAATGCAAGAAACATAATCCAGACTTCATATTCAAATGCAGGCATGCACATGTTAATGCTCTCATCATGAGGAACTAAAGAAAAATAAGAATCATCTGTCAGAGCATGAGGCCCCTCCCTAATCGCAGCATCCCCGCTCTCCATATGCACAAAAATAACACAGCCAATACCCCAGATCAATAGTGATAATGCGGCAAACTTCTGCAAGCCAGAACTCCTTCTGATGATCAGGGACGGGAGGATCAACAGAAACAATGGCATACCTATCATGATTGAGCCGCGGGTCATCCACCAGCATGACATGGTGCTGGAAGCGATGAGCAGGACCCCTATCGAAGGTCGAACCCTCCGGAGCAAAGGCGAATGGGCGCACCAGGAAGTTCGCCATAGCAGCTGGCCAAGGGCGGTGAACTCGTGCGGAGGCGGACGGCGGCGATGAGCTAAAGGTGGTTTTTGATGATGGCAGAGGTGGCATGCTCGAGGGAAGTGCCATTGCGGTCGATTGGTGGTTTTGGCAGGCAGAATTGACTGCTCGAGGAGGAGGGAGGCGTATCGACAAGCAATGGGAAGGAGCCACATCCAATGAGTCTGGGATTTTCTGTTTCTTTACCCAAACCATACACGCTTGCGAATCCCGATTGGTATGGGGCATACCAACTACCACAGGGTTACCTACCTTAGAGGATAACGGGATATTTTGGGGTAGGATCTCATCTGAATTAGTTGTATGCAGTCGAAATTGTGCCCAACGTAGTTTAGGAAGCCGGCAGCATAGAGCGGGCTTGCGGGCCCTATGGCCCAGATATTGACAGTGAGAATAACAAAGAAGCCCAGGGCACTTGGCGGCCCGGTGTCCATTGGTTGAGCAGGCCGAGCAGGTCAAAGAATGCAAAGAAGGCCCCAACATGCATGGCTCATGACGAGACGGGGACGGAACGACATGATCCACTGCTTGGTGCGAGTCAGATGAAATGCAAGAACACTATTAAAAGGAGGCCTTAATATCCCTTAGTTTCCAATAGGACCCCGCTGCCACGGGAGGGTAGGACAAAAGATGTCATGCAAGTTCTTTTCCATAAGCACGTATGACTATATTCGGAATACATGCCTACATTACATTGATGAACTGGAGCTAGTTATGTGTCACCCTATGTTATAACTACTACATGAGGAATCACATCCGACATAATTATCCATCACTGATCCAATGCCTACGAGCTTTTCACATATTGCTCTTTGCTTAGTTACTTTACTGTTGCCACTGTTAAAATTATTACAAAACTGCTACCGTTACTTTTGCTACTGTTACCGTTACTTCCATACTACTTTGCTACTAAATACTTTGCTGCAGATACTAAGTTATCCAGGTGTGGTTGAATTTGACAACTCAACTACTAATACTTGAGAATATTCTTTGGCTCCCCTTGTGTCAAATCAATAAGTTTGGGTTGAATACTCTACCCTTTAAAACTGATGCGATCCCCTATACTTGTGGGTTATCAAGACAATTTTCTGGCGCCGTTGCCGGGGAGCATAGCTCTATTCTTTGAGTCACTTGGGATTTATATCTGCTGGTCACTATGAGGAACTTGAAAGACGAAAGAACTAAGATTTATCCCTCAACTATGAGGGGAGGTAAGGAACTGTCGTCTAGCTCTGCACTTGATTCTCCTTCTGTTATGAGTAAACTTGCGACACCTAAACCTGCTTCTGCTATTAATTCTGATATGTCGCATGTCATTGATGATGCCACTTCTGCTATGCATGATACTTATGATGAAACTACTTCTATGCTTGATACTACTGTGCCATTAGGTGAATTTCTTGATGAACAACTTGCTAGGGCTAGAGAGAATGAAATTGTTGAAACTGATAATATTGATGAAAGTGATGATGAAGATTCTCCCCCTAGATATGAATTGCTTGTTCTCCCTGAGGGTTATGTTATGGATGAAGAAACTGCTAGAGATTTTCTTGCTTGCAATGATAGATCTAATCTTAAGAAATTATTAGCTAAGCTGGAACAAAAGTCTCTGAATGCTAGAATGAAACATGACCCTGCTTTTGGTACTTCACCTATCTGTGTTACTGATAAGGATTATGATTTCTCTATCGATCCTGAGATAATTACTTTGGTTGAATCTGATCCTTTTTATGGCAATGAATATGAAACTATTGTGGCACATCTTACTAAATTGAATGATATAGCCACCCTCTTCACTAATGATGAGAAATCTCGCTACTACTATATCCTTAAGATTTTCCCGTTCCCATTAAAGGGTGATGCTAAAACTTGGTTTAATTCTCTTGATCCTGGTTGTGTGCGTAGTCCCCAGGATATGATTTATTACTTCTCTGCTAAATATTTCCCCGCTCATAAGAAACAAGCTGCCTTGAGGGAAATATATAATTTTGTGCAAATTGAAGAAGAGAGTCTCCCACAAGCTTGGCGGAAGCTTCTCCAATTACTAAATGCTTTGCTTGATCATCCTCTTAAGAAAAATGAAATACTCAATATCTTTTATAATGGACTAACCGATGCTTCCAGAGACCACCTGGATAGTTGTGTTGGTTGTGTTTCAGGGAAAGAACTATTGATCAAGCTAAATTGCTATTGAATAATATGTTGACTAATGAAAACAATTGGACACTTCCTGAACCAACTCCTAAGCCAACCCCAAAGAAAAGAGGTGTTCTATTTCTCAGTCCTAAAGATATGCAAGAGGCAAAGAAATCTATGAAAGAGAAAGGTATTAAAGTTGAAGATGTTAAGAATTTACCTCTTGTTGAAGAAATACATAGCCTTAATATACCACCTATCAAAGAAATACATGGTCTTGATAACCCGACACAAGTAATAAAGGTAAGTTCTCTCTATAGATATGATAAAGTTGAAATCCCATCTACTAAGTTTGCTAGCCAATGCTTGGATGAATTTGATGACGTTATGGCTAAACAAGAAAATTCCAATGCTTATGTTGGTAGACAATTGAAGAGTAATGCTTATATGATTGGACACTTGAGTGATTTTATGGCTAGAGTTAAAGGTGAACTTAAACTCATTAGTAAACATTCTTCTATGGTTACCACCCAAGTAGAACAAGTGCTTAAGGTTCAGAATGATTTGCTCAATGAATTAAATAATAATAAACATGACTTTGTTGTTAGAGTAGCAACTAGAACGGGTAAAATGACTCAGGAACCTTTGTATCCTGAGGGCCACCCTAAGAGAATTAAGCAAGATTCTTAGAGAAATAATGTAGATGCACCTAGTCCTCCTAAAAAGATGAAAAGGAAAAATGATAGGACTTTGCATGCTTCTAGTGAACCTGTTATAGACTCACATGAGAATCCCAATGATATTTCTATTTCTGATGCTGAAACACAATCCGGTGATGAACATGAACCAAGTGATAATGTTAATGATAGTGTTCATGCTGATGCTCAACCTAGCAATAACAATGATGTAGAGATTGAACCTGTTGTTGATCTTGATAACCCACAATCAAAGAATCAACGTTATGATAACAGAGACTTCATTGCTAGGAAGCACGGTAAAGAAAGAGAACCATGGGTTCAGAAACCCATGCCTTTTCCTCCTAAACCATCCAAGAAAAAGGATGAGGAGGATTTTGAGCGCTTTGCTAAAATGATTAGACCTATCTTTTTGCGTATGCATTTGACTAATATGCTTAAAGTGAATTGATACATCCATTTTGCATCATGCTTTTATATCGATATTTATTGCATTATGGGATGTTATTACACATTATGTCACAAAAATTATGGCTATTCTATCTTATTTTACAAGGTTTATCATGAAGAGGGAGAATGTCGGTAGCTGGGATTCTGGCTGGAAAAGGAGCAAATATTGGAAACCTATTCTGCACAGCTCCAAAAGTCCTGAAACTCCATGAAAGTAATTTTTTGAATTAATAAGAATTATTGAGCAAAGAAAGTACCAAAGGGGGCCCACACCCTAGCCATGAGGGTGGGGGGCGGCCCCTGTCTCATGGGCCCCCTGGTGGCCCTCCGATGCCCATCTTCTGCTATATGAAGGATTTTACCCTAGAAAAAATCATAAGCAAGCTTACGGGACAAAACTCCGCCGCCATGAGGCGGAACCTTGGTGGAACCGATCTAGGGCTCCGGTGGAGCTGTTCTACCGGGGAAACTTCCACTACAAGAAATATGTCAACTTGTGACCTTGACTATTGGTCACTGAAAGGTCACTGTTTTCCATTTGCGACCTTTTTGTGACCAAAAACAGAAGGTCAAAAGCTGGTCGTCGTAAACTGACATTTTTGACCTTTCTTCTGGAATGGTCGTAGACGTTTATGACCAAAATATGTCTACTGTGGTGTTTTGTCACTAGCAACCTCCCGAGACCACGTAGGCATCCAGCGTGGCAAGCTGATGCGGCACAAGAATCAGCCCATTCTGATTCGGTTTTCTACATGAGCCTAGCCCAACAATTCAAGCTTTTTTCCAAGTTAATTCTTGTGGGCTACATGGGACAAGCCCAATATTTCACCTTCTTTATTTTTTGGCCTTCACCTTCTTACAATCATTTATTTTCTATGTCAATAATTATATTTTGGCGCTGGTCCCACTAGTCATAATTCCATACATCAGTCACACATGTCAGAAATTTCAAAATTGCTCAGATTATATTCATAACTGGGTCCCACTATTCAAGTTTCCATTTCACATATTTTCAACATACATAATCATTATTTCAAATAGGACAGAACAGATATAATTCATTAACACTACATTAGACTTTTACAATATAACAATTTACACTTGGCTTCACACTTTAGAACCAAAAACTCTTTGCTAAGTACAGAACCAAAAACTCTTTGCTAAGTACTTCTTCACACTTGGCTTCACAGCTTCACACTTGGCTTCACGGCTTCACACTCCAAAAAAAATAGGCCTGGAGCTCCTGTAAAATAATGAACATAAAGGCCACCAAAATTAGAGTGTACTGCTGCTGAGGCCAGAACCAAACAACTTCAATATTACAATAAAAAGAAGTCTCAGGTTTATCAAGCACAGCAAAACAGCACTGTGGCCATCAGTCAGATCTTAATATAGAACAAAAGAGGTCTCAGGTTTAGACTGAAAAGGAAGAGCTAGTTATGCATGATGTCTCAGGTTTAAACAAAAGATCAAGACCACAATTTTAACAAGAGATATATAGTCAGTCCAATTGAACAAAACCTAGACAGTAGCATTATGAGTATTTAAGTGG
The DNA here is from genome assembly GCA_900231445.1 of Triticum turgidum subsp. durum. Classification (NCBI taxonomy): domain Eukaryota; kingdom Viridiplantae; phylum Streptophyta; class Magnoliopsida; order Poales; family Poaceae; genus Triticum; species Triticum turgidum. The sequence continues at coordinate 112,641,193 of LT934122.1, read as the reverse complement.
AGATGTAGCAGGCAATCAAATGAATTTATTCCGGAGACGATGAATAAAATTAGGCAATCAACAGCTTAAGCATCACAAGAATGAGCAGTACAAGAATGGGTTGGCAGCACAAGAATTAGCAGCACATACATGTCTGCATGATCCAACAAGAATGATTATATTCAATTTTGTTAGCAACACAAGAATGAGCAGTAGCAGCCCAAGCAGCACCACCACCAGCACAAGTGCACACCTATTCAAGCAAGCAGCTAGTAGTGGAAGCATTCAAACAGCAGCAGCACTGTCACATGTCATATCTTATAAACTTAGGCATGTGTTCTCAGGTTATCCTTAACATCACGCACTATCTTGGGTAATTAGCAGCAAACAATACATATCAGTACAAGGCTAGGCAAGATAATAAAGACTTGCGAAAAGATAGCAGAGTTTAAAAAATGATACATGCCCTTGAGGAGAGGGCAGTGGCAAGCGCGACCATGAACATATGCATTCATGTAACGAATATAGCAATTGTTTTTAAAAAAGTGTTCATGTAAACAGGTGAACACTATAGTAATCTTATGAATGCAATGAATATAGCAATGCCATCCTGGGGCATAGGTGATTCCATGCAACTAGTTTCATAGAACAATAGAGAATATTTTCATCATATAACTAGTTACACACAGCTGCTCCTTACACATAGCTATATTTGCTACAGATCAGCTATCAACTCTTGATATTTATCCAGCGGGCATTGGTATGTGTAGGTACCGATGGAAGGGTGTACCTGGATGTATAGCATGAGAAGGGAGAGCTGGAGCTCCCACCTGAACTGCAGCTTGCCATAAACCATGTAGGCCAGCACCACCCGACACTTGCACATGCCGAAAAGGAGACCATGTCGTCCAGAACAGTCATGTGCACCTGCATCAACCAGAGGCACCGAAGTTGAGAACGAAACCAAAATTTACACCAGACAAAAAATTTAAATATAAGTGTGGCATCGCATAGCTAAAGAAACCATATAATGTACCATAACATTTGCAAAAATGGAGCTGGTTCTCTTTAGGATTACTAGTCAGCTCACACTTTAAACATAACATTTGTTCATCTTATATAATGGTTGTACAGAAATTAAGAGGAAAAAAATCACAAGCACTACTGGTAGTAGCACGTGCAGCACTCTTTGACTGAACAGAAGATTACTTATATTGAAATTACACAGACTAAGAACTAAGATTACTTTGTTACAACTCTTGAGCTCTCTGTCACATTATGCTAGGTGTAATGTGACATCACAATACCAGGGAAGAATACAGTGAGGATACCACTCAAATCTAGCAGCTACAAAGATCAGATAAACAGGGTGAGTGCTTAGATTCAAACTATCACTGGTAGTGTAAGTTTCTACTACATAGACATCTACTGAACCAATGGTGAATAATAGGTTATTGTAGGCAAAATCATTTGGATAACAGCAACTTGTTCAGATGGCAAATATGGAAATATTATGTTCTTGGCCTCTTCTCGAATAGCGGGTTCACCACCATGCCCTGCAACCACACAGCAAGGCAACCCAGTCAGATCACACGCGCCAGGACTGGGAGATTCCAAGGAGGTGTTATTTCTTCCATTTATTAATTACACATGCAACACTTATAATACCAATATAGTCAATTCCCACGAGCTAATTGATTAATATAACATTGTCATAGATCTAGCAAGAAAGGGTCAAAACTTGTCTAACATATCACGAATACACTTATAGGAAGCGTAAATGCAAAAGGCAATCTTCCGATGTGGCATAACTTGTACAAGTAGAAAGCAGGTTCAATAGAGCTCATGCAGTCCTATGCGATGACCATCCAGAATGGATGTGTAAAGCGATTTTGGTGTATAACAAACAAACCGCAAGCTCATTAGCCGCTGATCCCCAACGGCGAGGCCTTAATCCCCGGTGATGCACGCACGAACGGATCAAGAAACAGGAATCAGAAACAACATCCTCAACCACAAAATCATAGGTTTAAAAAGTGTTGCAGCAAGCTGAACCATTTTATATCATATTAACAGGTCATGGTTAAAAAAACTTATGGCAGACACACAAATATATTCCTACTGCGAAAACACAACTTCAGTGACCAATTTGTATGGCAATCGCTCCTATGCAACTAAATTCATGCTGCAAAAGCTGCAAAGACAGTAGATCTCATCATCATATGGCAAATCCTAAGCGATCATTTGCTTTTATTCAGCTAAAATCCTAGTGTACTGAGGCTGCAAAGTCACTGGGTTACAACATCATTCAGCTAACCATGACAAGTTGCAGCAAGATGAACCATTTTGATCTCATTAACACAAGTCATGGTGCGAAGCCTTGCATCGATCACTTCGAAGCAACTAAACACTAATAGTGATCGATTTGTACGTCAGTTCCTCTAACTCAGCTATAATCATAGTGTACTGAAACCGGAGGCACTGGATCACATCAACACATGGCAAGTGCACCGAATCTGCAGCAAAATGATGGAATCCCGCGCACACAGCAGCTCAGCGCCCCAGGTAATGGCAAGCGGCAGGCCAGATCGCGACCCAGCATGGCAGATCTACAGCCCAAACAAACCCACCCCACCATGATCGTGTGGCTAGATCTAGCAGGACCAACCACCGTACACGACCAGATCTGAGCAGCAGAGGCGAGGGGAGGAAGCGCATGTATCGGCACCAATCGCGGAGGAGGAAGCCCTCGTCGGCCAGGGTCGGTGAAGACGGGGCCAGAGTTGGTGAAGAGGCCGTCATCCTCCGCCTCGTGGTGCATGTCATTGCCGTTGGAGTCGGGCATGCCGAAGGGGTGCGCGGTGGCGGAGTCGTGGCGGAAGGCATAGGGGTCGGGGGAGGACGGGAAGTCGTTGCCGCCGCCCCTGGAGACGTGGACGTCGGCCGTCGGGGCCCGGCCATCGGCGAACATGAGGAAGGGGTCATCATGGAAGGGCGCGGCGGCCGGGGACGGCGGTGAGGTGGGTTGGTTTGGGCCGTAGATCGAGATCGAGATCTGAGGGAGGGAGAGGGCGGCGGCTGTGGGTGCGTAAGGGAGAGAGGGGAGCGAGAGGACGAGTGGTGCGGATTGTGTTAGGGTTAGTTGGGTGAGACGGTGAGGGGGTCAAGTCTGTCGTTGGATCCTGGACGATCGGATGGTTCAGATCGTCTACGGTAGGGTGATCCAGGGGAGACGTCCTGATTGGTTGGAGACTACCAACAATATTTAAAATATAGTCTCTAAGTGCTAAAAACAAAGGGGTTTATGAAACAACTACCAACAATATTTTGCAAAATGGAACCATTAAAAATTTTACTCAAGTTACACCACATTTTATGGATGATAACCAACTAGTTTTCATTTTCTTTGGACAAAAAAATCATTTTCCATTTTTCGAGTGCCCAAAAGGAGGTTGTTTTTTGAAGGACCTCCAAAATAATTGTTGCAAAATTGGACCAAATCATTTTTCTAAAATACTAGGACATATTTAATGCACAATTGACAAAATAGTTGGGTGTAAAAAGTTATGATCCAACTCTACTGAAAAAGACAAATTTTCGTCGATTCAGCTGGAAGCGGGTCAAATTTGAACTGCAGCTGCCTCATAGTTTGCTATTTATTTTTTGCAAAAAATCATTTATAGGTACATAAGTATCTATTTAATCAGAGAAACACCAAAAAAAATCCAAGATTCAACCACTAGCTAGGAACGGTCATTCCCGTCGTTTTGACTGCATTTTGAAACGGGCATAAACAATTCAAAAAAAATCAAAAAATTCGGAAACCTTTGCATTGTGTCATTATATGTGGCCAAGTTCTCAGGAAAAATAACAAACTTGTAATACGGCAATTATTTTAAAAAAGTGTTCTCAGAAACGAGCTATCACGTGTGGAGATCAATGGCTTTCAAGCCAAATGATCAATCTTATGGCCACATTCATGGCATAGTTTGTTCAAATGATCTCATATTATGCACAGGGGTGCATATTGGAATGGCAAACAATGTTGCCTATAGAAGTTTTCATTTTCTTTGGACGAAAAAACCATTTTCCATTTTTTGAGTGCCCAAAAGGAGGTTTTTTGTGAAGGACCTCCAAAATAATTGTTGCAAAATTGGACCAAATCATTTTTTTAAATACTAGGAAATATTTAATGCACAATTGACAAAATGGTTGGGTGTAAAAAGTTTTGATCCACCTCTCGTGAAAAAGACAAATTTCTGTCGATTCAGTTGGAAGCGGGTCAAATTTAAACTGCAGCTGCCTCATAGTTTCCTATTTATTTTTTCCAAAAAATCATTTCTAGGTACATAAGTATCTATTTAATCATAGAAACACCAAAAAAATCCAAGATTCAAACACTAGCTAGGAACGGTCATTCCCGCCGTTTTGACAGCAGTTTGAAACGGGCATAAAAAATTCAAAAAAAATCAAAAAATTGGGAAACCTTCGCATTGTGTCATTATATGTGGCCAAGTTCCCAGGAAAAATAACAAACTTGTAATACGGCAATTATTTTAAAAAAGTGTTCTTAGAAACGAGCTATCACGTGTGGAGATCAATGGCTTTCAAGCCAAATGATCAATCTTATGGCCACATTCATGGCATAGTTTGTTCAAATGATCTCATATTATGCACAGGGGTGCATATTGGAATGGCAAACAATGTTGCTTGTAGAAGTTTTCATTTTCTTTGGACGAAAAAACCATTTTCCATTTTTTGAGTGCCCAAAAGGAGGTTTTTTGTGAAGGACCTCCAAAATAATTGTTGCAAAATTGGACCAAATTATTTTTAAAAATACTAGGACATATTTAATGCACAATTGACAAAATGGTTTGGTGTAAAAAGTTTTGATCCACCTCTCGTGAAAAAGACAAATTTCTGTCGATTCAGCTGGAAGCGGGTCAAATTTGAACTGCAGCTGCCTCATAGTTTCCTATTTATTTTTTCCAAAAAATCATTTCTAGGTACATAAGTATCTATTTAATCAGAGAAACACCAAAAAAATTCCAAGATTCAAACACTAGCTAGGAACTGTCATTCCCGTCGTTTTGACCGCAGTTTGAAACGGGCATAAAAAATTCCAAAAAAATCAAATAATTGGGAAACCTTCGCATTGTGTCATTATATGTGGCGAAGTTCCCAGGAAAAATAACAAACTTGTAATACGGCAATTATTTTTAAAAGTGTTCTCAGAAACGAGCTATCACGTGTGGAGATCAATGGCTTTCAAGCCAAATGATCAATCTTATGGCCACATTCATGGCATAGTTTGTTCAAATGATCTCATATTGTGCACAAGGGTGCATATTATTTTTCCTAAGGAAGTTTTCATTTTCTTTGGACGAAAAAACCATTTTCCATTTTTCAAGTGCCCAAAAGGAGGTTTTTTGTGAAGGACCTCCAAAATAATTGTTGCAAAATTGGACCAAATAAATTTTTTTAAATACTAGGACATATTTAATGCACAATTGACAAAATGGTTGGGTGTAAAAAGTTTTGATCCACCTCTCGTGAAAAAGACAAATTTCTGTCGATTCTGCTGGAAGTGGGTCAAATTTGAACTGCAGCTGCCTCATAGTTTCCTATTTATTTTTTCCAAAAAATCATTTATAGGTACATAAGTATCTATTTAATCAGAGAAACACCAAAAAAATTCCAAGATTCAACCACTAGCTAGGAACGGTCATTCCCGTCGTTTTGACCGCAGTTTGAAACGGGCATAAAAAATTCAAAAAAATCAAAAAATTGGGAAACCTTGGCATTGTGTCATTATATGTGGCCAAGTTCCCAGGAAAATAACAAACTTGTAATACGGCAATTATTTTATAAAAGTGTTCTCAGAACGAGCTATCACATGTGGAGATCAATGGCTTTCAAGCCAAGTGATCAATCTTATGGCCACATTCATGGCATAGTTTGTTCAAATGATCTCATATTGTGCACAAGGGTGCATATTGGAATGGCAAACAATGTTGCCTAAGGAAGTTTTCATTTTCTTTGGACGAAAAAACCATTTCCCATTTTTTGAGTGCCCAAAAGGAGGTTCTTTTGTGAAGGACCTCCAAAATAATTGTTGCAAAATCGGACCAAATCATTTTTGTAAAAACTAGGACATATTTAATGCACAATTGAAAAAATGGTTGGGTGTAAAAAGTTTTGATCCACCTCTCGTGAAAAAGGCAAATTTCCGCCGATTCAGCTGGAAGCGGGTCAAATTTGAACTGCATCTGCCTCATAGTTTGCTATTTATTTTTTCCAAAAATCATTTCTAGTTACATAACTACATATTTAATCAGAAATACATGGTTTGGTGGCGATACGTCAAGGTTTGGGCAATGGCCGAGGGCCCCAACTCTAGAGCGCGTAAACTCACATGCCCGTCATGTGGTCACTGCGTGACCATGGTGTTGCCATGTGTTCTGGGCGGCCTAGGCATGTCTAGTGGGTTGGGAACTCCCTAGGTAGGTGCTAGGAAGAAAATTACAACATAAGATTCTCACGAGGAGACCGATCGATGTTCAAACATGAATTAGCAGCCAAGTGTTTGATTAGCGGTACAGGAAATGTACATGGCTAATGGGCGTGTGTTTTGGCTGAGCATGATCAGTTACTAAGAAGACCGTCTTCACATATTTTCAGCTCAAAACGAGGAGCCTAGGTGGTACTTGCTTTGCAAAGTACCACACTAGACATAAATACGAATGTTGAAGCTGGGCTCAAAATAATGAATGGATTGAGCTGGCATTTGGTGGAGGATGGTTATTTGGGCATAGGAAAGCAATCTAGAAAATGGATACTATTTGGACATGCCAAAGTGGTACTTCCTTCACAAAGTGCTGCTCTGAACAGAATAGGAAAATGTATATTGTTGAATTATTTTTGAACTAGGCAAGGAAGGTTTTTGACATATTTGATGAAGATATGATCCAAACAATTTATGAGAATTTTTTGGGAATTTTTGGAATAACAGAAATATAGGTTGCTTCACAACCTAGGACAAAAATTGACACATGGACATGACACATAGGCAAAACTGATGAGATGACGCCTAGTCATCGCAACCCACCACAATTTACAAGGCTATGACCACCTATATTGGTCGTTAACAACTATAATAAGGCAGCGAACTAGCGTTGTTTGCTTTATGACCATTTTGTGTAAGGAAATTACGACCTTTCTGACCAAAATGGTCGCACTGGTTTAGGGTTTGGAGCCCCCCGAACAGCTTTTGACCAATTGGTCTCAAATGGTCATAGATCTATGACCAATTCTTCCAGGGTCACTGACAGAAGGTCATTAGTTGACATATTTCTTGTAGTGTTCCCTCCGGGAGGGGGAAATAATCACCATCGTCAGCACCAACAATCCTCTCATTGGGAGGGGGTCAATATCCATCAACATCTTCACCGGCACCATCTCCTCTCAAAACCCTAGTTCATCTCTTGTGTCCAATCTTGTATCAAAACCACAAATTGGTACCCGTGGGTTGCTAGTAGTGTTGATTACTCCTTGTAGTAGATGCTAATTGGTTTACTTAGTGGAAGATCATATGTTCAGATCCTTAATGCATATTAATACTCCTCTGATTATGAACATGAATATGCTTTGTGAGTAGTTACGTTTGTTCCTGAGGACATGGGTGAAGTCTTGCTATCAGCACCCATGTGAATTTGGTATTCGTTTGATATTTTGATGAGATGTATGTTGTCTCTCCTCTAGTGGTGTTATGTGAATGTCGACTACATGACACTTCACCATTATTTGGTCCTATAGGAAGTCATTGGGAAGTAATAAGTAGATGATGGGTTGCTAGAGTGACAGAAGCTTAAACCCTAGCTTATGTGTTGCTTCGTAAGGGGCTGATTTGGATCCACTAGTTTCATGCTATGGTTAGGTTTACCTTAATACTTCTTTTGTAGTTGTGGATGCTTGCAATAGGGGTTAATCATAAGTGGGATGCTTGTCCAAGAAAGGGCAGTACCCAAGCACCGGTCCACCCACATATCAAATTATCAAAGTAACGAACGTGAATCATATGAGCATGATGAAACTAGCTTGACGATAATTCCCATGTGTCCTCGGGAGCGCTTTTCTCTTTATAAGAAATTGTCCAGGCTTGTACTTTGCCACAAAAAGGATTGGACCACCTTGCTGCACCTTATTGGCTTTCATTGCTTATTACCCGTTACAAATTATCTTATCACAAAACTATGTGTTACCTACAATTTCAGTGCTTGCCGAGAATACCTTACTGAAAACCGCTTGTCATTTCCTTCTGCTCCTCATTGGGTTTGACACTCTTACTTATCGAAAGGAATACGATAGATCCCCTATACTTGTGGGTCATCAAGACTCTTTTCTGGCACCGTTGCCGAGGAGTGAAGCGCCTTTGGTGAGTGGAACTTCGTAAGGAAACATTTATATAGTGTGCTGAAATTTTCTGTCACTTGTTACTATGGAAACTAATCCTTTGAGGGGCTTGTCCGGGGCATCTTCACCCCGACCAGTAGAGCAAAGAGTTGCTCCTCAACCTACTGAACCTACTGAAAATGTTTACTTTGAGATTCCTTCGGGTATGATAGAGAAACTGCTAGCTAATCCCCTTGTAGGAGATGGAACATTGCATCCCGATTTACACCTTCTCTATGTGGATGAAGTTTGTGGATTATTTAAGCTTGCAGGTATTCCCGATGATGTTGTTAAGAGGAAGGTCTTTCATTTATCTTTGAAAGGAGACGCATTGACATGGTATAGGCTATGTGAAGATACGGGATCTTGGAATTATAAACGATTGAAGTTGGAATTTCACCAGAAGTTCTATCCTATGCATCTTGTTCATTGTGATCGTAATTACATATATAATTTCTGTCCTCGCGAAGGAGAAAGCATCGCTCAAGCTTGGGGGAGGCTTAAGTCAATGTTATATTCATGCCCCAATCATGAGCTCTCAAGAGATATGATTATTCAAAAAAATTATGCTCGGCTTTCTCTCAATGATCGCACCATGCTCGTACTTCCTGTGCTGGTTCTTATATGTTGAAGACTATTGAATTCAAGTGGGATTTATTGGAAAGAATTAAATGCAACACTGAAGATTGGGGTTCTGACGATGGTAAGGAGTCAGGTATGACACCTAAGTTTGATTGTGTTAAATCTTTTATGGATACTGATGCTTTTCGTGGATTTAGCACTAAGTATGGACTTGACTCTGAGATAGTAGCTTCTTTCTATGAATCTTTTGATACCCATGTTGACCTCCCTAAGGAGAAGTGGTTTAAATATAATCGTCACATTGAAGTAAAAGTAGTTTCACCTGTTACAGTTAAATAAAAGACTATCACTTATAATGATCCTATTGTTCCTACTACTTATGTTGAGAAACCACCTTTTCCTGTTAGAATAAAGGATCATGCTAAAGATTCAACTGTGGTTTGTAAGAGTAATACTAGAACATATACACCTCCTCAGCAAATTAAAGTTGAACCTAGTATTGCTATGGTTAAAGATCTCTTGGATGATAATATAGATGGGCATGTTATTTACTTCTGTGATGAAGCTGCTAACATTGCTAGACCAGATGCTAAGATACATACACCTGTTGTAGGCATGCCTGTTATTTCTGTTAAAATAGGAGATCATTGTTATCATGGCTTATGTGATATGGGTGCTAATGCAAGTGCAATACCTCATTCCTTATATGAATAAATTATGCATGATATCGCACCCGCTGAGTTAGAAGATATTGATGTCACTATTAAGCTTGCCAATAGAGATACTATTTCACCAGTTCGGATTGTTAGAGATGTTGAAGTCCTGTGTGGGAAAGTTAAATATCCCGCTGATTTTCTTGTTCTTGGTTCCCCACAAGATAGCTTTTGTCCCATTATATTTGGTAGACCCTTTTTGAATAATGTTAATGCTAGGATAGATTGCAAAAAGGATGTTGTTACGATTGGCTTAGGAGATATGTCTCATGAGTTTAATTTTGCTAAATTTCGTAGACAACCCCATGATAAAGAATTTCCTAGTAAGGATGAAATTATTTGTCTTGCTTCTATTGTCGTACCTCCTACTGACTCGTTAGAACAATATTTGCTAGACCATGAAAATGATATGTTTATGAATGAGAGAAGGGAAATAGATGAAGTATTCCTTCAAGAGGGTCTTATTCTGAAACACAACTTGCCTCTTGAAATCCTAGGGGACCCCCTCCACCCAAGGGTGATCCCATGTTTGAGCTCAAACCTTTACCTGATAATCTTAAATATGCTTATATTGATGAAAAGAAGATATGTCATGTTATTATTAGTGCTAACCTTTCAGAGCAAGAAGAGGAAAGATTATTGAAAACTCTGAAGAAGCACCGTGCTGCTATTGGATATACTCTGGATGATCTTAAGTGCATTAGTCCCACTCTATGCCAACACAAAATTAAATTGGACGAAGGCTCCAAACCAGTTAGAGATCATCAACGACGGTTAAATCCTAAGATGAAAGAAGTGGTAAGGAAGGAGATACTAAAGCTCCTTGAGGCAGGTATAATTTATCCCGTTGCTGATAGTGATTGGGTAAGTCATTTCCATTGCGTCCCTAAGAATGGAGGTATTACTGTTGTTCCTAGTGATAAAGATGAATTGATTCCGCAAAGAATTATTACAGGTTATAGGATCATAATTGATTTTCGTAAATTAAATAAAGATACTAAGAAAGATCATTACCCTTTACCTTTTATTGATCAAATGCTAGAAAGACTATCCAAACATACACATTTCTGCTTTCTAGATGGTTATTCTGGTTTCTCTCAAATACCTGTGTCAGCGGACGATCAATCAAAAACCACTGTTACTTGCCCTTTCGGTACTTTTGCTTATAGACGTATGCCTTTTAGTTTATGTAATGCACTTGCTACCTTTCAAAGATGCATGATGGCTATATTCTTTGACTTTTGTGAAAAGATTTGTGAGGTATTCATGGATGACTTCTCCGTTTATGGATCCTCTTTTGATGATTGCTTGAGCAACCTTGATCGAGTTTTGCAGAGATGCGAAGACACTAGTCTCGTCTTGAATTGGGAAAAGTGTCACTTTATGGTTAATGAAGGCATTGTCTTGGGGCATAAAATTTCTGAAAGAGGTATTGAAGTTGATAAAGCTAAAGTTGATGCTATTGAAAAGATGTCATGTCCCAAGGACATTAAAGGTATAAGAACTTTCCTTAGTCATGCCGGTTTTTATAGGAGGTTCATTAAGGACTTTTCTAAAATCTCTAGGCCTCTGACTAATTTATTGCAAAAAGATATTCCTTTTGTCTTTAATGATGATTGTGTCGAAGCATTTGAAATACTTAAGAAAGCTTTGATCACTGCACCTATTGTTCAGCCACCTGATTGGAATTTACCCTTTGAAATTATGTGTGATGCTAGCGATTATGCTGTAGGTGATGTTCTAGGGCAAAGAGTTGACAAGAAATTAAATATTATCCAGTATGCTAGTAAAACTCTTGATACTGCCCAGAGGAATTATGCTACTACTGAAAAAGAATTATTAGCAGTTGTATTTGCTTGTGATAAGTTCAGACCTTATATTGTTGATTCTAAAGTTACTATTCATACTGATCATGCTGCTATTAAATATCTTATGGAAAAGAAAGATGCTAAACCTAGACTTATTAGATGGGTCCTCTTGCTCCAAGAATTTGATTTGCATATTATTGATAGAAAGGGAGCTGAGAACCCCACTACAGATAACCTGTCCAGGCTAGAGAATGTTCTTAATGACCCACTACCTATTGATGATAGCTTTCCTGATGAACAATTAGCGGTCATTAATGCTTCTTGTACTGCTCCATGGTATGTTGATTATGCTAATTACATCGTTCCTAAATTTATACCACCTAGTTTCACATACTAGCAAAAGAAAAAGTTCTTCTATGATTTAAGACATTACTTCTGGGATGACCCACACCTTTATAAAGAGGGGGTAGATGGTGTTATTAGACATTGTGTACCTGAGCATGAACATGAACAGATCCTACGCAAGTGTCACTCCGAACCATATGGAGGACACCACGCTGGAGATAGAACTGCACATAAGGTATTGCAATCCGGTTTTTATTGGCCTACTCTCTTCAAAGATGCTCGTAAGTTTGTCTTGGCTTGTGATGAATGTCAAAGAATTGGTAATATTAGTAGACGTCAAGAAATGCCTATGGATTATTCTCTTGTTATTGAACCATTTGATGTTTGGGGCTTTGATTATAAGGGACCTTTTCCTGCCTCTAATGGATATACACATATTTTAGTTGCTATTGATTACGTTACCAAGTGGGTAGAAGTTATTCCAGCTAGTAGTGCTAATCATAACACCTCTATTAAGATGCTTAAAGAAGTTATTTTTCCATGGTTTGGAGTCCCTAGGTATCTCATGACTGATGGTGGATCACATTTTATTCATGGTGCTTTTCGTAAAATGCTTGCTAAGTATGATGTTAATCATAGAACTGCATCTCCTTATCACCCGCAGTCTAGTGGTCAAGTAGAATTGAGTAATAGAGAGCTAAAATTAATTTTGCAAAAGACTGTTAATAGATCTAGAAAGAATTGGTCCAAGAAAATTGATGATGCATTATGGGCCTATAGAACTGCATAAAAAATCCTATGAGTATGTCTCCGTATAAGATGGTTTACGGAAAAGCGTGTCACTTACCTCTTGAACTTGAACATAAGGCATATTGGGCCGTTAAAGAGCTCAACTATGATTTCAAACTTGCTAGTGAGAAGAGGTTATTTGACATTAGCTCACTTGATGAATGGAGAACCCAAGCCTATGAGAATGCCAAGCTGTTTAAACAAAAAGTTAAAAGATGGCATGACAAAAGGATACAAAAGAGTATATGAGCAGCGGAAAGTAAAGCATGCAACTTGCAAGAAAGTAAGGGGGAAGGGTTTGGAGGATTCAAACGCAATTGGAGACACAGATGTTTTTGTCATGGTTCCGATAGGTGGTGCTATCGTACATCCACGTTGATGGAGACTTCAACCCACGAAGGGTAACGGTTGCGTGAGTCCACGGAGGGCTCCACCCAAGAAGGGTCCACAAAGAAGCAACCTTGTCTATCCCACCATGGCCGTCGCCCATGAAGGACTTGCCTCACTAGCGGTAGATCTTCATGAATTAGGCGATCTCCTTGCCCTTACAAACTCCTTGGCACAATCTTGTCGGAGGCTCCCAAGTGACACCTAGCCAATCTAGGAGACACCACTCTCCAAGAAGTAACAAATGGTGTGTTCATGATGAACTCCTTGCTCTTGTGCTTCAAACTCTCTCTCACAGGATTTGGATCTGGTGGAAAGAAGATTTGAGTGGAAAGCAACTTGGGGAAGGCTAGAGATCAAGATTCATATGGTAGGAATGGAATATCTTGGCCTCAACACATGACTAGGTGGTTCTTTCTCAGAAATGGTAAGTTGGAAGTGTAGGTTTGTTCTGATGGCCCTCTTCACCAATGAAGAGGAGGTGGAGGGGTATATATAGCCTCCACACAAAATCTAATTGTTACACACAATTTACCAATCTCGGTGGGACCGAATCAACAAACTCGATCAGACCGATTTAGTAAACCTAGTGACCGTTAGGGTTTTCGGTGGGACCGACATGCAACTCGGCAGGACCGATATGGTTAGGGTTAGGGCATAATGTAATCTCGGTGAGACCGATTACACAAACTTGGTGGGACCGATTTTGGTAATAAGCTAACTAGAGAGTTGGTCAGGTAAACTCGGTGGGACCGATTCGCTCATTTCGGTGAGACCGAAATGTTACAAAAAGGAAATAGGGAGTTTACATTGCAATCTCGGTGGGACCGATCGCTCACTTCGGTTAGACCGAAATGTTACGAAGGGAAACAGAGAGATTACAATCCCATCTCGGTGAGACCGAGATCCCTATCGGTGAGACCGATTTGCCTAGGGTTTGTGGAAGTGGCTATGACATCTAAACTCGGTGGCGCCAGATAGAAAGAATCTGTGGGGCCGAGTTTGACTTTTGGTGTGGGTCATATGTGGATATGAGAAAGTAGTTGAGGGTTTTTGGAGCATATCACTAAGCACTATGGAGCAAGAAACTCATTAAGCAACACCTCATCCCTCCTTGATAGTATTGGCTTTTCCTATAGACTCAATGTGCTCTTGGATCACTAAAATATAAAATGTAGAGTCTTGAGCTTTTGAGCTTGAGCCAATCCTTTTATCCATAGTATTTTGAGGGATCCACTTTCCTCATCCATGCCATGCCATTCATTGAGCTTTCCTGAAATATTTGTCTTGGAATAGTATTAGCTCAATGAGCTATATGTTGTTAGGAATTACCAAAACCACCTAGGGATAGTTGCACTTTCAATCTCCCCCTTTTTGGTAATTGATGACAACATATAGATTAAAGCTTCGACAAATGATAATAAGATTGAAAAACATCGTCGCTTTGAGAAGTATGTGATAAGCAAGAGCTCCCCCTAAATTTGTGCATGATTTTAAGATTTGCTTTGGACTGCAAATGCACAAGGAGTTAGGCTCATGGGTTACTCTTCCATGTCACATACATCTTGGTGGAGCGCTCAAAATATTAAAGATTGAAAACATGCACTCATCACCAAGCAAAGTGAATGATCATATAAATATAAATGGGATAATGTCATCTAACAAGCATAAATGTAGCTTATGATCAAACACATGATCATCAATGTCTCACAGGCAATAACGTAGTATCTCAAGAAAGCAAAAGAAAATAAAGTTCAACCACAAAGACAAGAGAGAACAAAAGCAAACTCTCTCTCTCTCGAAGCCTATGATCTATACATTTTTCTCCCCCTTTGGCAACAAGTTACCAAAAATTTCATAGAAAACGCATAGTACTATTTCGTCTCTCAGGCTTGGTCTTTAGGTGGTGGTGTAGAGATGGCTCCTCGGACGAATACTTCTGTCGATGTGGATGGAGCTGGAGGAGTTGGTGCTGGAGCTGATTGCACTGGAGCTGTAGCTGGTGCAGATGAAGTGGCTCTGGTGTCTGTCACAGGCTCTGCAACTGATCTCTGAGCTCGAGGAACTCTGGCAAATGCATCTGTGGTTGTCTTGCCCTTCCTCTCCTGCATATCATCCTGGAGCTACTCCACAACAGACTGGATCTCAGTTACTTTCACATCTAGGTCATAGAATTTTTGTTCCATGATTCTTTCCAGGCTCTCCTGGTTTTGAGTTAGGGTGGCCAACCCCTTCTCAATCCTCAGAGTTGATGCTATTAAGTAACCAAGCTGGTCCTGCTTGCTCTTCAAAAAGTACTCAGATGCCTCCTCTAAAGTTGGCATCTTGGCAGCCTTCTCCTTCTTTGCCTTCTCATTCTTCTCTTGAGCTTGCACTAAAGGTTGTTCATTCTCATTCATGACTACTTGGTTGTGCTCAAAGTTTGCATAGATAGCAAAGTGTTCCTTATCCAACAAGTATTTTCCTGTGCCCATCTTGGAGTTGATCAGCTCCTGGATTTGTGGGGCATACCCACAGCTTCTCTTCTGGTCTGTTGTTGTCCTCTTGATCATCTCAACAATGAGGCTCATGACCTTGAATTTCTGAGGCACATCAAATATTTGTAGCAAGTTTATTGCATGCCCTCTGATCATGTTGTGGTCACCTGACTTGGGGAAGAGAGTGTGCCTTAGGATCCAGTTGATCGTTGGCAGTCCTGACAGAAGAAAATGGACGGACCCAAACTTGAAAGTCTCAAGTGATTTATCTGGTATCTCCTTATACATGTGTGACATAGAATTGTGATACTTCTTCTTCTTGGAGTAGACATCCAAGTCATCTTCACTCTCCTTTGGGGCATTGATTAGATTTGCCCATTCCTCAATAGTTGATTGGTACCTTGTACCTTCAGACATCCAAACTATTCTGCCATCAGGATAAAAGTGAGCTGTGGAGTAGAATTGCATTACAAGCTCATCATTCCAGTTTGTGAACTTCTGTCCAACAAACTCATCAACTCCACAAGCCTTAAAGCTGTCAAACACTCCTGGGTAGTGATCCTCATTTGCCTTCATGTATTTCCAGTCTACCCACCTCATATCACAAACTATGGGCTTCTTGTCCAGCAGCACAGTCTCATAGAAATCCTGTTGTTCCTTAGTGTGGAACCTGTAATCAACAGCAGTCCTCCTCCTGATTGCATAAGGATCAGACAATCTCCACTGTCTGAGCCCTGCATCCTTCCTCAGCTTCATGTTCTCAGCCACTGGATGAGCATCATTGTGGTCTGGAATCTTGGTTTTCAGCTTCCTCAGAACTTGTCCTTCATCTTCTTCCTCAGCAACTTCAGGCACTGGGGCCTTGTTCTTCTCAGCAGCTGGTATGCTCCTGGTATTCCTTTTAGGTGCAGACTTGGCCTTGGAGGCAGCTTTGGGTGCTTCTTTGGGCTTTGATGATGCAGCCCTTGACCTTATAGCATCACCCATAAGCTTTTGAGCCTTGGGTGCTGGTGCAGCAACCTCTTCTTCCTCCTCCTCTTCCATCATGGAAGGTTGTCCAACAACTCTGGCCATGGTCTTCTTGACCCTTTCCTTCCTCTTCTTCCCTTCTGCAGCAGCCTCTTTGGGATCAGATTTCTCAGGTTCTTGAGTTGAAGCTCTGACTTTCAGCATAGGTGTCCTCTTGGCAGGGACCTTTCTGTTTAGTCTTGGCTTGGTGGTTTTAGCTGAGCCATACTCCTTTTTGAGCACTATCTTCTTGGAAGTAGCCTCATCTTCAGCTGCCACATAGTCTTCATCCTCAGAGTCTGAGGTTCTCTTCCTTCTGGCCCTTGTGGATGCTTTGGGCAAATTGCTAGGAGTGCTCCTGCTGCCCTCATCTAAGGAACTAGAGGGACTAGTGCCCTCACTCATGTGAATCTGCTCCTCTTCCCTATTCTGGTTGTCACTTTGGTCTGACATGCTGCAAACACTGACTGCTGACCCTGTGAATAGATGTAGTTGAGATAGAATGGATGAGCGTCACAAAATGCAGAGATTTTTGCAAAAGAATGATTCAAAAACTTAGTTTTAGTTTTCCACAGAAAGCATTTCGGATCAACCGATTTGCAAACTCGGTGATACCGAAGCAGCTTTTGGAACCTAAACTGGTGAACTCGGTCAGACTGAGTCACAGTTCGGTGGCACCGAGACTGCTAGGGTTTCACAAAGTTCTAAACTCGGTCACACCAATTTGCAATTCTCGGTCAGACCGAGAATCACTTGTGCAATGGCTTTAGCCGAATTGGTGGAACCGGGTTTTTCAACTCGGTGGGTCCGAGATGGTTTCAGTGGAAACCTAACCCTAAACTTTCAATTCACATCTAATCTAAGGATTGTTTTGACTGGATAGATGCATTTCAATCGTGGCAAGAATCATAATGAACACAATGTGCTAGGAATCGGACGGGGATAGCACTGTGATCGAGTCCATACCCTAGTTTGGCGATGAACTCTCTACGGCGGCAACAGCGGGGATGAATTCCGTTGACGGCGGCGGAGACCAGCGACTGGAGGCAGCTGGCGACGAATTCAATGATCCAGAGACCTTGGAGGCAGAGCGAGCTATGCGCGGGCGAAGGGGTTTGGAGAAGGTTTCCAAATTTTTGCCCGTGAGTATATATATAGCCCGCCCCTGTTGGTATGACCGAGTGGAACAACTCGGTGGCACCGAGATGCATAACTGTTGACAGTTACAGCAACTCGGTGAGACCGAAAAGTTCAAATCGGTTGCACCGAGATTGAAAACCTAGATCGACTTAGTGATCTCGGTATGACCGAAATGGAAGAATCGGTCAGACCGAAACACACAAAGAAGTTTTGGAAGTTTAAGTCTATGACGAATCGGGGACTCCGAGTTCTCCTCACACAGAGTGGTTCGAATCTGACTTGATCAAATTTTGTGATGTAGCATGAATAGAGTTTGAGACAAGAAAAGCATAGATAGCTAGAGAAGGTTCTTAGGCATTCTTGTTCATCCACTTGGCAAAAGAAAAAGAAGCCAATCAATCGAAGCAACAAGTGGATGTCCTCGAATGAGTTAAATATGCAACCAACATGCTCACACAATAAAATGGAAAATGAAATATGTGGCAAAGCATGCACAACCAATTCTAGCATCTATCAAACAATTGGTGATGACTAGGTCATATATATATGAGTATATTGACTTAGGAGTCAAATGAGAACATTTGATCATAGGTCATACTCATCGTTTAAGCTCAAGTGGGGTTACCACTTTTACATAATGCATTGATGTGTTCACACCATTAGAGTTGCTTTGACTCAATTCTTAGAGTTAAGCTCCCCCTAGATGTGAGATCCCCCTTAGAGGGATGAACTAACCTTGGGTTTTGTCGATGATGACTTCATGTAGGTGTTGAAGATGTGGATGCTCAATGTTGATGAAGATCATTTGGAGCAATCCTTTGGAGTGAGTTGCACTTTCAATACCTACACGGGTTAGTCCCACAAGGAACAAACAAGTATATCCATAGACATAGAGTGATGCACACACAAGATGATGTCCATGAAAGCATTAGGCTACCTTCTCCCTTGTCTTACCAACAAGAGGGTTTGTGACTCCTTGAACTAGTACAAGATGTGGAAGTTGATTGCACTTGTGCTTGCCATAATGATATGAGTGAAGAATGTTGGCGGAGTCACCCTCAAGAACTCTCTAGTTCATCTTCTTCGGGATCCACATCATCTTGATGGGAATCCTTGGAGTTGTAGTCGTACTTGATGAAGTAGAGCTTGACGTAGTCTTGGGAACCCAGTTGACCAAGGCCTTAGGGGCTTCTTCAAATGCATCAATCTCCTCTTGAAGCTTGTCCTTGCCTTTTTGCTTGTGGTCTTGTGGTGGAAGATTATCTTGAGCTTGTGTTCCCTTGAAGGAAGTAGGATCATACTTCTCTTGTTGAGGAACAAACTTCGTCTTGCGATATTGATCTTCTTCCCACTCAACTCCATTGGCATTGAACTTTCGTTCAAAATCAACACCTTGGTTCTTCCGGTGCCTTCCTTGCTTGCGTACAATTTCCTCAAATTGCTTACTCCCGGCAAGGCTCTTGTAAACACCTTTCTCTATAATTCCCTTCAATAAGCTATTTTCTTGCTCAAGTGTACCTTGGCTAAGAGAATCATTAGTGGAATCAATAGAACTACTAGAAGCAACAATATTGGATTTAGCATGATGATTGTTACTACTAGAGGAAGAATTTTTCTTGTTCTTGTTAGTGGACTTGACTTGAGGCATGTAAGTGGATAAGAGTAAACACTTGGCAATGTAAGAAGAACTTTTCTTATGGAGATCGTCATTGATTGCCTTTAAGAACTCATGCTCTTGCTCAAGGTTGAGCTTTTCAAAGCGTAACTTCTCATGAGCCCTTAAAAGTTCTCAATGATCTTCTAAGATAGTTTCTTGAGCTAAGTTAAGAGTGTTTAGTTCTTTCGTTAGAAGCTCAATCTTCTCCTTATCATTGTCATTCGTTTTATCTTGATTAGCATGATTAATTGACGTTTCATCATAGTATTCATCACTAGAGTTGTCAACGAGTAAATCATCATCACCTAACAAGTCATATTCATCACTATTGAAATCAACATACTCAGGGTGTGTTACCTTAGGGTCTTTAGCCATGAAGCATCTCCCAATTCCTTCATTTGGTGAATCAAATATGTCGTAGGAGTTGGTCGACACAAGTGCTAGACCGGCAACACCTTCATCTTGAGTATGTTCGGAGTCGGAGTGATAGCTTCTCTCGGAGTGATGTTCAGAGTCGGAACCGGATACCCAATCACCAACATGAGCTTGATGTCTTCGTCTTGTGTAGCTCTTTGATGACTTGTCCTTCCTTTCTGAATCCTTGCTTCTCCGGGATGTTCTTTGTTCATAACGATCATCTCTACTCCTCCTCTCTCTTGGCGGTGATTCTTCTCTTATTTTGTAGGGTGTAGTACACTCATTGGAATAGTGTCCAGGTCTCCCACAATTGTAGCAATTGCGCTCTCGACTGGAAGATCTTTTGTCATTGTAGGACCTTGACTTGGAGCTTCTTTCTTTGCTTCTACTCTTGTAGAATTTGTTGAAGTTCTTAACCATTAAGCTCAATTCTTCA
Organism: Triticum turgidum subsp. durum; assembly: GCA_900231445.1. Taxonomy (NCBI): domain Eukaryota; kingdom Viridiplantae; phylum Streptophyta; class Magnoliopsida; order Poales; family Poaceae; genus Triticum; species Triticum turgidum. The sequence goes on along the minus strand of LT934122.1, from coordinate 112,621,004 downwards.
TTGAAGGTTTGTTTCTCACTTGATGATGTAGGAGCTTCACATGAGGCTTTGTAAGAACCACTTGACTTGTTGTGAAGTTCCTCCTTATCCTTGAGTGACATCTCATGAGCAACAATTCTTCCAATGACTTCCGTTGGCTTGAGATTCTTGTAATTGGGCATCATTTGGATCAATGTGCACACGGTATCATATTTTCCATCCAATGCTCTTAGGATCTTCTTGATGATGAATCTGTCGGTCATCTCTTCACTTCCTAAGCCCGCAATCTCATTTGTGATAAGAGCAAGCCTAGAGTACATTTCAGCGACACCTTCACCATCCTTCATTTTGAACTTGTCAAGTTGACTTTGGAGCACATCCAATTTGGATTCTTTGACGGAGTTGGTATCTTCGTGCATATCAATCAAAGTATCCCAAATTTCCTTTGCATTCTCAAGACGGCTGGTTTTGTTGAGTTCTTCGGGGCACAATCCGTTGAAGAGGATATCACAAGCTTGAATGTTGTATTGCAGCATCTTCAACTCATCCGCGCTATGTTCACGGTTCGGTTCTCTCCCATCAAAGAATTCACCTTGCAAGCCAATACACACAATAGCCCAAACGGAGGGGTTATGTCCGATAATGTGCATTCTCATCTTATGCTTCCAACTAGCAAAATTAGTACCATAAAAGTAAGGACCTCTACGGTGATAATTTCCCTCGCTAGATGTCATACTCTCCTAGGTTGTGAAACCAAGGCTATGACCAACAAAAGATATGGAAATCAAAGCAAATGGAGACCAAGGCTCTGATACCACATGTAGGATATTGAAGTATGTCTAGAGGGGGGGTGATTAGACTACTTGACCAATTAAAAACTTAACCTTTTCCCAATTTTATTCTTTGGCAGATTTTAGCTATCTTAGCACAAGTCAAGCATTCTTCACACAATTCAAGAAACCATGCAAAGAGTATATGAGCAGCGGAAAGTAAAGCATGCAACTTGCAAGAAAGTAAGGGGGAAGGGTTTGGAGGATTCAAACGCAATTGGAGACACGGATGTTTTTGTCATGGTTCCGATAGATGGTGCTATCGTACATCCACATTGATGGAGACTTCAACCCACGAAGGGTAACGGTTGCGTGAGTCCACGGAGGGCTCCACCCAAGAAGGGTCCACGAAGAAGCAACCTTGTCTATCCCACCATGGCCGCCGCCCACGAAGGACTTGCCTCACTAGCGGTAGATCTTCATGAATTAGGCGATCTCCTTGCCCTTACAAACTCCTTGGTTCAACTCCACAATCTTGTCGGAGGCTCCCAAGTGACACCTAGCCAATCTAGGAGACACCACTCTCCAAGAAGTAACAAATGGTGTGTTCATGATGAACTCCTTGCTCTTGTGCTTCAAACTCTCTCTAACAGGATTTGGATCTGGTGGAAAGAAGATTTGAGTGGAAAGCAACTTGGGGAAGGCTAGAGATCAAGATTCATATGGTAGGAATGGAATATCTTGGCCTCAACACATGACTAGGTGGTTCTTTCTCAGAAATGGTAAGTTGGAAGTGTAGGTTTCTTCTGATGGCTCTCTTCATGAATGAAGAGGAGGTGGAGGGGTATATATAGCCTCCACACAAAATCTAACCGTTACACACAATTTACCAATCTCGGTGGGACCGAATCAACAAACTCGGTCAGACCGATTTAGTAAACCTAGTGATCGTTAGGGTTTTTGGTGGGACCGACATGCAACTCGGTAGGACCGATATGGTTAGGGTTAGGGCATAATGTAATCTCGGTGAGACCGATTACACAAACTCGTTGGGACCGGTTTTGGTAATAAGATAACCAGAGAGTTGGTCAGGTAAACTCGGTGGGACTGATTCGCTCATTTTGGTGAGACCGAAATGTTATAAAAAGGAAATAGAGAGTTTACATTGCAATCTCGGTGGGACCGATCGCTCACTTCGGTTAGACCGAAATGTTACGAAGGGAAACAGAGAGATTACAATCCCATCTCGATGAGACCGAGATCCCTATCGGTGATACCGATTTGCCTAGGGTTTGTGGAAGTGGCTATGACATCTAAACTCGGTGGCGCCGGATAGAAAGAATCCATGGGGCCGAGTTTGACTTTTGGTTTGGGTCATATGTGGATATGAGAAAGTAGTTGAGGGTTTTTGGAGCATATCACTAAGCACTATGGAGCAAGAAACTCATTAAGCAACACCTCATCCCTCCTTGATAGTATTGGCTTTTGCTATAGACTCAATGTGATCTTGGATCACTAAAATATAAAATGTAGAGTCTTGAGCTTTTGAGCTTGAGCCAATCCTTTTATCCTTAGTATTTTGAGGGATCCACTTTCCTCATCCATGCCATGCCATTCATTGAGCTTTCTTGAAATATTTGTCTTGGAATAGTATTAGCTCAATGAGCTATATGTTGTTAGGAATTACCAAAACCACCTAGGGATAGTTGCACTTTCATAAAGGGGTTGTCAATCCCTTCATGGCCACTTGCGAAAGTGAGATCTAATAGAGATAGTATGATAAGATAAATATATTTTTGGTATTTTATAATATAGATGCAAAAAGTAAAGATGTAAATAAAAGTATATTGAAAGCAAATATGATAAGAGATAGACCCCAGGGGCCATAGGTTTCACTAGAGGCTTCTCTCGAGATAGCATAAGTATTACGGTGGGTGAACAAATTACTGTCGAGCAATTGATAGAAAAGCGAATAATTATGAGATTATCTAGGCATGATCATGTATATAGGCATCACGTTCGCAACAAGTAGACCGACTCCTGCCTGTATCTACTACTATTACTCCACACATCGACCGACTCCTGCCTGCATCTAGAGTATTAAGTTCATAAGAACAGAGTAACGCCTTAAGCAAGATGACATGATGTAGAGGGATAAACTCATGCAATATGATATAAACCCCATCTTTTTATCCTTGATGTCAACAATACAATACGCGCCTTGCAACCCTTTCTGTCACTGGGTAAGGACACCGCAAGATTGAACCCAAAGCTAAGCACTTCTCCCATGGCAAGAAAGATCAATCTAGTAGGCCAAACCAAACTGATAATTCGAAGAGACTTGCAAAGATAACTCAATCATACATAAAAGAATTCAGAGAAGATTCAAATATTATTCATAGATAAACTTGATCATAAACCCACAACTCATCGGATCTTGACAAACACATCGCAAAAAGCTATTACATCGAATAGATCTCCACAAGAGAGGGGGAGAACATTGTATTGAGATCCAAAAAGAGAGAAGAAGCCATCTAGCTAATAACTATGGACCCGTAGGTCTATGGTAAACTACTCACAACTCATCGGAAGGGCTATGGTGTTGATGTAGAAGCCCTCCATGGTCGATTCCCCCGCCGGCAGAACGCCGACGAAGGCTCCAAGTTGGGATCTCGCAGATACAGAAGGTTACGGCGGTGGAAATTGTGTTTCGGGTGCTCCCTGGATGTTTTCGGGGTATGTAGGCTTATATAAGAGGAAGAAGTACGTCGGTGGCCGCCCGAGGGGCCCACGAGACAAGGGACGCACCCTACAGGGGGGGCGCCCTCCTATCTCGTGGCTGCCTCGGCTGCTTCTTGACTTGCACTCCAAGTCCTCTGGATCACGTTCGTTCCAAAAATCACGCCTCTGAAGGTTTCATTCCGTTTGGACTCCTTTCATATTCCTTTTCTTCGAAATACTGAAATAGGCAAAAAAACAGCAATACGGGTTGGGCCTCCGGTTAGTAGGTTAGTCCCAAAAATGATATAAATGTGTAAAATAAAGCCCATAAACATCCAAAAGGGGTAATATAATAGCATGGAACAATCAAAAATTATAGATACATTGGAGACGTATCAAGCATCCCCAAGATTAATTCCTGATCGTCCTCGAGTAGGTAAATGATAAAAAGAGAATTTTTGATCTGGAATGCTACCTAGCATAAGTCTCAATGTAATTTTCTTTAACGTGTCATGAATGTTCAGATCCAAATGATTCAAGATAAAAGCTTATAAAACATAAAAATAATAATGCTTCAAAGCATACTAACAAATAATCATGTCCTATCAAAATAACATAGCCAAAGAAATCTTATCCCTACAAAAGCATATAGTTAGGCCATGCTTCATTTTCATTACACAAAATACTCCCATCATGTACAACCCCGATGACGAGCTGAGCAATTGTTTCATACTTTTTAACGCGCTTCAGCTTTTTCAACTCTTACGCAATACATGAGCGCAAGCCATGGACATGGCACTATGGTGGTAAATTGTGGTGGTTGTAAGGACAAAAAGGGAGAAGATAATCTCACATCAACTAGGCATATCAACGGGCTATGGAGATGCCCATCAATAGATATCAATGTGAGTGAGTTGGGATTGCCATGCAACGGATGCACTAGAGCTATAAATATATGAAAGCTCAAGAAAAAGAAACTAAGTGGGTGTGCATCCAACTTGCTTGCTCATGAAGACCGAGGGCATTTTGAGGAATCCCATCATTGGAATATACAAGCCAAGTTCTATAATGAAAAATTCCCACTAGTATATGAAAGTGACATTATATGAGACTCTCTATCATGAAGATCATGGTGCTACTTTGAAGCACAAGTGTGGAAAAAGAGATAGTAGCATTGTCCCTTCTCTCTTTTTCTCTCATTTTTTCCCTTCTTATCTTTTTTTCTTTTTTTTCTTTGGCCTTTCTTTTTTTTTCCTTTTTGGCCTTTCTCTTTTTTTCTCTTTCTTTTTTTCTTTTTGTAAAGTCCGAAGTCTCATCCCGACTTGTGGGGGAATCATAGTCTTCATCATCCTTTCCTCACCGAGACAATGCTCTAATAATGAAGATCATCACACTTTTATGGATTTACAACTCAAGAATTACAACTCAAAGCTAGAACAAGATATGACTCTATATGAATGCCTCCTATGGTGTACTGGGATATATGCAATGAATCAAGAGCGACCTGTATGAAAATTATGAAGGTGGCCTTGCCACAAATACGATGTCAACTACATGATCATGCAAAGAGCAATATGACAATGATGAAACGTGTCATAATAAATGGAACGGTGGAAAGTTGCATGGAAATATATCTCAGAATGGCTATGGAAATGCCATAATAGGTAGGTATGGTGGCTGTTTTGAGGAAGGTAAATAATGGGTTCGATACCGGCGAGAGTTGCCCGGTAATAAGAAAGGCTAGCAAAGTGGAAGGATGAGTGTGCGTATATCCATGGACTCACATTAGTCATAAAGAACTCATATACTTATTGCAAAAGTCTACTTAGACCTCGAAGCAAAGTACTACTACGCATGCCCCAAGAGGGATAGATTGGTAGGAAAAGACCATCGCTCGTCCCCGACTGCCACTCATAAGGAAGATAATCAAAAGAGCACCTAATGCAACAAATTTGTCACACAACTTTTACCATACGTGCATGCTACGGGACTTGCCAACTTCAACAAAAGTATTTCTCAATTTCATAATTATCCACTAGCATGACCCTAACATTACTACCTTTATATCTCAAAACAATTATCAAGCAACAAATTGATCATAGCATCCAATTCAATTTCTATGATAGTTTTTATTATACCCAACTTGGATGGTCATCATTCTAGGACCGAATTTGTAACCAAAGAAAATACCATGCTGTTCTAGAATACTCTCAAAATAATATAAGTGAAGCAAGAGAGACTAGTAATTTCTATAAAATCAAGCTACCGCCGTGCTCTAAAGGATATAAGTGAAGCACTAGAGCAAAAACTATCAAGCTCAAAAGATATAAGTGAAGCACATAGAGTATTCTAACAAATTCTAATTAAGTAGGCTTCTCCCAAAAGGTGTGTACATCAAGGATGATTGTGGTAAACTAAAAAGCAAAGACTAATATAATACACGATGCTCCAAGCAAAACACATATCATGTGGCAAATAAAAATATAGCTCCAAGTAAAGTTACCAATGAACGAAGTCGAAAGAGGGGATGACTTCCCGGGGCATCCCCAAGCTTAGGATTTTGGCTATCCTTGAATATCTTGGTGTGCCTTGGGCATCCCCAAGCTTAGGCTCTTGCCACTCCTTATTCCATAGTCCATAAAAGCTTTACCCAAAACTTGAAAACTTCACAACACAAAACTCAGCAGGAAATCTTATAAGCTCCGTTAGTGAAAGAAAACAAAACCACCACATAAGGTACTGTAATGAACTCATTATTTATTTATTTTGGTGTTAAACCTACTGTATTACAACTTCTCTATGGTTTATAAACTATTTTACTAGCCATAGATGCATCAAAATAAGCAAACAACACACGAAAAACAGAATCTGTCAAAAACAGAACAGTCTGTACCAATCTGTAACTAACGCAAACTTCTGGAACTCAAAAACTCCTACCAAAATAGGACGTACTGGACAATTTGTTTATTGATCATCAGAAAAAAGAATCAATGAAAAATCACGTTTCTGTGATTTATTGATTTTTTTCTCGTGAGTGCAAAGTTTCTGTTTTTCAGCAGAATCAAATCAACTATCATCATAGTTTATCCTACAGGTTTTACTTTGCACAAACACTAATTAAAAGATAAAAACACATCTAAACAGAAAGTAGATGCAAAATTTATTAATAAACAGGAAAAAAAACAAAAAACACAAAGAAAATTGGGTTGCCTCCCAACTAGCGCTATCGTTTAACGCCCCTAGCTAGGCATAAAAGCGAAGATAGATCTAAGTAGTGCCATCTTTGGCACTTGATTCATAAGTAGCTCGCATGATAGATTCATAAGGTAATTTGACTTTCTTTCTTGGAAAGTGCTCCATGACTTTATTTAATGGAAATTGGAATATAATATTCCCTTCCTTCATATCAATAATCGCGCCAATCGTTCTAAGGAAAGGTCTACCAAGAATAATAGGGCAAGAAAGATTGCAATCTATATCAAGAACGATAAAATCTACGGGCACCAAATTTCTATTTTCAACAATGAGAACATCATTGATCCTTCCCATTGGCTTTTTAATGGTGGAATCCGCAAGGTGCAAATTTAAAGAGCAATCATCAAGATCATGGAAACCTAGAATATCACATAAAGTTTTCGGAATCGTGGAAACACTAGCACCCAAATCACACAAAGCAAAACACTCATGATCTTTAATTTTAATCTTTATAGTAGGTTCCCACTCATCATTAAGTTTTCTAGGTATAGAAACTTACAAATTAATTTTTTCATCATAAGATTGTAACAAGGCATCAACGATATGTTTGGTAAAAGCTTTATTTTGACTATAAGCATGAGGACAATTAACAACAGATTGCAACAAGGAAATACAACCTTTTAAAGAACAATTATCATAAACAAATTCCTTGAAATCCGAGATAGTGGGTTCAATACTATTTAAAGTCATGACCTCTCCAATCCCACTTTTACCAAATTTAGCATCAAGATCTAAAAACTCCGAATTTTTGGGACGCCTTCTAGGTAAGGTTGACTCATCATCAGTCCCATAATCATCAAGATTCATATTGCAAAACATAGATCTAATAGGAGACGCATCAATAACTTTAAGATCCTCATCATTATTTTCATCTAACTTTTCTGGTTTAGCGGCCATCTTATTGACTAAGGTGGCTTGCTTATCAGAAATTTTGGCTATAGCATTTTCAAGCCGGGTAATTTGAGCATTAACACCATAAAATTCTTTATTCATATCATCAAGCTCTTTGTTCATAAACTGTCGTGGAATTGTCACGTCAGATGTCCTCGTGAAAGGACTTAGTTGTGGAGCCATCGCAACTAGGAAGCTTGAAGGGGTTAATCGGGACAAGGGACACGAGAGGTTTTATACTAGTTCGGCCCCTTACGGTGAAGGTAAGGCCTACGTCTAGTTGGGTTGGTATTGATGTTTCGATGACCAGGGAGCGAGATACGCTATGCCAGGCTCTCGATGAGTTGATTCTTCCCTCAGCCGCCAACAGGTCGTCCCCTTATATACACGGGTTGACACCCTGCGGCTTACAGAGTCCCGGCCGGCTTATAAACAGTGTCCGGCTCAGCGACTAGTTAAGTCTACCTTATGATACAAGTCATATTATTGTGGCGGTTTATTACAACGGGCCTTAAGTCGCCTGTGGGCCTTAAGCCCTCTATGAACCGCCATCTTCATGCTTTGGTCTTGGGCTTCTTTTTGGTAAGTATTCTTTGCGTAACCCGGCCCCTCCTGGGCGGCTTACACAAATAGTTATATCCCCAACATTAGGCCCCAAATTGATTTGAACCTGTTCATGTCAATCTTAAAATACCTTATGGAACTGTCCTTCAGTCTTTTGTCTTGCGCGAAGATTTTAACCCGACGTGATGTCATCATCTAGATCCGGGTTAAATCACCATGATGTCATCTTTAATAAAACTTATTTTTACTCCGTCATATCCTCCAACGGATCTTTGCCTTTACTGACCATCCCAAGAATCGAGGCGTCAAGGCCGCTGGATAATAAATTTTATCTCCTTGTTTCTTGCGCCACCTCAGTTATCCTTCTCTTATAAATAGGTGCGACCTTGGTCTTCCCATTTCCTCCTTCTGGTCATCTTCCTCCTCTTGCTGCTCTCGAGCTCCACCGCCGCCGCTATCGAGCTTATTGTCTTCACCGTCCCAGGCCGATGCATCAACCTGAATCGGATCAGAAAACAACGGTGAACTCCCGCAGCCCATCCAGATCCGTAAGTTCCCTTCCCTTCCTTGCTCAGATCCACATTAGATCTTCCTCGAGTTCGTCGGAGTTCATCACCATTAGAACCAAACCCTGGTTAGTTCTTTTCTTAGATGCCTCTTCTGATCTGAGAATGATATAAAATGGCCTCGGTAGTTGTTTTCGCACTTGTTTTGGATACAAAACAGATCCCTTTCTCTGCCTAAGAGCCTCATTCAAGCCTATGAACACGTCTGCATCAAATTTTTAGGTCTAGAAAATTTTCTTATCAGAACAGATCTTTGATCTCCAACAACAGTAACAGATTATGAAACCTGTTTGTATCACCCGGAAAACTGCTTCTGTTGAATACACTTAAACTCAACTGCCTATGTAACCGGTTCAAATAGATAACACTCATCTGTTAACCTTACTTGCTTCTTATGACCTTAAGAAGTTTGAACTGCTTTTGATACATGTGGTGGCTTAGATACTGTTGAACAGCTATCCTTATATCATTAGGCCCCTTACTAAGCCGCCACCTTGAATAATTAAGATATTTCTTCCGGGTTAAAATTGAATCGGATCTTCTTATTTTGTCATAGGCCAATTGTTGTCATGGCTCCTAAGCCTGCCAAGGACCCTGTGACCTGCAATTGGGTCCCATCCATCGTTACCAAGAGTAAACTGGCTGAGTTCGTGAAATCTGGCCACCTGCCAAAAAAGGAGGTCATGTCTTATCGTGCCCCTGACCCGTCTGAAGAGAGGCCTCAACCCAAAGAAGGGGAGGTAATAATTTGTATGGATCATATGAGCCGGGGATTTGCTCCTCCCGGCTCAAAATTCTTCAGGGAGGTTTTGAATTTCTTTGACCTTAGATCTCAAGAAGTCGGACCCAATTCCATGTCAAATATTTGCAATTTTCAAGTCTTCTGCGAGGTGTACCTGGGAGAGGAGCCAAGTCTGCTATTGTTCAGGGAACTTTTCTACTTGAACCGGCAAAATGAACGTGCCAACGGGCCCATTCTTGAGCTCGGCGGCATCTAGATCCAGCGACAGAGAGACTGCATTTTTCCTTATGCTGAGCTGCCGAGTCACCCAAAATCTTGGAACCAAACGTGGTTCTACTATCAGGACACTTCTCCGGCTGATGAGAAGCCTCTACCCGGCTTTCGCGCCCTGCGCCTTGAGTCCAACCATCCGCTAACAGACAAACTGACGGCCGTTGAACGTCTGCCTCTCAATCCCACCATCAGGAAGATCAAAGCTCTCTTGGGAAACGGTTTAAACGGCATCGATCTGGTCCGAGTCTGGGTCACTTGGTGAATACTTCCATTAAGCCGCCGTTCCGGCTTAATGTGTACTTACACAGGCGAAAAGGATGACCTGTTACGCCATAGTCCTGACGACTTACCAGATGATGTGGTGGATGCTACGACCCAGTCACTGCTGAAGGAGGGCACTATGACGAGTAACACCTTCGGTTTACTTCCCTTTTGCAATAAGAACCCGGCCCCTGCAGTAAGTTATCAATCTTAATAAATACTCTTTGCTATATTATATCTTTTTATACTCATAATTCCTTATCCTTTTCCATAGGCCGATGATAACTTCTGGAAGGTCAAATATGACCATGAGGCTGCCAAACAAGCAAGGACGACCAAGAAAACCGAAAGGAAAGCCGCCAAGATGGGAACCTCAAAGAAGAAGAAACCCAGCGCCTCCGACTTACTCAAATTGGATGATAGTTCTTCGGATGATGAAGAGGTAATCTTTAAATTTTCTTAATTCCCTTGTCATTACCTGTCTGACATTCTATCCCTTCAGGAGGATACGGGGAACAGTCAAGAAGCCGATGAAGAGGTAACTATAATCTCCTCCGACTCAGAGCCTTTGCCAAAGCAAAAGATCCGAAGGGTGACCCGGAAAGTAAGATTTTCACATCCTCTTTCTTATCAAGATCCTCAATTTCTTTTGAAGCAACAACAGCTTGAGAACTGGAGGCAGACCCGGAACAACAAGGATGCAGAACTCTCCTCCGGCTTACCTGACATAACCAGGAAGCGTCGGACTGAGTTATCTCCGATTTACGTTATGTTTTACCTTTAGCGGGCTTAATTCGTCAACCTCTCAATTTGTCTGACTCCAATTATCAGGATACCTCTCCTTCTTCCGACAAATCCATGCAATCAAACTTGCCGGCTTTCAAAACTACTCCCGGGTAATGTATCCTTATGTACCTTGAGCTTTATTTTACCCATGCTTTAGTATTCATCCTTCCGCCTTTGTTAATAGCATGCAAGTGAAACCCAGCAAGAGGGAAAAGAAGAATAACCCGTCCCAAGACCCGGTTGTAACTGAACCGGTGGTTAATACGTCTGCTCCAGACAGCTCTACCCATCAGCCGCCGCCTGAACCGGCTTTTGATATTCCAGTGCCAACCTCTGATCCGCCAGCCGAAGATATTCTCAACAGTTCTGATAACCCGGAGACTCCTAGCCCGGTCAAGACAAATGACCTGGAAGTTGAGATTGTGAGGTCTTAGTTTGTTGAACCAGGGTGGCCTACCGTCCTTGCCAAATGTACTGCCAAGGAAGAACTTGCCGAACATCGAAAAGCCAAGCAGGACATTACTGATTATACTCACTTAAGCATTGGTGATATAGTCTCGGGCTATCTGAATCAAGTGCATAATAGCCGTGACCTGGAAATTGACATGGTAAAACAAATACAGCACAAATCTGAGGTATAACTTATACTATTTACCTGAATCTTACATACTGTACCAGCCCCCAAGTCTATTGCTTATGAATAAATATGTTGTAGACTTAGAAATCTGCTTTACTTGTTAGTTTATCCAGTTCAAAGAGAATATATCTAACCCGGTTATAACATGATAGTTTTAAATTTGCAATATACATTAGCCCCCAAGGGTCAAGTATCTTTACTTGTAAAGTGCTTGAGACTTAATATGTGTGACCCGGTATGATAAGTTTAAAGTTCTTCAGCATACATTAGCCCCCAAGTGCCAAGTATCTTTACTTGTAAAGTGCTTAGGACTTGAATGTTACCTTACTATGATCCTTACCATAACCTAGTGTCAATGCAGGCCACCATAAGTAATTTGAATCGGAGCTTGCTGTCCTAAAGAGTCGTCTGGAAACTCAAGAACTTGAAACTCAGAAGGCCAACTCCAAACTCGAATTTAGTGTCTCTGAAAATGAGAAGTTGAAGAAAAATTTTGAGTCAGAGAAGAAAGCTTGGGCTGATGAGAAGGCTTCACTGGTGACTCAGGCTGAGACAGCAGAAGCATCTCTTGCAGAAGCAACAACCGAGCTGTCCAACTTAAAACGGCAGATATCTCAAATGGTCTCAGCCATCTTCGGTAAGTTATTGTGCAAAACCTCAAACATTGTAACCTTACAATGACTATTGTAATAATTACTTCCGGCTGACTGTTATGCTTGTGCACACACAGGCCCCAGGAGTACCAACCTTAAGCAAAACATGTTGATCAAGCTTAAAGCAGTTTACACCTTAGTGGAACAGCTGTACTCCGGGTCACAACGTGCCTTGGCCGTTGTAGCCTTATCAAACACCCATCCCCGCCTCTTACAAGACGTGTTGAAGCATCTCACTGTGCTACCTCAGCGAATTCAGGATTTAAGGCTGTCATCCGCAAGAGCCGGAGCCGTAGCCGCATTGAGCCGGGCAAAAGCATGGCTTCCAGAGCTAGACCCGGCCGACCTTGCTCTTGGATACCCCAGTCGGAAGGAGGACGGCACTGTATTTGATGATCATGACTTTATCGCCTGTGTCAAAGTCATACGTCCTGTGGCGACCCTCATTGGGAACGATACTGACCTCACAAAGTACTCTCCGGGCTATGACAGTGAGAACCGGAGAATTCCAAACATTCCATATGATGAAGTCAGCCTGATCCCTCCTATTCGTAAGCATACTTTTGCCCCTGAAGTGGACCCAGCCGGTTTAATAGATGATGAAGCTGAGTTTGAAGCTTTGAGCGGCATTGACTGGGCCTCGTCAACTTTCCAGGACAAGACAGCCGACGGAGAAGCAGAGAAGGATAACCCGGAGTCTTCAAGCCCGCCGAAGGAGTAAGTCGCCAGGTGTTGTGCAAAAACAATGCTTCATTTGTTCAGACTCGGGGAGTCTTGTAATAGGGTAGAAAAAACTTCTCAATGTTTGTCATGCCTTCACGCATGTTCCGAGCGCTTAGTCACTTTCGTAAGCCGCTATTGCTATAGATTTCGGGCTTACGTTTAACCCTTTATTCCTTTGACGTTTAAATTTTGCTTGCCTTATCCTGCACATGAAACAAACAAAAGTTCCCTTGGCAGTTTATCGCGCCGGGGGTCACATAAAGTATTGATAACCCGGAATACCAACCAAAGATACCATATACGAGCCGGTTTACGACTATAGTTGTTTAAACATAACCATGATAACATACCTGCGATCCCCTTGATAATCTTCCCTGCTGATATGATGCTCACCTGGTATTTAACAACCTGGTGTGACCAATATTCAACCGGAAAAGACAGAGAACATCGCATAATGCCTTTCACAAGGTCTCAGGATAGTCAAAATAATTTATGCTTATAATGGATAATAACCAACATTTACAGGCTTCTGATTCAAATACGATCAGTAAACCGTTCCAAAGGGGTTAAGCTAAGATTCAGATATGATCATATAGCACCCAGTGGCTTGGTGATGCCGATCAAATGGGTATCGATAGCTATGTTCTCTTTGGTTCGAATACGACCTATGTTTGAATAGGAAGCCCCCAAGTGACCATAAGAGTTGTTTAATGACGCTGATTTGAATACGATCCACGTCAGACCCAAAGGGGTTAAGCTATGATTCAAATATGACCAAGAAGCCCCCAAGTGGGTTTGGTAGTATGCCGATCAAACGGGTATCGACAGCTATGTTCTCTTTGGTTCGAATATGACCTATGTTTGAACAGGAAGCCCCCAAGTGATCATGGCTAGATTCAGATATGATCATAAGCCAGACCAAATGGAAAGCCGGATTCAGGTATGATCCGCTCCCTGTCGGTAGTGTCCACCACCTGATAAAGAAGACATAAAAACATTCTTTATGGGGAAAAAGGACAGAGGTCCTGCTTTATTACTTTATATAATATGTACATCATCAAAAGTATATACATCTTAAGAGCCGGTGGCTCAAGTATAGTAAGGCCGAAGATGGGCTATATTCCATGGCCGGCGGGTCTCCTCCTCCGACTTACATGAGTCCTTGCGCTCTCGAATATCAATGAGGTAGTATGACCCGTTGTTCAGATTCTTGCTGACCACAAATGGTCCTTCCCAAGGCAGAGATAGCTTGTGCATGTCAGATTGATCCTGGATGAGACGGAGCACCAAATCACCTTCCTGAAAGGTTCTGCTCTTGACCCGGCGGCGGTGATAACGGCGCAGATCTTGCTAGTAAATCACCGAGCGGGCTATTGCCAAGTCTCGCTCCTCATCCAACAAGTCCAGTGCCTCCTGACGAGCCTTTTCATTGTCCGCCTCAACATAAGCCGCCACACGGGGTGAGTCGTGTCGGATATCACTTGGTAGAACTGCCTCTGCTCCATAGACCATGAAAAAAGGTGTGTAACCCGTAGATCTGTTAGGCGTAGTGTTGATGCTCCATAGTACAGAGGGTAACTCCTCCACCCAGCAACCCGGAGTCCGTTTTAAGGGGACAAAGAGCCGGGGCTTAATACCCTTCAGTATCTCTTGATTAGCTCTTTCTGCTTGACCATTGGATTGAGGATGAGCAACAGCCGAAATATCAAGTCGGATATGTTCTCGTTGACAGAACTCCTCCATGGCTCCCTTGGAAAGAATAGTACCATTATCAGTTATAATGTTGTGTGGGAAACCAAAACGAAACATCACCTTTTTCATGAACTGAACCGTTGTGCTGCATCACACTTACTGACTGGCTCCGCCTCAACCCACTTTGTAAACTTATCTACTGCCACCAGGAGATGTGTCTTTTTATCCTTAGACCTTTTGAAGGGTCCAACCATGTCAAGCCCCCAAACTGCAAACGGCCAAGTAATTGGGATCATCCTTAATTCTTGAGCCGGCACATGAGCACGTCGTGAGAACTTCTGACAACCGTCACATTTACTGACCAGATCCTCCGCATCAGCATGAGCCGTGAGCCAGTAGAAACCATGAAGGAAAGCCTTGGCCACCAGAGATTTTGAGCCGGCATGATGACCACAATCTCCTGCATGGATCTCTCGAAGTATCTCTTGACCCTCCGCAGGTGACACACAACGCTGGAATGCCCCTGCGACACTAAGGTGATGTAACTCGCCATTAACAATTGTCATGGATTTGGACCGCCTGACAATTTGTCTCGCCAAGGTCTCATCCTCAGGCAGCTCTCCCCGGGTCATATAAGCCAAGTATGGCAATGTCCAATCTAGGATGACGTGAAGCGCGGCCACCAACTGTGCCTCCGGGTCTGGCACTGCTAGCTCTTCCTCTGTAGGTACCTTGACAGAAGGATTATGCAAAACATCAAGAAAGGTGTTAGGTGGCACCGGCTTACGCTGAGATCCCAACCGGCTTAACGCATCAGCCATCTCATTCTTCCTTCTATCACTGTGCTCCACTTGATACCCTTTGAAGTGCCCAGCTACAGCATCTACTTCACGACGGTAAGCCGCCATAAGGGGATCTTTAGAATCCCACTTGCCTGAGAGCTGTTGAGCCATGAGATCTGAGTCGCCCAAACACCTTACCCGGCTCAAATCCATCTCCTTGGCCATCCGGAGACCATGGAGCAAAGCCTCGTATTCAGCTGCATTGTTAGTACAGGGAAACATGAACCGGAGCACATAGCGAAATTTGTCACCTCGAGGGGAAGTTAAAACAACTCCAGCCCCTGAGCCTTCTAACTGCCTGGACCCATCAAAGTGAATAGTCCAATACGTATTATCCGACTTCTCCTCAGGTGCCTGCAACTCTGTCCAATCATTGATAAAGTCAACCAAGGCTTGAGATTTGATAGTAGTACGGGGAATATACTTCAAACCATAGGACCCAAGCTCAATAGCCCACTTAGCGATTCGTCCTGTGGCCTCCCTGTTCTGAATGATGTCTCCCAGAGGGGCTGAACTTACCATCATTATAGGATGACTTTGGAAGTACTGCTTCAGCTTCCGGTTTGCCATGAACACACCATAAACAAGTTTCTGCCAATGTGGATACCATTGTTTAGACTCAATGAGCACCTCACTAATATAATAAACCGGCCGTTGAACCGGATGCTCCTTGCCAGCTTCCTTACGCTCCACCACGATGGCAACACTGACCGCTCGTGAATTAGCAGCCACATATGATAGCAACGGCTCTCTGTCAATGGGATCCGCAAGAACCGGTGGTTCAGACAATTGCCTCTTCAAGTCTTCAAAGGCAGCATCCGCATCATCACTCCAGACAAAAGCGTCAGTTTTCTTCATCATCTGATATAATGGAAGGGCCTTCTCACCTAACCGGCTTATGAACCGGCTTAAAGCGGCAACACGACCCGCTAGGCGCTGAACATCATTGATGCACGCCGGCTTAGCCAGAGAGGTAATCGCCTTAATCTTCTCTGGATTAGCTTCAATGCCTCTGTTTGACCCTCTGTTTGACACCAGAAAACCTAAGAGCTTGCCCGCGGGTACACCAAACACACACTTGGCCGGGTTAAGCATCATCTTGTAAACCCGGAGATTATCAAAGGTCTCTTTCAGGTCAGATATCAAGGTTTCCTTTTCCCTGGACTTCACCACAATGTCATCTACGTAAGCATGAACATTACGCCCAATTTGATCATGCAAACAGTTCTGCAGACACCGCTGATAAGTTGCCTGGGCGCTTTTGAGTCCAAATGGCATAGATACATAATAGAAGATGGAGTAATGAAAGTTGTCTTCTCCTGTTCTTTAACTGCCATCTTGATCTGATGATAGCCAGAGTAAGCATCCAAGAAGCTCAAACATTCACAACCCGCCGTAGCATCAATGATTTGATCAATGCGGGGGAGAGCAAAGGGATCAGCCGGACAAGCCTTGTTTAAGTCCGTGTAATCCACACACATCCGCCAAGTGTCGTTCTTCTTGAGCACTAACACCGGGTTAGCCAACCACTCCGGGTGAAAAACTTCAACAATAAACCCGGCCGCTAAGAGTCGGGCGACCTCTTCCCCAATAGCTTTCTGTCTCTCTTCGTTGAACCGTCGAAGAAACTGCCTGACCGGCTTATACTTTGGATCAATATTGAGAGTGTGCTCAACGAGTTCCCTCGGTACACCCGGCATGTCAGAAGGTTTCCATGCAAAGATGTCCCGGTTCTCACGGATGAACTCGATGAGCGTGCTTTCCTATTTAGGATCCAAATTGGCATTGATACTGAACTTCTTAGAGGCGTCTCCTAGGGTAAAGTCAACAAACTTTGTCTTAGCGGCTGATTTAAACTTCAACGCCGAGTCATGCTCAGTAGTTGGTTTCTTGAGGGAGGTCATATCCGCCGGGTCAACATTGTCTTGATAGAATTTGAGCTCCTCCGCGGCACAGGCAGTCTCAGCGTAAGCCGCGTCACCTTCTTCACATTCCAAGGCCACCTTTCGACTCCCATGCACAGTGATGGTGCCCTTGTAACCCGGCATCTTGAGCTGTAAGTAAACGTAACACGGTCGTGCCATGAATTTAGCATAAGCCGGTCGCCCAAACAGAGCATGATATGGACTCCTGATTTTAACCACTTCGAACGTCAATTTCTCAGCCCTGGAATCATACTCATCTCCCAAAGCCACCTCCAATTCAATCTTGCCAACTGGGTAAGCCGACTTGCCGGGAACCACCCCATGGAAAATAGTGTTGGATGTTCTCAGATTCTTCTCAGTCAACCCCATGTGTTGAAAAGTCTCGTAGTAGAGGATATTGATGCTGCTACCTCCGTCCATGAGTACCTTAGTGAATTTATATCCACCAACCTAGGGTGCTACCACCAAGGCTAACTGACCCGGATTATCGAATTGTGGAGGATGATCCTCTTTGCTCCATATAATGGGTTGCTCTGACCATCTCAAATAATGAGGAATTGCTGGCTCAATCGAATTTACAGCCCTCTTATGAACCTTCTGGTCATGTTTGCATAAGCTAGTGGTAAACACATGGTACTGCCCACCACTCAACTGTTTTGGATGGCTTTGATAACCCGACTGCTGCTACTGTTGTCCTCCCTGACCAGATTGCTGCTGATTATTTCCACCCGACTGTCCCTGAAAACCGGAATTTGAACCGCCATCCGGGCCATGAAAGCCGCCAGCCCCTGAACCGCCGCCAGAGCCATGACTGCCATCAAAGGTATTGGAATTTTTAAACGCCTTCATGATCGCGCAATCTTTCCACAGGTGTGTAGCGGGGTGCTCCCGGGTGCCGTGTTTCGGGCAGGGCTCATTGAGTAGCTGCTCAAGAGATGGGCCTGACCCGCCGGATCGAGGCCACTTACCCTTACGTCTCTGATTGTTACCCTGTGCATTAGCGTTGGCTACGAACTCCGGATTGCCGTCCGCCTTATGCTTATTGCCGCTTTGATTCACCGGGTTGTGCTGTTGACCCTTTCCATTGTCGTTCCTTTTTCCCTTCCTTGTCTTCTCATCGTCAGACGCGGGATCCTTGGTACTATCAGAATCGGCATATTTAACTAAAGCCGCCATTAGCGTACCCATATCCTTGTAGTCACGTTTAAGGCGCCCCAGTTTCTGCCTCAGTGGCTCAAAGCTGCAATTTTTCTCCAGCATGAGGACTGCAGAGCCGGCATCCATCTTATCAGATGAATGAATTATCTCCTTGACCCGGTGTACCCAATGGGTGGTGGATTCACCCTCCCCCTGCTTACAATTCGTCAAGTCCATGATCGACATAGATTGCTTACAGGTGTCCTTGAAGTTCTGGATGAAACGGGCTTTTAACTCCTCCCACGAACCAATAGAATTGGGTGGTAAGCTTTTTAACCAAGACCGGGCTGTTCCATCTAACATCATGGTGAAATATTTAGCCATTGCCGCGTCACTGACTTCCAACAGCTCCATGGCCATCTCATAACTCTCAATCCATGCTCCAGGCTGTAAGTCGGCCATGTAATTTGGCACTTTTCAAGGTCCCTTGAAGTCCTTGGGCAGGCGCACATTGCGCAAAGCCGGTACCAAACAAGGAACTCCACCGGTTATGGTGGCTACTCCCGTCTCAACAGAAGTCGTTGGATACTCCAGAATATTCTGATGAGCCACCTGTTGAGCCGCCAGCTGAGTCGCCCGCTCATTCTCCTGACATACTCAGTCCTGCACCGGGTTATAGCCACCATGTTGGCATTGGGCATTGCTTGACAAAGCTTCAGATTCCATGTGCCTGCTGTAACTCGGGCTCTGGTTCTGACAAGGCGGTGCTAACCAAGGCGGAGGAGTTGAATGGATCCTGTCTCTGCTGTAAGAATAGGTCTCTTGCTGAGCCAGGGCTGTCCGGAAAAGCTCTCTGACCCTCCGGGTCTCCACCGTTGTCGGGTCATCACCGTCCACACACAGAGCCGCCAAGCGCGCCAAAGCCATGATTAAGTTCTCCATGGGGTTGAAAAAGTGACCCTCCGGTATCGGCACATAATGCGGTGGTGCCATGCTCACATGAGGAGGCGGCATCTCTCGAGGCTAAGCCGGTCCTCCTGTTCCGGCTATCATAAGCTGAATGGCATCTGGCGGGTTACTTGGGCCTGCTCCGGGTGTAGCGAAAAGAACCCAAGGGTCATAATTTGGAGGTAAACAGGATTGGGTTTTCTGGTGTCTCCTCCTCATTACCTCATTGGATGTGTCGTGGATTTGTCACGGCAGATGTCCTTAGTGTCAGGACTTAGTCGCGAGGCCAACGCATCTATGTGGTAGCTTGAGAGGGGTTGAGCGGAATCGAGAGACGCAATACAAGATAGGGATTTAGACAGCTTCGGGCCCCGGGAAACAACATCCGGTAAAAACCCTACATGTTGTTTGAGGCTAGATCTCATTATCATCACGAGAGAGTCGCCGTAAACAGGCTCTCCTCTAGTTGTGTCTAGACCTAGAGATTATTGATTGTTGTCTGTCCCTCTTTGGGGAGCCCTGCCCCTCCTTATATATGTTGAAGGGGCGGTTTACATGTGGAGTCCTATTAGGATTAGGACTAGTCTATCTCTAATACAAACCGGATATAAGTCCAGGTCTTACTCCTTGTAAGACAAATATTCCTCATGCCTTTCCTCTTAAACCGGCCCACCATAACGTGAACTGGCCTTCTGGGCCTTGGGCCTTGTCATCTGTCTGTCCCGCACGTCAGATCACCAGTGAGTCATAATGACCAGGTGGGTTGCTTGTAAACCGCCAGGTCAGGACGGGTCGCCAGTAACTCGCCAAGTGTCAGCGGGGTCTTTTAGATAAACTGCCAAGTCCGGCCGGGTTAACTTCCGGTCGGTTTACGCCGCGGGGTATATCCCCGACATTAGCCCCTAGTTTAATTTGGATTTATCCATGTTAAACTGATCCTGTAAAACAAATACAAGAACAAATTTGATAGACTATGCTCCAGGTTAAGAATTCTTGTAAACCGGCATCTGATCATTCTGAAGTCCTTGTCATTTCCTTCTTCTAGAAAATCCATGTCAATAAACCAGCTTCATACTCAAATTGCTGACGTTGGTTTCTCATAGAAAAATATTGTGAAGAATAATCCACTTGAGTCGGCTTCCAAAGCGTCGGTTTAAGAAATTTTGGTCTTGAAATACTCATCTGAAATTTGGCCGGTTTGAAAATGTAGAACTTGCCGGTTTATCATTACCAAAACTGCTGAGTTATAAAAACTAATAATTCCGGGTCATGATTATTGCCAACGCCGGTTCATGATTGTTGCTAACGCCGGTTCATGATTATTAGTGACGCCGGGTTGCAGACACAGGGTCGTAATGATTGATGACACCGGGTCAATCCGGTTTGCTCAAAACAGAATATGAAAGTAGTTCTTCGATAATAATATAATACCTATAGCCCCCAAGTCTTGAGCAGAACAAAGTGATGACTTAAGACTTGCTTCAATATAAATACTGCCACTTAAGAAGAAATCCATGTTGTTCATCCCAGTCACTTAGTAAAAACTGAACACTCCATATTATGTAGCCCCCAAGTACCAGGTTGTCATGCTTGCAGCAACCTGGGACTTGTAATTTCCTGATGCTCATAAAAAACTTCAACCAGTGTAGCCCCCAAGGGCCGGGTCATTATGTAAATAATGAGCAGGGACTTCGAAAATATGATCATGTAGACTTTAACAGTAACGTGTAGCCCCCAAGGACCGGCTCAGTAAGATAATATTGAGCTGGGAATTTATATATACTTCATTGAGAATAATATTATATTAGGTAACCCCCATCATGGGGCTTGAATTCTCGTCCACAAGGTTAAGAGCCTTGTGCTTTACCAACTGAGCAGTGGACCCTTCAATATAATGAATAAAAAGCTTTATACCTTGAATTGTTTGACAGGAGCAATTGGTAGCCCCCAAGGGCCGGCTCATTACAATGTGATGAATCGGGTCTTCAATAAGGTGAGCAAAAAATGACTTTGCATTAGCCCCCAAGTGTCATGGTGCATGCTTGCAGCGACATGAGACTTGCATGTAATCTCAATTTGAATAATGTAGCCCCCAAGTGCTGGGTCATAAGCCTGCAGCGACTCGGGACTATTCCTTCCATTGCAGAATAAATCATATCCATTGATAGAATAATAGCCATTGCACTGAAGCGACTTTGAAAACCTCAATCATAACACTGGTTATTGATAATCACAATAGAAATCCAGCCATGTTGGCTATTTAAGATTTGATCAATATAATCTGGTATGAAAAATTCATCCAATATCATAATGAAAATTCAGCCAAGTTTGGCTATTTGAATAATATAACCCAATCATTTATAAGCGCATGATTTCAATGGCGCAATCCAAATATATACTGGCGACGTATAGTCCAAAGCCAGGCCGGTTTAATAAACACCGGATAATTTCCCATCATATACTGGCGACTTATCATCTTAAAGCCAGGCCGGTTTAACAAACACCGGATAATTTATCATCATACTGGCGACACATAGTCGAAAGCCAGGCCGGTTTAATAAACGTCAGTGATTTATAATCATGCTTTATTCAACCTGTTTCTGCATACAACAAGTTTAAAGTGTCCTGGCGGTTTACCGCCGGACAGGTCATAATGCCCAACATATAACCTGGGTTTATAACCAAGGTTGCACTTAAGAATAATCAAATATGAAATATATCATACCTGTGATATTGAATCACATTGCTGGTTTTACCAACTTTTTGTAGTAAGAGTGATAACCCCAATCTTGAGTAATGATAACTCCTTTCATACTGTGTCGGTTGATGATAAACCGTACCGGGTTGTGATAAACACCGGTTTAACCATATATAATACTGGCGACTCGTAGTCAAACTAGACCGGGCTGATAGTCTCTGGATTATAACTTGATCCTGTATTGACAACTTGTAATTGAAAGTCAAGCCGGGTTAATGAATGCCGATTTACTCCATAATAGGATGATAATAGAAAATCAAACTAGGCAGGTGGCCCCCGGATTAAGATTTGACCATGTTCCGTCAATTTGTAATTGACAGTTGAACCGGATTAAAACGTTGTCGGTTTAAAAAACGCAACAAAAATCAAATAACAGTTATGAAAAAATATGGAAGCAAAGGCAATGATAAAACCGTTTGCAAAAAATGAGGCTTTACTGAGCCGATCAGATGATGTTACCATGGTCGGACACGACCAAGCTCCCAATAGGTGTAGCTATGGTTCAAGTCAGCCAGGTCCCCAACTGAAACCGTGGCATTATGCCGATCAAGTGGTGTGGCAATGGTTCGGGTTCGACCAAGCCCCCAAGTGACTCTGTGGCCTTAGGCCGATCAAGAGGCGTGACTGGTTCAGACTTGACCATGTCCCCAAGTGATTTGGTGGCTTTCGCCTATCAAGAGGTGTTGCATTGGTTCGGACACGACCAAGCCCCCAAGTGACATAACATGGTGCTTTGAAAAGCTAACCCAAAAGGTAAACCGGAGGCCGCTTTAAGACAGAACCTCCGTGTAACCACGCATTATGTAAAAAAGAACAGAGACCCCGCTTTATGAAGCAGAAGCCCCCATGTGATCAATAATATGTTAGGCCAATAAGGCAGGATACCCATGTTTGAACCGCGCATCATGGCAGCAGGTCCTCTTCAGTAATTTTTAACTTTTTTGCAAGAGATAAATTCTTCTTGAACCGGAATCTTGAGCCGGATATTGAGAGCTTCAAAGCTTTGTGGGAGACATCTTTCCCTTGACCCGGATTTTAAACCGGAATCTTCATTTTCAGCCGGAAATTTTCTGACGGTCTTTAAACTCGAACTTGCGAGAAGTTAATTCCTTTTTGAACCGGACATTGTTAAACCGGATTTGGGTGCTTCAGAGCTTTGTGGGAGAACAGATTTCCCTTGAACCGGATTATAAACCAGATATTTGAGAGCTTCAATGAGACTGACTTCCCTTGAGCCGGATTTTAAACCGGAATCCTTTCTGATGACCTGGATCTTCTTCATTGAGCCGGGATTTTGTAACTGTCATATACTTTCTAAGCCGGAAATTTTCTGATGGCCTTCAAATAACAGTAGCCTCTTGGACCGGGTTATCTTTCCCTCCATCGTCCTGGGGTTCTTAAATTTGCTGAAACTAGCAAGTTTTGCTGAGTCATGTCATCGTAGCCCCCGAGTCTCAAGGTGACTCGAGGAGTTGGCTTGAAACTCTTCATATTTGACCATGATATAAAGCGACATAACTTGTATATCATTGGTGTTGATAGCACGATGTAAATCCACAGAAGGTTGAGGTGACTGCGGCGGGTTATAAATGATCCTGTATGAGCCGTGTCAGCAACTCGGCCGATGGCTCCTTCCAATTGGCGATTTGAAGTTAACCAAACTGTAGTGGCAGCGACTTGTGCGCCTGCCCATTGAACCATCCAGTGCAGACGGTTGTTGATAATAATTTGCCTCCAATTTGAAAGAAAGCCGGGCTACCCAAGCTGTGACTTGCTCATACTTCAATAAACAACCCATGCAGATAGGTGCGGCCCGGTATGTTGATGTAGACCAGGTCGTGAGAAATGGACGGAAAAGATGACCTCAGCATCATAGGCGGCTCAAATAGATGAACCGGCCGTGGTGTTTGTAAACCGACGCGGACGGGCGAGTTAACCACGTCGCTTTGATGTAGTGAACAACTGTCCTGCATCAACAATATTGTAGACCAAGGCAAAGATAAACTACTCTTTGACAAAAAATAATATGTGCCAATAAAATATATCTTAGATGAATATCACCTGATGTGCCAGGCCGGAAATAATCCACCATGAAATTTATGATCGCTAGGTGGATTTGAAGTCGCTCACGGGTGAACCGGCCGCGGGAGCAGATAGATAAATCAGCTGCAGCGTTTGTAAGCCGGTGCAGACGGGCGAGTCGTCCTCCTTGTTCTAAACCGGCGTCATCGCGAGAAACGGCCACGGCGTTGTAATCTGGCGCGGTCGCGAGAGACGACTCTGTGCCAAAAGATGTTGGCGTGGCACCGTCTCCACGGTATAATGTCACTTTTTGTCATAAATAATTGCCCTGCATAAACAATATTGCATACCCGAGTAGTCATTCTCACATGGATTAATACGTTGATGAAATACAAAAGAAAGATATCACCTCACGTTTCAGAAACTGGTGAGCCATGGCGGCTCAAGGTGGCCTCAACGTCGCCGGTTCCACTTTTGAGTCATCCAAATGATTTTCAAGTTGTTGAAATCCCTTTCTCAAGTCACGATGTTGGTAGTAACAAACAAAGGACAAACTAGCACAGTAGCTTCACGTGAGTATTAGTTGAAGTTGTACTTCCCAAGCAGCAGCAACAACAGCGTGGCAGATTGCTTCTGCATTGGGTGACCCTGCGTGATGCTGTGGAGCAACAGCAATATCGTCCTTGCTGCCTCGGTACTTGAAATTGCCTGATACACGGAGAAAAAACTGCAGCGGCGGCAACTCGACTTTGGGCAAGAACGGTTGCATCGAAAATCTTGGTCTTGGCGATCGGCGATTTGACAGCTCGGTCGACGGTGATCGCTTTCAAAGTGGTCTGGCGGTTTCAAAGTTGTAACAGAAGCGAGGCGTCGCTTAGAGACCCATTGCGATGCGAGCGCAACAACAGGGACGGGCGGCTCTCCATCAGCGATCTTGAAATAGATACACGCAAGGCAGCTGGTCGGTGAAGGCCGGACAGGGTGAGGTCAGGCAGCAGTTGCACGCTGGCAAGACGAAAACAGAGACCGACGACTCACAAACCGTCGAAGGCGGCTCACGGCGAAGACAGTTTGAGGCGGGCCAGGACCATCAGGGCGGCTCAGTACCGTTTGACATAGCTGGGTCGTGAGGTGACTTGACTGCGGAGACAAAAACGGCGAGGCGCGGGCGGGTCATGGCAGCAACTTAGAGGCCGGGCACTGGACGAGGACGATGCATGCATCCGAGCTCAGAGCAGGCCGGGGCCAGTGAGTTGGCCAGCCGGCGTGGGAACCGGCCGCGGGGAGGAGATTGGCACGGCAGGGCGACTTGCAAGTCAGACCCGAGGCGACCATGTGAGCGAAGCGAGGCCATAGTAGCACCAAAAAATCCTTCTCTGGGTCATCGTTGACTTGGCACTTTTTTTTCTTCTTTGCTGTAACAAGGTACCTGGCTTTCCATTTTCTGTACGTGTCCGAGCCCGTGCCAGACAAACAGCAGCCATATCTTCAATCTTTGAACAACTCCAAAGCTTTTCTTCTTCTATTTAATCCGGGTGAGGAGTAGTAGTACTAGTCTTCACGGGAGGAGGTGAAAATCCATTGACTTTGGTCCATGTGCCCATTACTAATACAAGTATTAATAGTGGAAAGTGATAGAGGAGTAACATATGATGATTAGGTTTGCTTCGACTTTGTTGCCGACTCTAGATGACCTTTGGCGCTTTGTAGGAGTACTAGTAGATGTCCATTGGCTTTTCAGATTCATTGCACAGTGCACCGGTGAATCTTCTCCAAAACTTGAAGTGAGGGGTCCCAGCAACTTCGCCGAACAGCCGTAATTTTCAAGAGTTTGACCCGACCGCGTAATTAGGCAGCACGTGAACGAAACGGTTTCGATTGCCTCGAACTCTAGTCGGTCTCGGCGACACCTGTGACTTGACCAATCATAGAACGGCGGCTGCGCACACACATAAGCCCGGCGATCCGATGAACCTTACCGGTTCTGCCCGAAGTTACCCCATGCCGGGTTATCCTGCGAGCCTCTTCTTCATCTAATCAACCGCGAGCTTCTCGATCCATATGAAAGATCCCTTCAAGAACTCAATACCACCGTGCGCAGGCCCCACGGTGGGCGCCAACTGTCGTGGATTTGTCACGGCAGATGTCCTTAGTGTCAGGACTTAGTCGCGAGGCCAACGCATCTATGTGGTAGCTTGAGAGGGGTTGAGCGGAATCGAGAGACGCAATACAAGACAGGGATTTAGACAGCTTCGGGCCCCGGGAAACAACATCCGATAAAAACATTACATGCTGTTTGAGGCTAGATCTCATTATCATCACGACGGAGTCGCCGTAAACCGGCTCTCCTCTAGTTGTGTCTAGACCTAGAGATTATTGATTGTTGTCTGTCCCTCTTTCGGGAGCCCTGCCCCTCCTTATATATGTTGAAGGGGCGGTTTACATGTGGAGTCCTATTAGGATTAGGACTAGTCTATCTCTAATACAAACCGGATATAAGTCCAGGTCTTACTCCTTGTAAGACAAATATTCCTCATGCCTTTCCTCTTAAACCGGCCCACCATAACGTGAACCGGCCTTCTGGGCCTTGGGCCTTGTCATCTGTCTGTCCCGCACGTCGGATCACCAGTGAGTCATAATGACCAGGTGGGTTGCTTGTAAACCGCCAGGTCAGGACGGGTCGCCAGTAACTCGCCAAGTGTCAGCGGGGTCTTTTAGATAAACCGCCAAGTCCGGCCGGGTTAACTTCCTGCCGGTTTACGCCGCGGGGTATATCCCCGACAGGATGCATTTAAGCTCATCGTGAGCTGGTAAGCTTCTGACTGCAACCGTTGTGCCCGAGCGTCGAGAGCCGCCCGCTCTGTAGCTAGTCTAGTATCCTCAGGTGCCAAGGCCTCCTTGGCCTGAGCTATCTCCTCACGCACCCGTGCCACCTCCGCATCATGCTCATCTTTGTTCGCAGGGATAACCGTGGCGGTTAACAGGATCGTAAGCTTGTCCATGAGGTCTATCAGCACCTGAGCCGGCGGGCGCATAGGGCCACCTGCCCCGGCTGTCCCTATCCCGGATGTTATTGCTGCAGCAGCTGTAGAATTAGAACCTGGCTGAGTCCCAGCCATAAAGATTCCTGCCCATCTTGGCAGCTCATAGGGGTCTGGAATACTGATGCCATCGGAACAACCCCCGAGCATGCCATCTTGCACCTGGTACAACGAATCTGTTGAACCGGCTGACGAATCACCGTCTGACCGGACGGCCGTCTCACCACCATCTTCAGATCCTTCAGAAAGTTCCTCTTCGTGGATGCAGCCCACGAAAGCACGCTTCATGATGGGTTGAGCTCGGGTCTTCCTCGCACGCTGAGCCGTCTCGATGAGGTCGGTGCTGCTGTCCGGCTCAGCCGCTCAGGTCCTGGCTCTCCGATCCGATCGATGAAGACGTGGATTCCACCGAAAGGGAACCGGTATCCGTACTCGATTGAGCCGGCGTTAGGGCCCCAGCCTTCATCGTCGATGTAGATCTTGCCACGACGACTCTTGGTCATCCGGCCCACTACGTATCCCTTGAGCCCTTCGAAGTTGCCCTTCAAGAACTCAAATCCACCATGCGCTGGCCCCACGGTAGGCGCCAACTGTCGTGAAATTGTCACGTCAGATGTCCTCGTGAAAGGACTTAATTGTGGAGCCATCGCAACTAGGAAGCTTGAAGGGGTTAATCGGGACAAGGGACACGAGAGGTTTTATACTAGTTCGGCCCCTTACGGTGAAGGTAAGGCCTACGTCTAGTTGGGTTGGTATTGATGTTTCGATGACCAGGGAGCGAGATACGCTATGCCCGGCTCTCGATGAGTTGATTCTTCCCTCAGCCGCTAGCAGTTCGTCCCCTTATATACACGGGTTGACGCCCTGTGGCTTACAGAGTCCCGGCCGGCTTATAAATAGTGTCCGGCTCAGCGACTAGTTAAGTCTACCTTATGATACAAGTCATATTATTATGGCGGTTTATTACAACAGGCCTTAAGTCGCCTGTGGGCCTTAAGCCCTCTATGAACCGCCATCTTCATGCTTTGGTCTTGGGCTTCTTTCTGGTAAGTCTTCTTTGCATAACCCGTCCCCTCCTGAGCGGCTTACACAAATAGTTATATCCCCAACATAAACCCCAAAAAACCTTTTGTTCCTTCAGCTCTTTTCTAAAGAAATTATTATGCTCAAATTGCAAATTCATAAAGCTTCTAATATTTGATTCAATCTCTTCCATCCTTCTGAGAAGGTGGTCAGAACCCTTAGGCAAAGCCATAAGGTCAAACAAGCACACAAGCAAACAAAAAAGGCAAGCGGAAAGAGAGGAGGAGATTGGGAAAGAGAGGGCGAATAAAACGGCAAAGGTGAAGTGAGGGAGAGGAAAACGAGAGCAAATGGCAAATAATGTAAATGCGAGGGAGATAAGTTTGTGATGGGTACTTGGTATGTCTTGATTTGAGCGAAGACCTCCCCGGCAACGGCGCCAGAAATCCTTCTTGCTACGTCTTGAGCTTGCATTGGTTTTCCTTGAAGAGGAAAGGGTGATGCAGCAGAGTAGCGTAAGTATTTCCCTCAGTTTTTGAGAACCAAGGTATCAATCCAGTAGGAGGATCCTCAAAAGTCCCACGCACCTACACAAACAAACAAAGAACTCACAACCAACGCAATAAAGGGGTTTTCACGGCCACTTGCGAAAGTGAGATCTAATAGAGATAGTATGATAAGATAAATATATTTTTGGTATTTTATAATATAGATGCAAAAAGTAAAGATGCAAATAAAAGTAGATTGAAAGCAAATATGATAAGAGATAGACCCGGGGGCCATAGGTTTCACTAGAGGCTTCTCTCGAGATAGCATAAGTATTACGGTGGGTGAACAAATTACTGTCCAGCAATTGATAGAAAAGCGAATAATTATGAGATTATCTAGGAATGATCATTTATATAGGCATCACGTCCGCAACAAGTAGACCAATTCCTGCCTGCATCTACTACTATTACTCCACACATCGACCGACTCCTGCCTGCATCTAGAGTATTAAGTTCATAAGAACAGAGTAACGCCTTAAGCAAGATGACATGATGTAGAGGGATAAACTCATGCAATATGATATAAACCCCATCTTTTTATCCTTGATGGCAACAATACAATATGTGCCTTGCAACCCTTTCTGTCACTGGGTAAGGACACCGCAAGATTGAACCCAAAGCTAAGCACTTCTCCCATGGCAAGAAAGATCAATCTAGTAGGCCAAACCAAACTGATAATTCGAAGAGACTTGCAAAGATAACTCAATCATACATAAAAGAATTCAGAGAATATTCAAATATTATTCATAGATAAACTTGATCATAAACCCACAACTCATCGGATCTTGACAAACACATCGCAAAAAGCTATTACATCGAATAGATCTCCACAAGAGAGGGGGAGAACATTGTATTGAGATCCAAAAAGAGAGAAGAAGCCATCTAGCTAATAACTATGGACCCGTAGGTCTATGGTAAACTACTCACAACTCATCGTAAGGGCTATGGTGTTGATGTAGAAGCCCTCCATGGTCGATTCCCCCGCCGGCAGAACACCGACGAAGGCTCCAAGTTGGGATCTCGCAGATACAGAAGGTTACGGCGGTGGAAATTGTGTTTCGGATGCTCCCTGGATGTTTTCGGGGTATGTAGGCTTATATAGGAGGAAGAAGTACGTCGGTGGCCGCCCGAGGGTCCCACGAGACAAGGAGCGCGCCCTACAGGGGGGCGTGCCCTCCTATCTCGTGGCCGCCTCGGATGCTTCTTGACTTGCACTCCAAGTCCTCTGGATCACGATCGTTCCAAAAATCACACCTCCGAAGGTTTCATTCCGTTTGGACTCTTTTTGATATTCCTTTTCTTCGAAATACTGAAAAAGGCAAAAAAACAGCAATACGGGCTGGGCCTCCGGTTAGTAGGTTAGTCCCAAAAATGATATAAATGTGTAAAATAAAGCCCATAAACATCCAAAAGGGGTAATATAATAGCATGGAACAATCAAAAATTATAGATACGTTGGAGAAGTATCACCCACCCTTACTTGGCGCGCCCCCCTGCCTCGTGGGCACCTCGTGTGCCTCCTGGACTCTGTTTTCTTGCACGTTACTTCTTTTGGTCGATAAAAATTCATTATATAATCTCCTGAAGGTTTTGACCAACGTATCACGCAAAAATCCTTTGTCTTTGTTTCGAGTTATTTTTCTGACAGATCTATAGCATCAAGATGTCACCCTCCTCCAACAATGAAGACAAGGATACTTGGCTATTGAAGATAGAGCTGAAAAGAGAAGAACCGGAGGAGATCAACAAGGATGAAGGGATCAAGAAGGCCATGGAGGATCAAGCTCCGGCGGCGAAAGAAGAAAACATCCCTCAACCTTTACCTAACCTCTTTACCCCAACTGAGATTGATGCTTTCAAGATGATTGAGTTAGCTCGCATAGAAAACAAGCATCTCACACAGGAAAATATTTTGTTAAAGAATCTTACCGTCGCACTCAAGGGCATTATCCGCAAGTTGGAGGAGCTTTTACGCTCGATGTGCAATTATCCACCATCATCATCACCGCCTTCATCACCTCCGAGGACATAATCACATGGGTATGGGCACTCCCCTTGGCAACTGCCAAGCTTGGGGGAGGTGCCCCGGTATCGTATCACCATCACACTCCTATCCTTACCGTTTTACTTAGTTCGATCCCTTTGGTAATATCTAGATCTAGTAGAATAAAGTTTTGGTTTGAATTAGTTTTGAGGTTTGCTTTGTGATCCTTCTATGTAATCGAGTCCATGAGCTATATAATAAAGATTAGTGTGAGTCAAGGGCTTTGCTATCCTGCTATGATCTTGAGAAAATAGAAAGAATAAAAAGAATAAAAGAGTTCATATTGATCTTATGGATAGTAATGACTTCACATATAAGAGTATGAGGCATAAAAGTTATTGAGAGTTGACAAACATAGTTTTGGTCATCGTTGCAATTAGTAGAAAGTAATAAAGAAAGAGAGGTTTTCACATATAAATATACTATCTTGGACATCTTTTATAATTGTGAGCACTCATTAAAGTATGATATGCTAAAGAGTTGATGTTGGACAAGGAAGACGACGTAATGGGTTATGTTTTCTCACATCTTAGTTAAAGTATATTGTCATGGATCGTCCAACATGTTGAGCTTGCCTTTCCCCCTCATGCTAGCCAAATTCCTTGCACCAAGTAGAGATACTACTTGTGCTCCCAAATATCCTTAAACCCAGTTTTGCCATGAGAGTCCACCATACCTACCTATGGATTGAGTAAGATCCTTCAAGTAAGTTGTCATGTTGCAAGCAATAAAAATTGCTCTCTAAATATGTATGACTTATTAGTGCAAAGAAAATAAGTTTTATACGATCGTGTGATATGGAAGTAATAAAAGCGAGGGGCTGCATAATAAAGATTCATATCACAAGTGGCAATATAAAGTGGCATTCTTTTGCATTAAGATTTTGTGCATCCAACCCTAAAAGCACATGACAACCTCTGCTTCCCTCTGCGAAGGGCCTATCTTTTACTTTATGTCTTTTACTTTTTGCAAGAGTCAAGGTGATCTTCACTTTTCCCTTTTTCATTTTATCCTTTGGCAAGCACCTCGTGTTGGAAAGATCCTGATATATATATCCAATTGGATGTAAGTTAGCATGAACTATTATTGTTGACATTACCATTGAGGTAAGACGTTGGGAGGCAACACTATAAGCCCCTATCTTTCTCTGTGTCCGATTAAAACTCCAGAACCATAAGTATTGCGTGAGTGTTAGCAATTGTAGAAGACTATATGATAGTTGAGTATGTGGACTTGCTGAAAAGCTCTATTCTTGAATCTTTCTGATGCTATGATAAATTGCAATTGCTTCAATGACTGAGATTATAGTTTGTTAGTTCTCAATGAAGTTTCTAAACCATACTTGACATTGTGAATAGATTTTTACTTGAGCATAAGAAATCATATGACAAAATATATATATGTTGTTGTTATAAGAATGATCATGATGCCCTCATGTCCGTATTTTATTTTTATCGACACCTCTATCTTTAAACATGTGGACATATTTTTCGATATCGGCTTCCGCTTGAGGACAAGCAAGGTCTAAGCTTGGGGGAGTTGATACGACCATTTTGCATCATGCTTTTATATTGATATTTATTGCATTATGGGCTGTTATTACACATTATGTCACAATACTTATGACTATTCTCTCTTATTTTACAAGGTTTATCATGAAGAGGGAGAATGCCGGCAGCTGGGATTATGGTTGGAAGAGGAGCAAATATTGGAAACCTATTCTGCACAGCTCCAAAAGTCATGAAACTCCACGAAAGTCATTTTTGGAATTAATAAGAATTATTGAGCAAAGAAAGTACCAGAGGGGGCCCACACCCTGGCCACAAGGGTGGGGGTGCGCCCACCCCTACTAGGCGTGCCCCCCTGTCTCGTGGGCCCCCTGGTGGCCCTCCGGTGCCCATCTTCTGCTATATGGAGGCTTTTACCCTGGTAAAAAATCATAAGCAAGCTTACGGGACGAAACTCCACTGCCACGAGGCAGAACCTTGGTGGAACCAATCTAGGGCTCCGGCGGAGCTGTTCTGCCGGGGAAACTTCCCTCCGGGAGGGGGAAATCATCACCATCGTCATCACCAACGATCCTCTCATCTGGAGGGGGTCAATCTCCATCAACATCTTCACCAGCACCATCTCCTCTCAAAACCCTAGTTCATCTCTTGTATCCAATCTTGTATCAAAACCAAAAATTGGTACCTGTGGGTTGCTATTGTTGGAAATATGCCCTAGAGGCAATAATAAAAGGATTATTATTATATTTCCTTGTTCGTGATAATTGTCTTTTATTCATGCTATAATTGTATTATCCGGAAATCGTAATACACGTGTGAATACTTAGACCACAACATGTCCCTAGTGAGCCTCTAGTTAACTAGCTCGTTGGTCAACGGATAGTCATGGTTTCCTGACTATGGACATTGGATGTCATTGACAACGGGATTACATCATTAGGAGAATGATGTGATGGACAAGACCCAATCCTAAGCATAGCACAAGATCGTGTAGTTCGTTTTGCTAGAGCTTTTCCAATGTCAAGTATCTCTTCCTTAGACCATGAGATCGTGTAACTCCCGGATACCGTAGGAGTGCTTTGGGTGTACCAAACGTCACAACGTAACTGGGTGACTATAAAGGTGCACTACAGGTGTCTCCGAAAGTGTCTATTGGGTTGACACGGATCGAGACTGGGATTTGTCACTCCGTACTACGGAGAGCTATCACTGGGCCCACTCGGTAGTGCATCATCATAATGAGCTCAAAGTGACCAAGTGTCTGGTCACAGGACCATGCATTACGGTACGAGTAAAGTGACTTGCCGGCAACGAGATTGAACGAGGTATTGGGATACCGACGATCGAATCTCGGGCAAGTAACATACCGTCTGACAAAGGGAATAGTATACGGGGTTGCTTAAATCCTCGACATCGTGGTTCATCCGATGAGATCACCGAGGAGTATGTGGGAGCCAACATGGGTATCCAGATCCCGCTGTTGGTTATTGACCGGAGAGCCATCTCGGTCATGTCTGCATGTCTCCCGAACCCGTAGGGTCTACACACTTAAGGTCCGGTGACGCTAGGGTTGTATGAATATGAGTATGCAGCAAACCGAATGTTGTTCGGAGTCCCGGATGAGACCCCGAACGTCACGAGGAGTTATGGAATGGTCCGTAGGTAAAGAATTATATATAGGAAGTGTTGTTTCGGCCATCGGGAAAGTTTTGGGGTCACCCGGTATTGTACCGGGACCACCGGAAGGGTCCCGGGGGTCCACCGGGTGGGGCCACCTATCCCGGAGGGCCCCGTGGGCTGAAGTGGGAGGGAAACCAGCCCCTAGTGGGCTGGTGCGCCCCCCCCCCCTGGGCCCCCCCTGCGCCTAGGGTTGGAAACCCTAGGTGGGGGGCGCGCCCCACTTGCCTTGGGGGGCACTCCACCCCCCCTGGCCGCCGCCCCCTTGGGAGATTAGATCTCCCAGGGCCGGCGCCCCCCCTGGGGGCCAATATAAAGGAGGGCAAGGGGGAGGGCTGCCGCACCCTGTGTCTTGGCGCCTCCCTCCCCCTGCTACACCTCTTCCTCCTCCCGCAGCAGCTTGGCGAAGCCCTGCCGGAGTTCTGCTACATCCACCACCACGCCGTTGTGCTACTGGATCATCATCAACCTCTCCTTCCCCCTTGCTGGATCAAGAAGGAGGAGACGTCATCTGCTCCGTACGTGTGTTGAACGCGGAGGTGCTGTCCGTTCGGCACTTGGTCATCGGTGATTTGGATCACGGCGAGTACGACTCCATCATCACCGTTCTCTTGAACGCTTCCGCACGCGATCTACAAGTGGTATGTAGATGCAATCTCTCTCCTATCACTCGTTGCTTAGATGAACTCATAGATGGATCTTGGTGAAACCGTAGGAAAAAATTTATTTTCTACAACGTTCCCCAATAGTGGCATCATGAGCTAGGTCTATGCGTAGTTCTCTATTGCACGAGTAGAACACAATTTTGTTGTGGGCGTAGATCTTGTCAACTTGCTTGCCGCTACTAGTCTTTTCTTGCTTCAGCGGTATTGTGGGATGAAGCAGCCCGGACCGACCTTACACGTATGCTTACGTGAGACAGGTTCCACCGACTGACATGCACTAGTTGCATAAGGTGGCTAGCGGGTGTCTGTCTCTCCTACTTTAGTTGGAGCGGATTCAACGAAAAGGGTCCTTATGAAGGGTAAATAGAAGTTGACAAAATCACGTTGTGGTTAATCGTAGGTAAGAAAACGTTCTTGCTAGAACCCAATTGCAGCCACGTAAAAGATGCAACAACAATTAGAGGACGTCTAACTTGTTTTTGCAGCAATTGTCATGTGATGTGATATGGCCAGAAGTTGTGATGAATGATGAATGATATATTGTGATGTATGAGATCATGTTCTTGTAATAGGAATCACGACTTGCATGTCGATGAGTATGACAACCGGCAGGAGCCATAGGAGTTGTCTTTATTTTTTGTATGACCTGCGTGTCATTGAAGAACGCCATGTAAATTACTTTACTTTATTGCTAAACGCGTTAGCCATAGAAGTAGAAGTAGTCATTGGCATGACAACTTCATGAAGACACGATGATGGAGATCATGATGATGGAGATCATGGTGTCATGCCGGGGACAAAGATGATCATGGAGCCCCGAAGATGGAGATCGAAGGAGCTATATGATATTGGCCATATCATGTCACTACTTTATATAATTGCATGTGATGTTTATTATGTTTATGCATCTTGTTTACTTAGAACGACGGTAGTAAATAAGATGATCCCTTATAATAATTTCAAGAAAGTGTTCCCCCTAACTGTGCGCCGTTGCTAAAGTTCATCGTTTCGAAGCACCACGTGATGATCAGGTGTGATAGATCCTTACGTTCACATACAATGGGTGTAAGACAGTTTTACACATGTAGAAACACTTAGGGTTAACTTGACGAGCCTAGCATGTACAGACATGGCCTCGGAACACAAGAGACCGAAAGGTCGAACATGAGTCGTATCGAAGATACGATCAACATGGAGATGTTCACCGATGATGACTAGTCCGTCTCACGTGATGATCGGACACGGCCTAGTCGACTCGGATCGTGTAACACTTAGATGACTAGAGGGATGTCAATCTGAGTGGGAGTTCATTAAATAATTTGATTAGATGAACTTAATTATCATGAACTTAGTCCAAAGTCTTTGCAAAATATGTCTTGTAGATCAAATGGCCAATGCTCATGTCAACATGAACTTCAACGTGTTCCTAGAGAAAACCAAGCTGAAAGATGATGGCAGCAACTATTCGGACTGGGTCCGGAACCTGAGGATCATCCTCATAGCAGCCAAGAAAGATTATGTCCTAGAAGCACCGCTAGGTGAAGCATCAATCCCACAGAACCAAGATGTTATGAACACTTGGCATTCTCGTGCTGATGATTACTCCCTCGTTCAGTGCGGCATGCTTTACAGCTTAGAACCGGGGCTCCAAAAGCGTTTTGAGCGACACGGAGCATATGAGATGTTCGAGGAGCTGAAAAAAGTTTTTCAAGCTCATGCCCAGGTCGAGAGATATGAAGTCTCCGACAAGTTCTATAGTTGTAAGATGGAGGAAAACAGTTCTGTCAGTGAGCACATACTCAAAATGTCTGGGTTGCACAACTGCCTGTCCCAGCTGGAGATCAACCTCCCGGACGAGGCGGTCATTGACAGAATCCTTCAGTCGCTCCCACCGAGCTACAAGAGCTTTGTGTTGAACTACAATATGCAGGGGATGGTGAAGACCATTCCTGAAGTATTTTCAATGCTGAAGTCAGTAGAGGTTGAAATCAAGAAAGAACATCAAGTGTTGATGGTCAATAAGACCACTAAGTTCAAGAAGGGCAAGGGTAAGAAGAACTTCAAGAAGGACGGCAAAGATGTTGCCGCGCCCGGTAAGCCAGTTGCCGGGAAGAAGTCAAAGAATGGACCCAAGCCTGAGACTGAGTGCTTTTATTGCAAAGGGAAGGGTCACTGGAAGCGGAACTGCCCCAAATACTTAGCGGACAAGAAGGCCGGCAACACTAAAGGTATATTTGATATACATGTAATTGATGTGTACCTTACCAGTACTCGTAGTAACTCCTGGGTATTTGATACCGGTGCCGTTTCTCATATTTGTAACTCACAGCAGGAGCTGCGGAATAAGAGGAGACTGGCGAAGGACGAGGTGACGATGCGCGTCGGGAATGGTTCCAAGGTCGATGTGATCGCCGTCGGCACGCTACCTCTACATTTACCTACGGGATTAGTTTTAAACCTCAATAATTGTTATTTAGTGCCAAGTTTGAGCATGAACATTGTATCTGGATCTCGTTTGATGCGAGATGGCTACTCATTTAAATCCGAGAATAATGGTTGTTCTATTTATATGAGAGATATGTTTTATGGTCATGCCCCGATGGTCAACGGTTTATTCTTAATGAATCTCGAACGTAATGTTACACATATTCATAGTGTGAATACCAAAAGATGTAAAGTTGATAACGATAGTCCCACATACTTGTGGCACTGCCGCCTTGGTCACATTGGTGTCAAGCGCATGAAGAAGCTCCATCCTGATGGACTTTTAGAGTCTCTTGATTATGAATCATTTGACACATGCGAACCATGCCTCATGGGCAAAATGACCAAGACTCCATTCTCCGGAACAATGGAGCGAGCAACCAACTTATTGGAAATCATACATACGGATGTGTGCGGTCCAATAAGCGTTGAGGCTCGCGGAGGATATCGTTATGTTCTCACTCTCACTAATGACTTGAGTAGATATGGATATGTCTACTTGATGAAACACAAGTCTGAGACCTTTGAAAAGTTCAAGGAATTTCAGAATAAGGAAGAGAATCAACGTGAACGAAAGATAAAATTCTTACGATCAGATCGTGGAGGAGAATATTTAAGTCACGAATTTGGTACGCACTTAAGAAAATGTGGAATCGTTTCATAACTCATGCCGCCTGGAACACCTCAGCGTAATGGTGTGTCCGAACGTCGTAATCGCACTCTATTGGATATGGTGCGATCTATGATGTCTCTTACCGATTTACCGCTATCATTTTGGGGATACGCTCTAGAGACAGCTACATTCACTTTAAATAGGGCACCGTCTAAATCCGTTGAGACGACACCATATGAATTATGGTTTGGAAAGAAACCTAAGCTGTCGTTTCTAAAAGTTTGGGGATGCGATGCTTATGTCAAGAAACTTCAACCTGAAAAGCTCGAACCCAAGTCGGAAAAATGCGTCTTCATAGGATACCCTAAGGAAACCATTGGGTATACCTTCTACCTTAGATCCGAAGGCAAGATCTTTGTTGCCAAGAATGGATCCTTTCTAGAAAAAGAGTTTCTCTCGAAAGGAGTAAGTGGGAGGAAAGTAGAACTCGATGAAGTACTACCTCTTGAACCGAAAAGTAGTGCAGCTCAGGAAAATGTTCCTGCGGTGCCTACACCGACTGGGGAGGAAATTAATGATGATGATCAAGGTACTTCGGATCAAGTTGCTACTGAACTTCATAGGTCCACGAGGACACGTTCCACACCAGAGTGGTATGGCAACCCTGTCCTGGAAATCATGTTGTTAGACAACGGTGAACCTTCGAACTATGAAGAAGTGATGGCGGGCCTAGATTCCAACAAATGGCTAGAAGCCATGCAATACGAGATAGAATCCATGTATGAAAACAAAGTATGGACTTTGACTGACTTGCCCAATGATCGTGAGCGATAGAAAACAAATGGATCTTTAAGAAGAAGACGGACACGGATGGTAATGTCACCATCTATAAAGCTCGACTTGTCGCTAAGGGTTATCGGCAAGTTCAAGGGATTGACTACGATGAGACTTTCTCTCCTGTAGCGAAGCTTAAGTCCGTCTGAATCATGTTAGCAATTGCCGCATACTATGATTATCAGATATGGTAGATGGACGTCAAAACGGCATTCCTTAACGGTTATCTTAAGGAAGAGCTGTATATGATGCAGCCGGAAGGTTTTTTCGATCCTAAGAATGCTAACAAAGTATGCAAGCTCCAGCGATCCATTTATGGGCTGGTGCAAGCATCTCGGAGTTGGAACATTCGCTTTGATGAGATGATCAAAGCATTTGGGTTTATGCAGACTTATGGAGAAGCCTGCGTTTACAAGAAAGTGAGTGGGAGCTCTGTAGCATTTCTCATATTATATGTAGATGACATACTTTTGATGGGAAATGATATAGAATTCTTGGACAGCATTAAGGCCTACTTGAATAAGTGTTTTTCAATGAAGGACCTTGGAGAAGCTGCATACATATTAGGCATCAAGATCTATAGGGATAGATCGAGACGCCTCATAGGTCTTTCACAAAGCACATACCTTGATAAGATTTTGAAGAAGTTCAAAATGGATCAGTCCAAGAAAGGGTTCTTGCCTATATTGCAAGGTGTGAGATTGAGCTCAGCTCAATGCCCGACCACGGCAAAAGATAAAGAAGAGATGAGTGTCATCCCCTATGCCTCAGCCATAGGATCTATTATGTATGCCATGCTGTGTACCAGACCTGACGTAAACCTTGCTGTAAGTTTGGTAGGAAGGTACCAAAGTAATCCCGGCAAGGAACACTAGACAGCGGTCAAGAATATCCTAAAGTACCTGAAAAGGACAAAGGACATGTTTCTCGTTCATGGAAGTGACGAAGAGCTCGTCGTAAAGGGTTACGTCGACGCTAGCTTCGACACAGATCTAGATGACTCTAAGTCACAAACCGGATACGTGTATATGTTGAATGGTGGGGCAGTAAGCTGGTGCAGCTGCAAGCAGAGCGTCGTGGCGGGATCTACATGTGAAGCGGAGTACATGGCAGCCTCGGAGGCAGTGCATGAAGCAATTTGGGTGAAGGAGTTCATCACTGACCTAGGAGTCATACCCAATGCATCGGGGCCGATCAAACTCTTCTGTGACAACACTGGAGCTATTGCCCTTGCCAAGGAGCCCAGGTTTCACAAGAAGACCAGGCACATCAAGCGTCGTTTTAACTCCATCCGTGAAAATGTTCAAGATGGAGACATAGATATTTGCAAAGTACATACGGATCTGAATGTCGCAGATCCGTTGACTAAACCTCTTCCGCGAGCAAAACATGATCAACACCAGAACTCTATGGGTGTTCGATTCATCACAATGTAACTAGATTATTGACTCTAGTGCAAGTGGGAGACTGTTGGAAATATGCCCTAGAGGCAATAATAAAAGGATTATTATTATATTTCCTTGTTCATGATAATTGTCTTTTATTCATGCTATAATTGTATTATCCGGAAATCGTAATACACGTGTGAATACTTAGACCACAACATGTCCCTAGTGAGCCTCTAGTTGACTAGCTCATTGGTCAACGGATAGTCATGGTTTCCTGACTATGGACATTGGATGTCATTGACAACGGGATCACATCATTAGGAGAATGATCTGATGGACAAGACCCAATCCTAATCATAGCACAAGATCATGTAGTTCGTTTTGCTAGAGCTTTTCCAATGTCAAGTATCTCTTCCTTAGACCATGAGATCGTCCCGGATACCGTAGGAGTGCTTTGGGTGTACCAAACGTCACAACGTAACTGGGTGACTATAAAGGTGCACTACAGTTATCTCCAAAACTGTCTGTTGGGTTGACACGGATCGAGACTGGAATTTGTCACTCCGTATTACGGAGAGGTATCACTAGGCCTAGGGCTGGGCATAAAAACCGAAGAACCGAAGACCGAACCGATACCGAAACCAAAAAAACCAAAATTTTGGTTTTTAATGTTAATACAAAAAAAATCGGTTAGTATCTCTGCTAACCGAACTGGATTCGTTCGGTTCGGTATAAGCACGGTAACCGAACAAAAAAACCGAATATAGGCTAGGACACCTGCAACAACAAGATGTTCCCGTGCAGGTGGCCTCGAGTGCGTGCTTTCACGAGTCGCTACAGAACAAAATAATGGGCCAAGCCGGCGAGCGACGACCTGCATGCAAGGCCCAAGCTGGATCCCATTTCGGCATTTCCTGTGTGTGCCCGACGTAGTCAATTTGTACGTGCGTACGAGGTGCTGCGTGGTTTAGTCCCACCTCGGTCAGCCACGCACATGGAGATGGATAGCTAGTCTATATATAGAGCTAGGTGAAATGGAATCTAGCCTCATAGCTGATTCATTGGCACATTTGGCCAATACGGTAGAAACCGATTACCAAACCAAAAATCTCGGTTAACCGAATATTCGGTTTTCTATTTTGGGATGTATTTTTCGGTTTTCATCTTTGTTAACCAAATTTCCAAAATAACCGAATGGTAGAAACCGAATTTTCGGTTTATACCGAATGCCCAGGCCTAACTGGGCCCACTCGGTAGTGCATCATCATAATGAGCTCAAAGTGACCAAGTGTCTGGTCACGGGATCATGCATTACGGTACGAGTAAAGTGACTTGCCGGCAACGAGATTGTACAAGGTATTGGGATACCGACGATTGAATCTCGGGCAAGTAACATACCGTCTAACAAAGGGAATAGTATACGGGGTTGCTTGAATCCTCGACATCGTGGTTCATCCGATGAGATCATCAAGGAGTATGTGGGAGACAACATGGGTATCCAGATCCCGCCATTGGTTATTGACCGGAGAGCCGTCTCGATCATGTCTGCATGTCTCCCGAACCCGTAGGGTCTACACACTTAAGGTTCGGTGGCGCTAGGGTTGTATGAATATGAGTATGCAGCAAACCGAATGTTGTCCAGAGTCCCGGATGAGATCCCGGACGTCACGAGGAGTTCCGGAATGGTCCGGAGGTAAAGAATTATATATAGGAAGTGTTGTTTCGGCCATCGGGAAAGTTTTGGGGTCACCCGGTATTGTACCGGGACCACCGGAAGGGTCCTGGGGGTCCACCGGGTGGGGCCACCTATCCCGGAGGGCCCCGTGGGCTGAAGTGGGAGGGGAACCAGCCCCTAGTGGGCTGGTGCGCCCCCCCTGGGCCCCCCTGCACCTAGGGTTGGAAACCCTAGGTGGGGGGCGCGCCCCACTTGCCTTGGGGGGCACTCCACTCCCCTGGCCGCCGCCCCCTTGGGAGATTAGATCTCCCAGGGCCGGCGCCCCCCCTGGGGGCCTATATAAAGGAGGGCAAGGGGGAGGGCAGCCGCACCCTGTGTCTTGGCGCCTCCCTCCTCCTGCTACACCTCTTCCTCCTCCCGCAGCAGCTTGGCGAAGCCCTGCCGGAGTTCTGCTGCATCCACCACCACGCCGTTGTGCTGCTGGATCATTATCAACCTCTCCTTCCCCCTTGCTGGATCAAGAAGGAGGAGACGTCATCCGCTCCGTACGTGTGTTGAACGCGGAGGTGCTGTCCGTTCGGCACTTGGTCATCGGTGATTTGGATCACGGCAAGTACGACTCCATCGTCATCGTTCTCTTGAACGCTTCCGCACGCGATCTACAAGTGGTATGTAGATGCAATCACTCTCCTATCACTCGTTGCTTAGATGAACTCATAGATGGATCTTGGTGAAACCGTAGGAAAAATTTTATTTTCTGCAACGTTCCCCAACAGCTAGTAGTGTTGATTACTCCTCGTAGTTGATGCTAATTGGTTTACTTGGTGGAAGATCATATGTTCAGGTCCTTAATGCATATTAATACTCCTCTGATTATGAACATGAATATGCTTTGTGAGTAGTTACATTTGTTCCTGAGGACATGGGTGAAGTCTTGCTATCAGTAGTCATGTGAATTTGGTACTCGTTCGATATTTTGATGAGATGTATGTTGTCTATCCTCTAGTGGTGTTATGTGAATGTCGACTACATGACACTTCACCATTATTTGGGCCTAGAGGAAGGCATTGGGAAGTAATAAGTAGATGATGGGTTGCTAGAGTGACAGAAGCTTAAACCCTAGTTTATACGTTGCTTCGTACGGGGCTGATTTGGCTCCACTAGTTTCATGCTATGGTTAGGTTTACCTTAATACTTCTTTTGTAGTTGCAGATGCTTGCAATAGGGGTTAATCATAAGTGGGATGCTTGTCCAAGAAAGGGCAGTACCCAAGCACCGGTCCACCCACATATCAAATTATCAAAGTAACGAACGCGAATCATATGAGTGTGATGAAACTAGCTTGATGATAATTCCCATGTGTCCTCGGGAGCGCTTTTCTCATTATAAGAAATTGTCCAGGCTTGTCCTTTGCTACAAAAAGGATTGGGCCACCTTGCTGCACCTTATTTACTTTCATTGCTTGTTACCCGTTACAAATTATCTTATCACAAAACTATCTGTTACCTACAATTTCAGTGCTTGCAGAGAATACCTTACTGAAAACCGCTTGTCATTTCCTTTTGCTCCTCGTTGGGTTTGACACTCTTACTTATTGAAAGGACTACGATAGATCCCCTATACTTGTGGGTCATCATTAATCCTTATGCTAAGTACATGAAAGATATTATTACAAATAAAAGAAAGATACCGGAAGCTAAAATTTCCACCATGCTTGCTAATTATACTTTTAAGGGTGGAATACCTAAGAAACTTGGAGATCCAGGAGTACCAACTATACCATGCTCCATTAAAAGAAACTATGTTAAAAACTACTTTATGTGATCTGAGAGCCGGTGTTAGTGTTATACCTCTCTCTTTATATCGTAGACTTGAATTGAATAAGTTGACACCTACAGAAATATCTTTGCAAATGGCCGATAAATCAATCGCTATACCTGTCTGTATTTGTGAGGATGTGCCTGTTGTGGTTGCAAACGTTACTATCTTAACGGACTTTGTTATTCTTGATATTACCGAGGACGACAGTATGTCGATTATCCTTGGTAGACCCTTTTTGAATACTATAGGGGCTGCTATTGATTGCAACAAAGGCAATGTCACTTTTCATGTTAATGGTAATGAGCATACGGTATACTTTCTGATGAAACAACCTCAAGTCCACAACATCAATTCAATTGGGAAAATACCATCGATTATTATAGGAGGTTTTGCATTTCCTCTTCCTATTGTCAAGAAGAAATATGAGATTCTTATTAATGGGGATGTACATATCCCCGTTGAGGTAACCTAGTGTCATTTCGAAATTTCTCCGGTTTCATGCGATTCGGAATGAGTTTGTTAACAAGACTTGATCAGCCTTGTTAGTGGATTCCTTTTGATGAGCATGAGATAGATGAACTTAGAAGGCACAACTCTCTGTACCCTCCTTTTACTTCCTGTTATTTAGATTAAATAAAGTAAAAATAGTATTTTCTGTCTGTTTTCTGAATTATCCATGCAATAAAAAATACCCCAAAAATAAAAGTTCTCCAAATGCCCTGAAAATTAAATATGATTTTTTCTGGAATATTTGAGAATATCTGGCACTAAGAACACACCAGAGGGAGCAAGCACCTGGCCACGAGGGTCCAG
>LT934122.1:112540716-112576617 GCA_900231445.1 Triticum turgidum subsp. durum | reverse complement strand
CTTCTTCCTCCCAAAAAAA
Organism: Triticum turgidum subsp. durum; assembly: GCA_900231445.1. Classification (NCBI taxonomy): domain Eukaryota; kingdom Viridiplantae; phylum Streptophyta; class Magnoliopsida; order Poales; family Poaceae; genus Triticum; species Triticum turgidum. The sequence continues at coordinate 112,576,598 of LT934122.1, read as the reverse complement.
TCACCAACCAGCTCAAGCACGAGTTCTAGCTCATCTTGCTGCCATTTTTTATCTCCTTGCTCAAAGCTCCATTCACAAAACTGCTTCGGGGGATTGTTCTTTGGTATGTGACTCCTCCAATGGTCTAATTAGTTTTTGTTCTAGTGTTTTATTCATTGCAAGTTTTTGCTGCCAAGGTGACCTTTTTCTTGAGCTTGTATGTCAAATTTATATGGTCTCAAGTAGTTCAAATGCATGATATAGTCTTTAGGCACTTGTGGGAGTAGTTGCTATCAATTTTGTTGAGTTTAATTTACTTTTATTTTGAGTTACTAAAATTTTCAGAAATTTTTCAGAGAAAGAAATATGTCTAGGAAAATGTACCAATGTGGTTCTTCAAGGAAGCAAGGACCCAGGCTCGCAATACGTGAGCAGGACGATGAACCACCGAGGGAAGCTTACGTGCGGCCTTATGAATGGCCGTCAGAGGAGTTTATGGTCAACTCAGGCATCAAGGATGAATTTGATGCATATGTACGTAATGCTGATCTTGAGGACTTCATGCAAGATAAGTGCCCTCGATACTACCATTTAACTGATTCCTTTGTGAGAAGGTTTAAATTTATATCTTCGCGCAATTCTCACAATGTCCTGTTTGATCTTTATGATAAATCTTATACCATGGACTTAGAAGATTTTACTACTGCTTGTAAACTCCCGCAATGTGGTAGTGCTGGTGAACCTCGCAAATCTGAATTTAAAGATTTTCTTGCTAGTATCACTATGGGGGAATCCAGAGAAATAGCACAAGCTACCATAGGGAGCATTCATTTTCCTGCTATACATTATTTTGCTCTCTTCATAGGTAGATGCATAAATGGTAAGGATGAGGCATGTCACATGTGTGTTCCTGATCTTAGTTTTCTCAGGAGTGCGGTGTTAGGAGATAAACAATATAACCTAGGGGCTATTGTTGCATGTAGGTTGCATAATAATGGTTTAATTGGAGATTTTTTTGGTGGGATTTATGCAACCCGTGTAGCTAATTTTCTTGATATACCCATACATTAAGGGGATATGGAGTTGCCTCCTGCTTATTTAGATTATAATGCCATGATTAGCCATCAGTTTCTTGAGAGGAATGAACAATTCCTCCAGTATCGACTAATCTTTGACAGACATCACACTGTCCATGTTGCTCTCCCTGCTCCTGGTTTCTTTGACTTTCAGGCAAAAAGGAGATACTTTATAACCAGGGAGGAGGCAAACGAGTACGAGAGGAGGACGGAGGTAGCCCGCCTCCAAGCTGCAGCTCGTGAGTCAATGGCTGCTACATCTCACTACGACCCCAGCTACCACTTTGATCCGTGGGCATAGACCAACTTAGGCCAAACGCCTAAGCTTGGGGGAGTACGTATTTCTCACCGACATTACATTCATGTTCGCACACCCATCTTAGTTGTCGGTGCTCATACTTTTTCATTGTACTATCCATGCTAGTATATTTGCTTCTCTTGATTTCTTCTTTTGTGTTTGAATAACCTTAAGAAAACCAAAAAAATTAGTTAGTTTACTTTCCATGCTTGTAGTAGTAATTAAAAGAAAACCCAAAAATATTTCTCGTTCTTCTTTTGCTTGTTGGGAGTTTTCCTGTAGTTTTATTTCTTTTCTTTTCTTTGGGGGTCGAGAGGAGAAGACCATAATGAAAATGTTGAGTGGCTCCTATATGCATTATTGTCGATTTAACCAAGAGCCCATATTACCTTGTCCTCTCCTTTGAATTCAATGCTTCCAGATTCCAGTTTAGTCCAATGCACGTGCACTATTATTATTATCCACACCGTTCGGTCATGCAAGTAAAAGGCAATAATGACGATATATGATGGACTGATTGAGATGAGAGAAGTTGGTATGAACTCAACCTATCTTGTTTTTGTAAATATGATTAGTTCATCGTTCCTGATTCAGCCTATTATGAATAAACATGTTCGCAATGACAATTAGAGATTATAGTTGCTTATGCCATGCTTAATTAGCTAGGAGTTTATAATGGTTTACCTTGCGTGCCAACATGCTATTAAAATGGTTGTCATGTGGTATGATAGGGTGGTATCCTCCTTTGAATGACTCGAGTGGCTTGACTTGGCACATGTTCACGCATGTAGTTGAAACAAAATCAACATAGCCTCCACGATATTTATGTTCATGGTGGATTATATCCTACTCATGCTTACACTCAGTGTTTGTTAGTTTTAATGCATGTTCATGACTGTTATCGCTCTCTAGTTGGTCGCTTCCCAGTCCCTTTCTAGCCTTCACTTGTACTAAGTGGGAATATTGCCTGTGCATCCAAACTCCATAAAACCCAAAGTTATTCCATATGAGTCCACCATACCTCCCTATATGTGGTATCTACCTGCCGTTCCAAGTAAATTTGTATGTGCCAAACTCCAAACCTTCAAATGAAATTCGGTTTTATATGCTCGAACAGCTCATGTATCAACTAGGGTTGTCTGTATCTTCCATCGTAGGCGGGTTATTCTCAAGAGGAGTGGACTCCGCTCCTCATTCACGAGAAAATGGCTGGTCACCGGGATGCCCAGTCCCATGCTCAAATGAAATCAAAATAATTGCAAACAAAACTCCCCCGGGATTGTTGTTAGTTGGAGGCACCCGTTGTTTCGGGCAAGCCATGGATTGATGATTGTTGGTGGTGGGGGAGTATAAACTTTACCATTCTGTTTGGGAACCGCCTATAATGTGTGTAGCATGGAAGATATCAAGATCTCTTAGTTGTTATGTTGACAATGAAAGTATGCCACCCAAAATATTATTTATCTCTGTTTCAAAGTCGAGCTCTGGCACCTCTACAAATCCCTGCTTCCCTCTGCGAAGGGCCTACCTATTTACTTTTATGTTGAGTCATCACCCTCTTATTAAAAAGCACCAGCTAGAGAGCATCGTTGTCATTTGCATACATTACTATTAATTTATATTGGGTATGACTATGACTGGATCTCTTTTACCATGAATTATAATGTTTAGTCAGTCCTTGATCTTCAAAGGTGCTCTGCATTTATGTTTTGCGGTCTCAGAAAGGGCTAGCGAGATACCATCTTGTTATATCATATTATGATTGTTTTGAGAAAGTGTTGTCATCCGAGATTTATTATTATTGCTCGCTAGTTGATTATGACATTGATATGAGTAAACATGAGACCTAAGTGCTATTGTGAATATGGTTAGTTCATAATCTTTGCTGAAAACTTGAATGCTGGCTTTACATATTTGCAACAACAAGAGCAAATAGAGTTTGTAAAAGTTTTTCTTTATCACTTTCAGTTTATCAACTGAATTGCTTGAGGACAAGCAAAGGTTTAAGCTTGGGGGAGTTGATACGTCTCCGTCATATCTACTTTTCCAAACACGTTTGCCCTTGTTTTGGACTCTAACTTGCATGATTTGAATGGAACTAACCCTGACTGACACTGTTTTCAGTAGAATTGCCATGGTGTTATTTCTGTGCAGAAATAAAAGTTCTCGGATTGACCTGAAAATCCACGGAGCAACTTTTTGGATTTAATAAAAAATATTGGCGAAAGAATCAATGTCAGGGGGCCCACACCCTGTCCACGATGGTGGGGGGCGCCCCCCCCCCCTAGGGCGCGCCCCCCTGCCTCATGGGCCCCCTGAAGCTCCACCGACCTCAACTCCAACTCCATATATTCACGTTCGGGGAGAAAAAATCACAGAGAAGGATTCATCATGTTTTACGATACGGAGTCGCCGCCAAGCCCTAAACTCTCTCGGGAGGGCTGATCTGGAGTCCGTTCGGGGCTCCGGAGAGGGGGATCCATCGCTGTCGTCATCATCAACCATCCTCCATCACCAATTTCATGATGCTCACCGCCGTGTGTGAGTAATTCCATCGTAGGCTTGCTGGGTTGGATGAGATTTACCATGTAATTAAGTTAGTTTTGTTAGGGTTTCATCCCTAGTATCCACTATGTTCTGAGATTGATGTTGCTATGACTTTGATATGCTTAATTCTTGTCACTAGGGCCCGAGTGCAATGATTTCAGATCTGAACCTATTATGTTTTCATGAATATATGTGAGTTCTTGATCCTATCTTGCAAGTCTATAGTCACCTATTATGTGTTATGATCCATTAACCCTGAAGTGACAATAATCGGGATACTTACCGGTGATGACCGTAGTTTGAGGAGTTCATGTATTCACTAAGTGTTAATGCTTTGGTCCGGTACTCTATTAAAAGGAGGCCTTAATATCCCTTAGTTTCCAATAGGACCCCGCTGCCACGGGAGGGTTGGACAAAAGATGTCATGCAAGTTCTTTTCCATAAGCACGTATGACTATATTCAGAATACATGCCTACATTATATTGATGAACTGGAGCTAGTTCTGTGTCATCCTATGTTATAACTATTACATGAGGAATCGCATCCGACATAATTATCCGTCACTGATCCAATGCCTATGAGCTTTTCACATATTGCTCTTTGCTTAGTTACTTTACTGTTGCCACTCTTACAATTACTACAAAACTGCTACCGTTACTTTTGCTACTGTTACCGTTACTTCCATACTACTTTGCTACTAAATAATTTGTTGCAGATATTGTCTCAGGATCAACACTTCTAGGAATGAGGGTGATAAATGCAGTGGTTGATGCTTTGAATATCACAATTGCTCTCAAAGAAATCCCAAATCATAGTGTAGAAATCCTGTTTAATAAATTCCAGCATTTTGTCAAGAATAATCCATTGAAACCGTCAGGCCCTAGTGTTCTGTCAGCAAGGAAATCTTTAGCAACTGCCTCAATTTCATCAATGGAAAAAGGTGCATCTAGATCAGAGAGATCATGAGACTAGATGAGTTCATCAAGGTTGAAAAGAATAGTAGGGTTAATGGATTTGCCAAGTCTGTCTTTGTAAGATTGCCAGATGATGGCAACTTTATGATCATGGTTTTGGTATGTGATGCCATCATCATTGAGGATGCAAGTAATGTAATTCTTCCTGAAACTCTAAGTTGCCATGGCATGGAAAAATCAGTGTTTTCATCATCAAGTCTGACACTTCTCATTTTGAATCTGGTCTTCCAATAAATTCATTTTGCTTCCAGGAGTTTGGAGGTGTGTTTTCTCAGTATTTTCCTGAAATTAGATTCCATAACAGAAAGTGGCCTTTGTAACTCAATACCATCCAACATGGTGAGAACAAAGTTGCAAGCAGCAATAGTGGTGTTCAGTCTGGAAAGGTTACTGCTCCATTTTCTTAAACCTTGTCTGAGACATTTAAATCTGGGAGAGACATCTTTAGCAGAATTACTCAGTTGTTGATTTCTGTTCCAGCATTGTATCACAATCTCATAAAATCCATCAAACTCAAACCAATAATTTTCAAACCTGAAGATAGAGGCTCTTGGGATGTCACTGCTAATTTGAATATGGATGGGAACATGGTCAGATGAATTCTGGCTAGTGGATGAGCCATTGTATTAGGAAAAGATAAAGTCCAATTAGCAGAAGTAAATATCCAGTCAAGTTTCTCCAGAAGTGACAAATCTTGCATATTACTCCAAGTAAAGTTTCTGCCCTTTAATGGTATTTCCATAAGATCCAGAATAAGATTATTAAACAACATGTTATTTGTGTCTCCTCCATGTCTGTTTCTATCATGTGGCCTTCTGATCAGGTTGAAATCACCAACAAGCATCCAGGGATCCATAAGGGTGGCATCCATATTATTCAACCAATTGAAAAAGTCAGCTATGTCTTCATTGTGACAAGGGCCATATACATTTGTGATATGAAAGATGTGTCCAGATAAGTTGCAAGCTAGTTTGACAGTAATATGAAAGCTAGTTTGGCTGATGATAGATAGAGTGAATAGACTACAATTCCAGATAGTGATTAAACCTCCGGAGTTTCCAACAGAAGGGTTGTATGCATATTGATTATATCTTCTGGGGGAGAAATTTCTGAGGTATGTCAGATCAAAGTGTCTCTTTTAGTTTCCTTTATACATATAATGCCACAGTTACTCTCTTCAATTTTTGATCTTAAGTCACCCCATCTAGTTTGAGAATTTATCCCTCTTACATTCCAGTTGAGAATATTCCATGATCTATTCATAATAAAAATATTGTGGGATGTGCTCATATCCAGGTGATGACTTGATCATCCCTGCAACAACTGACTGCTGGTAATGTTGGTGGCAAACAAATTCAACCCAAGGACATAACCAGATCAACACAGAGCAATACAACAGAATAAACTTTTCATGACCATTCGCTCATAGTGATAAGATAAGAAGTATGAAATATCATGATAAAAGCGCCTTATTATGGAGTATAACTCCTTACAAACCAAAAGCATGAGTTCAACATAGCATAAAGACCAACCGAGTCTGACATAACAACAAAAGGACGAAAGGTCTAAGGAGGTCTCGACACTATTACAAGACCAATAAGAAAGATAGCTAAAATTATTCATGATCAACAGTGGCCTTCAGTAGCTCCCAGAGACCTTCTCAGGAGGGACCTGACACTGCTTCGTGGCAATGGCTTGGATGGTAGCCAGTGAAAGTTTAGGTGGGGGCGCAGCCAGTGGATCAGGGAGTTCATATTCAAATTCAGCAGAGAGGTTTTTCTTGCAGTTGATTAGGTTCTTGGCTTTGGTAGCTGCCACCTTATCTTTGAAACCCACACTGAGACTAGCTAAACGGCGGATGCGGCGTAGCTCAAGGACATCCAAAAGGAGCGTTGACCTTCTTGCGCTTGTTGACAGCAGGTGAGGCATTGATTGCAGAGCTCGTAACGGTAGGATCACCAAGGACTTGGGAGTTACTGGTGGGGAGCACATTCTCCAACTGAGCAAGTAAGACAGGGTACTCTGGCTCCACAATGTTGTTGTGCTCCACAACTTCAGAAAATTCAGTGATGATAGCAGAAGGAGCATGGCGTTGGACTTGCCCTATAGTTTATCAAATCCAACTAACTATATTCTAACTCTTTCAATATGGAACTATGTCAATTCATCAACTCATCATGTCATCATGCACACGCATGGAGAAAAACCCATCTTAAGGTGCACTAAGCATGCGACTCATTTACAATAAACATTCTACAACTGAGTAAATAGTCAAGCCATTATAAAAAACACTAACGAAAACAAAATATAACACATCCAACCTTCACAGCTGATGCAAGTGTTCAGCATTTCACACAGCCACATCTCAAGAACATAGTTTGCATATGTTTATACACATCATCGCCCCCTCTGATGACATGACCAACATTAGATTAACCAAGTATTTCTCACCGCAAATAAAATCCTCAACAAACTGTGATTCCTTTCGGTTAAACTTAATTTATTAACAAGGCCTGGTAAGAGAGCATTCGCGCAAGTCCACACTCCGTGTCAACTGAGCAAACTGAAAGACAAATCTCTTTCTTTGCCACTGCAATACTTTCTCATCGCTTGCGTCAACGACATGTGGGGCCTGGCCCCACCTTCTCAGTGACACTACCTTCTCAGTGACACTACCTTCTCAGTGACACTACCATGACGAGGGGTTACAAAATTTTCCAGTGGCGTGTAAGGCGATTTCCCAGTTGAGAAAGGCAGAGTATATATTGGGACCAAAATTGTACAGTCAGCACACGGCTGCGGCTAGCTAGGACACCTTGTGCGAGATTTTTATGTAGTTCATGAGCCTTCTCAGAGCATTACCGCTGTCGATGGCTTCTCTTGCCCTGTCAAGCGCGGAGTTGATATCCTGAGCTCCGCTGCAGCCTAACAAGTGGTCAGCCATAGCTGCGTTAAGAACTATTCGGTCATAAGCAGGCCCTTTGTCTCCACCCAGCGCTGACAAACCCAGCTCCAAGTTTTTCAGTACCTGGTTCAGTTTGGCAACACAGTAAGTTAAAAATAATAACAACTATGCATAGAGAAAACACATGGCGTTAACAAGTTGAATGAGGTGTCCTTGATTGGAACGCGGTAGTAGAAATTTGAAATGGAGATAGCAGCGACCATAGCCATGGAAAAAGGACTTACTGATTTATCAGTTCTTGGAGTTTCGGTGGACTTGAAACCAAGTTCCTGAGCATTCACAGCAACTCTGAAGCTTTCTCTAGAAATACCTGTAAGATACACGAGATAAGCTCAGACTGGAATCATATCATAACCAAGTTCTCGGACATTCACAAATCAGAGCAGGCTGTCCTAATTGAAAATCCCTGCCATCTCCAATATACATGATAGTGACCACCGTGAATATATAAGTAATAAAAAGGGTGGTGGGTTTCATGTTTGTACCGTCAGTTTCGGAGAAGTTTGCGCTGCTTGGTGTCCGGAACCCCGAGCAGTGGTTCACTGGAATCCCTTTGGAAGCATGGGCCGATCTTTCTTTGGTTGTCAAAGAAAGTGCACCTTCCTCGCCCTAAGTGGATACCATAAATTTGTCTTAGCAGGAGTAAAAAACAAAAAATTGAGAAATGAATGGTATTTAACGACCAGATATGCATTCAGATAAGAAGAATAGAGGGAGAGAACTGTATTGGATCCAAAAATCCAGAGAAAATTCTATCCATGAGAAATGGCACTCAAAATGATATTGATGCAAACAGGCTAAGTTTTCCACAAGTGAGTTATTAAGAAAATCACATAAATAATACTCCTTCCGATCCATATTAATTTGTCTAAAGCAGCGACAATTAATATGGATCGGAGGGGGTAATAAATTTGGGTTAGGTAGGGCAAACAAATAACAGTAACATTAAGTTCAAACCCTCATGGCATGAAAGAAAGGAAAAAATAATAATTACCTTCACAACTAATCCAGCATGAACAGTTCTCCTTCTCATAAGCATAAGCAATGGATCTTCATAGCCCACATGATAAAATCCAGCAACCATTGACTCCCTTCCCCGTGCCTGGTGAAAAACAAATAAAGACATAAACCAGTAGCATTAAGTGAAGCAGCATTTGCAACTTTTACAACAGAACAGATATGTAGATGACCAAATAACAAAAAGACATTTCGACACTTCTCAACAGATACTCCTATAATCTCATAAAGTAGGTGATACCTATAAGATATGTCTAATACCTTCAATGACGTGGAATTGAATAATTAAAAAGAAATAACTCCAGTCATCTTTACTTGCTGTATTCAAAACAATATTTTAACAATTTGTATGAAAATGAAATATCATCCCAGGAAACACTTTGCAAACGTAAGTTTTTAAACTGGCAGTCAACTTACTATTAAAGGGAAACATTAGGTTGCACTACATATTTGTATAAATAGTTTATTGTGTTGGAAATATGCAGCTTATATTATTAGGAGGCCAATGCCAACATATATACATATACATGAGAATGCCAAAAGGCTTCAAGAGGATGCCAAGAGACTAGAATGTAAAAGGCCAAAAGACATCACTTAATACAACTCTAACACCCCCCCTCAAACTCATGGTTGATCCACAACACTGAGTTTGGAGAGGTGAAACCCATGTTGCGCTCTAGTCTGAGCCTTCATGAAGAAGTCCGCAAGCTGTAACTCAGAAGGCACATACTGAAGAGCAACAACATGATCATGCACAGCAGCGCGCACATAAGAAGCATCAACACCAATGTGTTTGGTAAGCTCATGCTTCACGGGGTCCCGCGCAATACTAATAGCACCTGTGCTGTCTGATAGGAGGGTGGTAGGTGTAGTAACAGAAACACCAAAATCCTCCAATAACCATCGTAACCAAGTCACCTCAGCCGTCAGAAGAGCCATAGCTCGCAACTCGGCCTCTGCACTCGAACGAGAAACTGCAATCTGTTTCATCGTCTTCCAGGAAATGAGGGAACCACCAAGAAAGACACAGTAGGCAGAAAGTGAACGGCGATCCGTAGGATCACTAGCCCACGTAGCATCCGAATAGGCTTGGAGCTGTAACGAGCTGGAACGGGGGGAAAAGAGACGATGAGAGATCGTGCCACGAAGATATCGTAGAACGCGAAGAAGGTGACTATAGTGAACTGAAGTGGGAGCAGAAACAAACTGACTTAGAATATGGACAGGATAGGAGATATCCGGACGAGTGACAGCAAGATACACAAGACTCCCAACAAGATGACGATAACGTGTCGGGTCAGACAAGGGCTCACCATCAGAAGCACGAAGGTGAACATTGAGCTCCATAGGAGTCTCAGCAGTGCGCTCATCACTAAGAGCCGCACGAGTAAGAAGACCCTGGATATACTTTTCTTGGGAAATAAAAAAGCCAGCAGAGGTGGAGGAAACCTCAATCCCAAGAAAGTAACGAAGAGGACCAAGATCAGACATAAGGAACTGCTCATTAAGACGGGCTTGGCAAAGGCAATGTACTCAGAATCGTCACTAGTGATGATCATGTCATCAACATATAGAAGAAGAAGAGTGCGACCACGAGCAGAAAGGTGGACAAACAACGCTGGATCATGATCACTGGGTGAAAAACCAGCAGCGGTGACCACAGAGGCAAAACACTCAAACCAAGCACGAGGGGCTTGCTTTAGGCCATAGAGAGAGCGACGAAGACGACAAACCATGCCAGCGGGAACTGAATACCCAGGTGGTGGCTGCATATAAACCTCCTCATGCAACTCACCATTAAGAAAGGCATTTTTAACATCAAGCTGTGACACGGACTAGTGGCGAACAGAGGCCACGGCGAGAAGTGTGCGGACAGTGGTCATATGGGCCACAGGAGCAAATGTCTCGTCATAATCACGACCATGCTCCTGCTGAAAGCCGCGAGCCACAAGACGAGCTTTATAACGCTCGAGAGAACCATCAGAGCGAGTCTTAATCTTATAGACCCACTTACAAGTGATGGGACGAACACGGGGAGGAAGAGAAACCAGATCCCATGTGCCGTTGCGCTCAAGTGCGGCAATCTCCTCTGCCATCGCAAACTGCCATTCAGGATGAACAACAGCATCACGATAAGAGGTAGGCTCAAGTACAACCGAAAGTCCATATCGGCTAGGATAATAGCGGTCAGGAGGAGGGCAAGGTCGAGCCCGAAGACCATAAGTCGGCTGGGAGGAGGAAGACGGTGCACCAGAAGTAGATGGCACGTCAGTAGATACATCCATAACACATCGACGACGGGTATAATGAAAAGGACAAGTGGGACGGGAAGGAACCATCGGAGGTGATGGAGATGGAGAAGACATCGGTGATGAAGGTGGAGTGTCATGCAATTAGGAAGGAGAAGATACGATAGGAGAAGGTGGTGTCGGATCTGCAATAGTGGGACGAGGAGGAGTAGGAATATGAGGCAAAGAGGGAGGTGTATCAGGAAACGTGAGAAAAGAGATATCCTCTACTGAAAAGGTCGAAGAGGATGGTCGCGGGTAGAATGGACGGGACTCATTAAAAGTCACATCCCTAGAAATACGCATCCGTCGACCGACAGGATCCCAACACCGATAACCCTTATGTTCATCACTGTAGCCCAAAAAAACACACTCGACAGACTGAGCGCTTAGTTTGGTGCGTTCTTGGGGGGCAAGGAGAACATAACAAACACAACCAAACATCTGAAGAGCAGAATAATCAGGAGAATGATCAGAGACGTCGCGGGGTGGCGGCCGTCGGAGAAATCCGTAGCCGCGGGTGCCACGCGAGGCCAAACCAGGCCAGGAGCCGGCGGCCGGCAGCGGGTGTGCAGAGGACACCCAAGCAGGCCAGGGCCAGCCAAGAGGAGGCGGGCGAGCCACCACCCGATCTGGAGGCGGCCGACGGCGGGAATCAGGTTAGTGGCGGCCGACGGATCGAATGGGATTAGGATCTGGGCATTCTTAGTGGAGAAAATCAGGGCGGCTCGATCTAGGCAGGGGAGTTACGGCGGCATGGGCATGTGCACAGGGGATTAGGAGCAGCAATCGGCTGGATAGAGACGAACAGCGACGGGAATTTTGGATCGGGGAGAGCACGAGTGCGCGTGCGTAAAAAAAACCTAGAGCTCTAATACCATGTTGGAAATATGCAGCTTATATTATTAGGAGGCCAATGCCAACATATATACACATACATGAGAATGCCAAAAGGCTTCAAGAGGATGCCAAGAGACTAGAATGTAAAAGGCCAAAAGACATCACTTAATACAACTCTAACATATTGAAGGTCTGGCAGCTGTGAAATTGTGAGCAATATCTCTGCATAATAAGCATAAATTATTACTGTAAATATAGCATACCAATACATAGAGTTGAACAATTACTATATCATAGAATTGCTCTCATGATATCAGTTCTTAACTTCTTACAATAACACACAATGGGAAGAGTTACTCACTCTCACAAATTGTTGAACTTTCTCAGAGGTAGCCAACGGTGGTCTTTTCTTAATATGCTCCCTGAGCCCGATAATCGAATATCTACAGTAGCACCAAGTAAGTAAACACCTTTGCATGCAAGACGAGTATACCACTAACTTACCTGACCAAATGATTTGTTTTAATACAGGATTACAGGTCAAATCAAAGAGATGATTTCACACTGAAAGTATATAAGGTTCTTGCTATTTCTAATATGCAAGCCGGTTTCCGTCCAAAATGGAACATCTGCAGGAGTGTTCAATCAACAATGCCTTGAGACATTGGTACATAGCTACCAAGAAAATGTGGACTTACAATGGTGGGCAAGCTTCTTGGAGATTCAGATATGCAAAGCCAGTATCCTTATCCTGAAAGCAACCAAACATTCAATGTGTCAGATGCAACCAGCAGTAAAATATAGAAGGTTGTCAGCAAAGTATGCAGAACCGCACACACACCTCCAATAGTGTTTTGGCCTGTGTAGGAGACAAGTGTGTGTTTGCACCCATGAATTTAAGCATCTGCCCTTCTGTTATGCCACCCTGAAAACCTTGATTTTAAATAATACACAGGATTTTCATACATTATATAACAGATAAGCCTGCCATCAAACCACAAGATTGATACTAAGAATACTCTTATGTACGATGACTGCTGCAGCATATGTTTCACACTGACCTTAGGTGGCATCCATTCAACGCCATGAAGGAGACAAGCCTCACCATAGCAGGCTCTAACCGCCGCAACGAACAGAGTACTCCTAAAGAAGCGTGTATTCCCATCATAGGGCTCACCATAGTGTGTCAAGGAATTAACATCAGCAATTGGGGGAGGGCCTGATAAAAAGTGGTGTTAATGAAATTGTTTTGTTTTTTCTACACAGTTTAAGAAAAATAAGCCCACTTAGTGCTACCTAGTTCATCATCAAAGGCTAGACAATATCCTTTTAGCTCACGATCGGTTTCCCTATTCATCCGCTGTCCAATTAAAAATGCTGCTAGCAGTGCTTCACTAACTGATGGTGAACTTGCACCCATCGATCCAAATGGTAGAACATCCTTTAGTACACACTGAATTTCCTCATAACCTAAATGGCCACCAGCAAGCACTTCCCTCAAAGCACCAACGAGTCTCATCTCTGCAGTTCCTTGACCAATATAACGAGGTCCTGTTAAACCATTTGCTCCCATGATCGTTCCTTCAGGGTCTGCTATAAACTTCACCTCCGGAGGAAGAACATGCACAAGGCGTGGCCAGAATAGGCTCATGGCACGTCGCTCCCCCTCACTCCATTGGGTGGCCTCCGGAAAACAATTAGCTCTTATTGTCATGCCAGCAAAGAATGCACCCAGCTGTGCACTGGACACCGGCTCGTCCTTGAGTTCCCCCGTCGCTACACATGAGTTCAAACAGAAGATATAACATGAAACTTGATGGAAGGCGATGAAAATAAACAGATTCAGAAGCAGACCTATCAGTGCATTTCAAATAAAACCTTACTAGCAAATTGTAAACAATAACAATTGAGTAGATGCCATGATCTGACTTGAACTCTACAATGTGTCTAGGACAACAGAAAGCAGGCATCAGGCTTGCAGCAAACTTCTAAATTCCAGTCACTCACAAGTCACAATCAATCACCATGGATGCCAATGAAAGCAGCACTTGTAAGCAAAATTAGCCAATTTACATTCTACAGGCAGCAGCACACATGAGTGACTTGTGGAGCTATCTCATCAGAAGTACATCATCTACATGTGAAAATCCACAAAGAATGCTCGCTAGCGGCGCAAAATGTTGCCAGAAACGCAGAATCGAAGCTAGCGATCACCGAAAACGAAGCCTCAGAAGAGTGGGGGGAGGCTCACCGGAGCGGAGGATGGTATCGAGGACGCGCATGGCCAGCTCCTCCCCGAGCGGCCGCGTCTGCTCGGGCCCCGTGCACACCCGCCCCTGCGCCTCCAGCACCGTGCCGTTGGGCCGGGGCAGCCCCGCCGGCCGGTAAGTCTCCGACAACGCCGGGTTCCTCCGCGCAGCCTCCTCAAGCACCGCCGTCCCCGCCTCCTCCATCCACGCCCCCGCCGCTGCAACGCCGCCGCGACGGCATCTCCCGTCGCGGGGCCACGCCACCGCGCCGGGACGCCTCGGCGCCGCCGGGGAGACCCGACCGACCAGGCTCCCGCTCGTGGTCGCGCTCGGGAGCGGCCTGAGAAGTAGAGAGTTCATGGCGACGCTAGCCAGAGTCAACGCCGCCGAGGCGAGGAGGGAGACGACACCACTTTAGCCGGAAGAACCGAGGAAGCACCCAGCTAGCGGGTTGGATCGAGCCCAATGGCGGCAGAAATCACATATCTGACCTCAGGCAGAAATCAAATCACAAACTAACCTGGTCACGAAAAAATTTCATTCTGCTAACCCTTTGGTGTGGCGCCCGACAGCCGGACGCCGCACCCTACTGTGCAGCGCCCTTTCCTTAGGCGTCGCACATCCTGCCAGCGTGGCAGCCCTGGTCCAGTTGTGGCCCCACACGCACCTGTGCAACGCCTAAGATCTAGGCGCCACACACCTGTAATGTGCAGCGCCTAGCTCTTGGGCGCTGCACAGTCTGTGTTCCACTTGGGCTGGCCCCACCCTCTCTCCCCTCCCACCCCCACCCCACACACCCCCACCCGACCCAAACCCTTAGACTTGCGGCCCTCCTCTCTTCCCCTCTCCCCCCTCTCAAATCCTTCTCAAATCTTGCAAATCCGCCACACACCGTGGATTTCGAAGCCAACCCCTCCCTTAAGGTAATCTCTTCCGATCCCCTCGTTTTCATCCATAGGAATTGTCACATTTGCTCAAATCTTGCTAGTTTGGGGAAACCCTAGATTTTGATAGGATTTGGAAATTTGTGTTGAATGATGTTATATTTCTTTGCTAATTTGGGTTGTTTAGGCTTCCATAGTATGCTAGGGTTAGGGTTATGTGTGTTTGATGTTGGTGTTAGGGTTATGTTGGTGTTAGGGTTGTGGTTATTGTTATGTGGGGGTTAGGGTTATTAATTCATATATATGTTAGGGCATATGTGTGCAAATATTTTTCTTAAGTATTTACTTGATATATGTGTGTCTTTGATTATTGTAGGGATGGGGAGAACATGTGTTTATGTTCATCATGTGGATAAAGAGGCCTTTTTGAAAGGCAATGTTGAGACGGACCCGGATGAGCTTGACATGGTGTTTGAGAGTAGTCCTAGCTATGCGGAGCTTTTGAAACAAGTGAGGAAAGATTTGAATTGGATGGACCCAAGTGATGTTGTTGAGTTCGAGGGAAGGCATAATGTTGGTTTAGGAATGCGCATCCGTTGGAAGACAATGCGTGTGAACTCCGAGCAACGTTGGGTTGCATACAAGGAGACGGTTGCGGAATCTCTAGACAAGGCTCTTGAGTTATTTGCCTCCAAGAAGGTTGAGTCTACTTTGAATTTAGACTTGAACCGGAACCCCTCCCCGTTGGTTGCTAGCACTCCCCCACCCATGAACCAAGATCAAATGAGTGAACCTCAATTCACGCAAGAAGATTGGCCAACATTGAGCCCGACTCCAAACAACCAAAATGAAGGTTTTGAAGAGGAGAATGATGAGTACGAGGAGGATGACAACGAAGTTGACCTCCATGACAACAATGTGGGTGATCTCGACCAATATCATGTGCAAGAGACAATGGACCAATCCATCCCTTTTTCCCGTGCATATGCATCGGACTCGGATGACGATGGTCCTGATGAAGAAGTTGATGAGGAGGGGTTCACACCGAAGGAGGCCGAAGCATTCAAGAAGGTATTCGGGCGGGATCACAAGACACCATTGTTCAAGGATCTTAGTCTCGCGGATGAAGCCGTTGTGGATGGTGGAAATGCATATCTCTTGGAGCTAGGCCAAGTTCTCACCGTGATTTGGAAGACGGCAAGAACGGGATGTATCCCGGTTGTGAGTTTCAATCCTTCTTGGAATTGAAGATGTGGCTCGACAACTACTCGGTTACACATTATCGTCCACATAAAGTGGCCAACTCGGACGTGAATGTGCGTTACACGGTCAAATGTGAAGTGCCAACATGTCCATGGATTGTGCGTGCAAGGCCATGGAAAGGAGGTCCCACTTGGCGCATAGTGAGTTGTCTACCAACTCACATGTGCCGGCACAAGAATGCGGATGGCAAGCTTGTGTACCAACAACACAGACAACTCACGTCCGAGTTCATTGCTTACAGGATATCCAACCAAATGTCCACACTTCCAACAATGAGCATCAAGAGTGTCATTGACCTTGTGAAAGCCATCTTTCATTACAAGGTGAAGTACGGCAAGGCATGGAAGGCGAAGCAAGCCGCATTCAAGATGTTGTATGGCAATTGGGAGGAAGCATACAACCGACTCCCTAGGTTGTTGTTAGCTATGGCCGCCACAAGCCCAGGCATGGTTCACGTGGTTGAGCCTCATGGGCATCAAACATTGATTCATAACGGGAGGACCGTCCGAGTATTTGGCCGTGCATTTTGGGCCTTTGAGCAATGCGTGAGGGCTTTTGAGCATTGTCGGCCCGTCATCGTCATTGATGGCACGTTCTTGACCGGACAATACAAGGACACTTTATTGGTTGCAATAGCAAGTGATGCCAATAACCGGGTGTTGCCTTTGGCTTTCGCTTTGGTTGAGGTGAAGAACAATGATAACTGGGAGTGGTTCTTGCATCAACTGAGAACAAGGGTATTACCTGCTGAAAGGGAAATTTGTGTCATATCGGATCGCCATCCTGGAATTCTAAATGCGGTGGTGGTTGACATTCCCGGACATACAAAGTTGCATCATCGATGGTGCATGAGGCACTTTTGTGCAAACTTCTATAGGGCATGTGGTATCAAGGAGTTGGCCGATGATCTTCAGGATTGTTGTCTCGCTTTCACCAACAAGTGGTTTTCCACATTGTTCAATGCATTGCTCAGACACAAGAAACTTGACCCCGGCGGTCAGGAGTTTCTGAATAAGAACATTGCCGAAAGGAATATGTGGGCACGTGCTTTCGATGAAGATGGCCGGAGGTACGGTCAAATGACAAACAATATGGCAGAATGCTTCAATAAGGTGCTCAAGGGTGTACGTGCATTACCCATGACGGCAATAGTTCAATACACATTTGACAAGTTGAATGAATACTTTTTAAAGCACTCAATGGAGACTGATAAACAGATTGCTGGTGAGAACAAGGATAAGCACAAGTACAATTTCCCACCAAAGGTCGAAGAATGGTTGGAATTTCAATCACGAAAGGCAGACTCCGAAGAAGCTGTACTATATGACGACAACGAGTGGAAGTATGAGGTGACAGAGCCCGGAGAAACTACAAACGATGGCCGCCAACACGGAGGTCGGGCTTTCAAGGATAAGCACAAGCACTAGGTGTGATCCTGCAACATGCATCATCCAGCTACATATGAAAGAAAAACAATGTTAACTTAACAGCAAGCTTGCATTGCTAATGAATAAATGAGTTGATCACAAAACAAACCAACTACCTGTCGGTACAAGTAGGCAAGAGTCGCTGAACCCCAACTCCATTTGCTATCGAAGACGGTCAACGCCTTCAGCCACATCCATGGAGCGTTCTTGCTAGTGGAGTCAGGAAACAAAGTCCTCGACACAATGTACCACATATACACACGAGCATGTGTCTGGATCACATCATCAGTTGCATCCGGAGGGCACGTCGCAAAGTTATTTTGAATCCACGTGAAAGCAGCTCCGGCTGCCTTCCTTTCCCTCTTCTTCTTCTCTTCTCCCTCCTCTACATCATCCTCAGCCTCGGTAGGATCCATACCGATAAGAGCAATCATCTGCTCGCGCCACCCATCAGAATCGGTGCTCATACATAGAGGCCTCCCGTCGATAGCAAGACCGGTGATCAACGAGACATCCTCGAGCGTCACGGTCATCTCCCCGGTCCGAAGATGGAAATTGTGTGTCTCTAGCCTCCACCGATCAACAAGAGCGTACACCAGTAGAGCGTTCAGATTCGGCGTGGACCGGCTGACCAACAGAATCCACGGGAGTAGTCCTGCCTGCTTGATGTACGGTGTGTACCGCTCATCGTAAGGCATGGCAGGACCAGAGACCCCGTGATACCGAATCTTCAAAGGTTCAAGCTTCTGCAAAAAACAAGTAATGACAAATCTTAGGGCATGCAAATTTCAACTAAAGGCAAATTTGCAAAATATTTAGATTACTCATTATTACCTTATCCTTCTCGCGCATCATGTAGGTCCGGTGTTGCACGTCGTAGACATCGTCCAGAAGCCAAACCATCCTTACAATTTCAAACAATAAACATATAAAAGTTCATCTTCATCTCAAATAAACTAAACAAAAATAGGCATCTCATATATATCTAAAAAAACTAAACAATCTAGGGTTTCAACAACAAGAATCATATATTGTGAACTAATAAATAACACTACGGTACTACCAATATGAATACACATCCTAAATCGAGCAAACCAAACAAATCAAGGGTTCCATCAAATCATGGACAAATCTCTAGAATGGCAACAAATTTACGGAGCAAAAGAAAGAGAAGGGAAGAGTTTACCTAGTAGGATGGATTGGGGATCGAATCCACGGATC
Source organism: Triticum turgidum subsp. durum (assembly GCA_900231445.1). Classification (NCBI taxonomy): domain Eukaryota; kingdom Viridiplantae; phylum Streptophyta; class Magnoliopsida; order Poales; family Poaceae; genus Triticum; species Triticum turgidum. The sequence goes on along the minus strand of LT934122.1, from coordinate 112,557,569 downwards.
AAATCTTCAGATCTGAGAAGGATGTGGGGGGATTAGATGGGGGCGCCGCCGCCGCCGCTGCTCTCTGTACAGAGAGCAGAGAGATGAAGAACTGCCTGGTCGGGCTGGGGCGGCCGCGCTTAAGTCACTGTGCAGCACCCAAGGGTTAGGCGCTGCACGTCAAAGTGGGGCGCCTAGCTCTTAGGCGCTGCACAAGTGCGTGTGGGGCCGCAACTGGACCAGGGCTGCCACGCTGGCAGGATGTGCGACGCCTAAGGGGAAGGCGCTGCACAGTAGGGTGCGGCGCCCAGATGTCGGGCGCCACACCAAAGGGTCAGCAGAGTGAAATTTTTTCCTAAACAGGTCAGTTTGTGATTTGATTTCTGCCTCAGGTCAAATCTGTGATTTCTGCCCCCAATGGCCATATGTACGGTAGGCCGGGTCCCGGTCGAATATTCACAGGCGCGGACGGGCTCGCCTGATCACGGTATCGATAGGCATTGATTCGCGTAAGGATATGGGATGCATGCGGTACTTGCGGGCGTATACTGCGTCCCATTTAATGCGTAGTACCGGTGAAGCGTCGACGGTTGTACGGGTCGGGGCAAACGGACGTCCATCCGTCTGCGACGGATCGCAACGTCCAGCCGTGACAGCGTCAAGTCGGGTTGACTCGGCCCACCCATCACGGATCGCAACGCCCATCCATCAGCCGCCGGCCCTCTTCCTTCGATCTGCGCCGCTGCCAGGCCCGCCACATTCCCGCCCCTCGAGCAAGTATTTGGCGGCTGGGGCCGAATCGTGGTCGTGTACTCGGCAATGGCGGCGTCCAAGGCAGCCGTGGAGGCCATGGTGTGGGTCGGCATGAAGGAGCTCGGGTTCGCGCGAGTGACGGTGACCTGTGACGCGTCGGGCTATGGCGATGGAGCTCTTCTTCAAGGGGGAAAACGAGGACGCGGTGCGCGGTGGAGAGGTTCAGGGGTGGTCACCCGATTGGACGACTCGGGGAGGTCACATCACGCCGGTGGTCAGGTTTCTCTGCACCGCTCCTGCGTTGATGCTGGGCAATTTTGACTGAAATCATCGTTTTCTGTTTGACTGGAATCTGTTAAGTATAACAGTTTGTGTACACCTCCACGTTGTAATAATTCAGTTAGTAGATTGACATAGTCAGAAGGTTGGTTCAGTAACTGATGTACTGCAACGTCTCAAACACACGATTGTTTGCCTCACGTTGTACCTTTGTTCTCTGAATCAGTGTAATCAAGTGTTCGTTTGCATTCAGTTTGTGTTTGATGCCAAAGTTCAATACATTGTACATAATCACAAGCATACAAGTGGTGAGATGAACAACTTCATTCCATTCTATCTCTCAAACCAAACACTAAAATGTAACCATTTCATTCCTCTGAATTTTCCCTATCAAACACAAAAATGAAACCGACCCGTTCTAGTGGAATGAAATCACCATATTCTATTCGACTTCGTTCTCAAACCAAACACACCCTTAACCCCGCCGCACGGCCGCACAGTGACCCCAAATCGATCCCCCGAATCTAGGCAAGAAACCCTAGCTGCAACCGATGGTGAATGCAAACCAAGGTCCAGTCTGCCCGTCCTACCAATTGTTCCATGCCTGGACTGCGGCAGCATTGTTGCCACCTACTTAACACGACAGGGGCAGAATTCCGACAAGTGTTTCTACAAGTGCCACAATCACAATGCAAGCATATATTTGCAAAAAAAATCTGATTTGTTTCCACGTCCCATTTTCTTAGCTTATTCTTTCCAACCAATGCCAGCCTTCAGGTGGAGGATGTGGAAGCAGGGGCAGACATCTCAACTAAAGCACAAACTATGGCAGAATGGAACTGGGCTGTAAGCAAGGACGCAGCCCCTGATGAAGTATAGGCGTCGGTTGGGAGCCCTCCCAAGCAGTTTGAAAATCAAACGGGATGCATTCCCGCTGACGGAGTACAGCGTGATTGTGTTGCCACCTGTCATCATGTAGTCACACTGAATTTCTGTCATCACAGCCCACCTGTACACGAGAGCTACTTGCCAAGCATTGTTCAAAAGAGATTCTTTTCATTGGGGCATAGGAAAATCAACTGAAGCTTGCCCTGAAAATACGTTTATTCAAATCACCTTGCAACTAGAAAGTTCAGTAATATTGAGGAACATCTGCGCCTGAAAATCCATTTTGTTGAAATCATCTTGCAACTAGAAGGTTCAGTAATATTGAGGAACATTTGCACCTGAAAATCCATTTTGTTGAAATCATCTTGCAACTAGAAGTTTCAGTAATATTGAGGAACATGCGTAGCCACCATTAGATGGTACTAATTATCTCAAATAACAAAAGGCGATGTATTAGGTCGGGCAAACTGAAGCAACAACCCAGAGTATACAGTAACAGTTATTATTATTACACATAATATAATACAAGCTGCTACGGAGCCCTCAACAACACGCAATAAACTTTCAGGGCCTGCTAATCAGGTCACTTGCACAGCTGCTGTTGCTGTAAAGTACCAGTTTCAACAACATGCATCACAACTTTAGGTTTGTTGCAGGTGTTCTTCCTGTGACCACCAACTCCCCAGTTTGAACATTTTGCTTCCTTCCTTTCTTTTCGAGGAAGATCACCCCTCTGTGGACAGGTGATGCTCTTGTGCCCACGCTGACGGCATGTAGTGCAGAAACGAATGTGTTCGCTTGCACCGCATGCACCACCAGCACGAATGTGTTCGCTTGCACCGCATGCACCACCAGCACCAGCGTACTGCCATTTTGGACTTTTTGCTTTTTGCACCCAGGTCATTGTATGGCGGCTTGCTCACCTCGTGGTTGGTCGGCCCGCCTTATGCTATCTCTCCAGAGCCTTTAGAACCATGAAATTACCAATTACACTACCTTCGGTGTCAATACAAACATCCGTTGTGAGTTGCATGCCATGTAATCGCTTCTTTGCTTTCCCTCTTGCCTGGCTAAATTCTGTCTTCTAAGCCCATTCCATCTGGATAGCTGCCATAGTTGTCAGTTCCCGGATTTGCTCTTTCAAGAGATCCATTGCATATTCATATGTTTATGTGTTTGCATCTCCAAGTCTTGCAACCTCAAGTGCATGGGTGTACAGGTTAGAGTGTCTGAATGTTATTGAGTTAACTGAAATTCTATCCTTCTGAAGATGTGCCAAGTGATCTGGCAGCATATCCCTTGCATCTTTTGTCCATCGCTTGAGAATGTGCTTTGCTGGTATCTGGTCTGTACCTAGGAAATCGAGGACCTACAAATAGGAAGCTCCTATCATCAGTTATGGTATTCAAAGCTGGCTTTTACCTTAATTGCATGGCAGCACAGAGATCCGGTGTGCTCAAATTTTCACACTCACATGTGAGTTCCCTGCCCTCATCAATAACCTCCACTTTATACTCTACCCTGCACTACTTGTCATGTTTCTCTGGGTGGTAGCGTCGCCACAATACATCTTGCCTTTATCAATCTCTTCTACCCTGAAATGTCCGGCCTCGTACAGTAGTTCACCAAAATTTTCAAACATAGCTCGAGTGTAGACATCACCAGCATGCAACTCCAGTGATTTGTTCATTTTCATCACTGGGGATGTCTGCATTGTATAGGGATCATGGATTATATGTTATGAAGCACACAGGGAGCATATGAAAACATATTCATTCTATACATTAATCCAAAGAAAAAAAAACTTACTATTTTTGTACGCATCTCTCTTCATAGTTCTCACTTGCCTCCCTATCGAAAAGAAGCCTCATGTACTGTCGAACAAATAAATGCATGATGCAGCTTGCAGCTTGCAGCTTGCAGGGACATACCCTTCAGCATACGGTTGGCGCTTTCGCTGCGTTCTGCTGGTCATTTTTGCACAAAATTTTCCCTTGAAGCATGGTTTTGACCACTTTGATCTTATTTCATAGATCTGCGTTAGGTAATGGTGTTTTTTTAGACCATGTGTCTCTGTCAGCACTTTCCATGCAGTCTCGAACTCATCAACCGTCAGCATGTGATGTATTATTTTGTGGAAATCTGATCTGAATTTGCTCGTCTTTGTGTAATACGGACCAAGATATTCTTTTGCTTTCTTAAGCACGTGACACTTGCACCACCAGTGCGTGCTGCTTGGCATCACTTTTTCTATTGCTACCTCCATCGCCCTGCACTGATCTGCACAGACATGAAAACATCTCCTATCAAAGCACCATACTTAAAAATGGAAACCCCGTAGAGAGCAAATATTCAAAGGCATGAGCATACTATATAGAATGTTGAAAGAACAAACACTCAGCGGAGCAATCATGACAGGGATACAACATGGAACTGAAAGCTAACAAAATTTAAAACAGAGAACAGAATAATCGCACATCATGCTGATAAATTCATTGAACACCCACTCAAATGTTTCACCCGTCAATTTTGGCGATAAAAGGTACTCCCTCCGTTCCTAAATACAAGTCTTTTTAGAAGATTTCAATATGAACTGCATACGGACCGAAATGGGTGAATCTCACTCTAAAATCCATCTATATACATCTGTATCTAATCCACATTGAAATCTCTAAAATACCTATATTTAGAAAACGGAGGGAGTAGGATTTTATAAAATACATGGAATAGTAGAAATTTATAAGAAATGTATGGAGGCACGTGAGGTGAAAGTTAACTTTTTGTGAAGCGAAATATCCTTTTTTGTTTGCAAAGGAAAATGTGAATATTTGCTAGGATGGGAAAACCCCAACCAGTTTTTGTAATCATGTCTGTACGGATTGCCTTGAGAAGAAAAAATACTTTTATTGTGGGAGTTTTAACAATGAGCATATAGAACATCACCCAGAATAATTGGTACAATAATTTTAGCAAACATCTGTCCTAAAAAGGGTACGTGCAGCAATATAGAACTAATGGGTAGCTTGAATGTAAAACATAGCAAAGATATTTATAAGCAGGCCAGAAGAAGCTACGATTTTGCGAACAACTGGACTAAAGAGTTTTTTTAACAGAAAATAGTGTATTTAACTCTGCTCTAGCATAAGTTCTGAAGCCTATATCCACATTCATGAAATGACTTCAAACTGAAGAAGGCCATGACAGAAGCATATTAAGACTTCAACACAGGTTATAGGAGGTAGATATCTCAACATAGCAATAGAATTAGGATATCATAAGTTGCAGAGCACGACGCCATTGAAAGGCCCAAGATAGGTCAGCCGAGGTTACTGCAGCACATCGACCTGACTCGAACTCCATATTGATTTTTCAGCAGCATATCTTGTTGTAGTTCTCCTTCCAACCAATCAATCCGTGGGATGCTCTTGTTAAACTGTAGAAATACAATTACAAACTATCAGAAATGGGATCAATGAACCCTGTACAATTTGCAACAGCTATTAATCTCAGGAAACAAACCAAAAAACGGTTTGTAATTCTAACTGCAATCTACTTTCAGGGATGCACAGTAGTGCAGATCATTCAGCACAATTTTTTTTTTGTCTAGTACACTGAAAAATCAAGGGGGGCAAATAGGTGCAGTCCCATAGCGAGAGCTTCATTGATAGATTTTTCTAGTGGACAACATCTTCCTACAATCCTACTGGTGATTTGCAATCTACTTCCAGGGACGAAGTAGTACAGATTATTCAGCACAATTATTTTTGTCTAGCACACTGAAAAATCAAGGGGCAATTAGCTGCAGCCCCAGAGCGAGATCTTCATGAAATCCACATACCTCTTTGTCCAGCCCGGCGCATGTGGATCGTCTTTGCCAGTTGACTGTTCCGAGTCTGGCGCTGACAAGCTCAGGCCATCGCAGGTGCTGTTCAGGCCTAGTTGAACTGTCAGTGCCGCATCGCCCACATCACCAATGCTCGAATCGGCGGCCGCGAAGGCCAGAGTTTGGACGGGGTCGCCGTCCGGTGGGCAGTCGCCGCCTACGAGATCCGGCAACGGGAACCTGCCAAAACAACAGAGCACTCCTAATTTGCGCCAGCAAACATACCTGTCAATCGGATCTGATAGATACTCGAATCCATTGCCTCCCGCCTCCGTCGTCGCCATAGCTCGGAGCTTGTCCCACTGTGCGGCGCTACAAGGGATCCGCGATATGTTTATCCATTGGCGAACGCGCCGTTGCGCCGGAACCCATCGATGGCACACGTTATGTGGATTCTGTACCAACGGAACAGACAGAAGCTCGCCGTGAAGTTACCCCATTATCACGGCGACGTCTCGGTATGATCCTGTTCAATGGTCGTATGATACCTTTCTCTATACGAGCATGTTGATTACATGCATGCACGCGTCGCTGTCTTACTGGCACGCCTACCAGGAGCAGGCGAGCCCGTCCTCTCTATCGCCGTGTTCGGGTTCCGGTCTACTATTTGGTTTGGGAAACGTTATTAATCAGCCGGCAGATCATAACCTGCGCGTCCGCCGGGGAAAATTCCTATTTGCCGCTCTTTGCGGCAAGTAAGTTTTTTTTAAAAACGTCGGCCTTTATTAATCAAGCAAACAGATTACATAGAGTCTCCCGGATGCAATCCGGAGCAAAATGAAAAACACAAGGACTCACAGAGTTCAGACTAGATCTAGATAAAACATGAGCTAAAAAATTACAATGTCGACGAACATGCATAAAAGAGACCGAAAAGAAGGCTCGGCTAGCCAACTGATATCCATGATGATCGAACCCATCGTGGAACTGTCCTGGATCGGAGAGTAAATCCTTTGAACCACCGAGAGACAATCAGACTGAAAGATCACCCGATCAAAGCTCTTCTCGCCCGCCAGCTGCACCGCCCGACGGAGCGCCAAGGCCTCAGCCAGCTCTGGCGCTGAGACCCCGAGCAAGGGAGCGGAGGCGGCCGCCACACACATGCTAGAATGATCCTGCACCACCACCCCCGCCGCAGAAGACATGCAGTCGGAGGACACCGCCGCATCAGAAGATATTAGAAATGTACCAGGCGGTGGAGGAGTCCAAAGAAAACTCGTCCCTAGAGAAACCCTTCCAGGGCCGGCAGCAGGCTTGAAAAGGTGCTGGAAAATCATCTGCACATAAGCAATCGACCTCGCCGCAGTCCACTTCGGATGAGGAGGTTCTGGTTCATTGCGAGCTGCATTACGGGCTTCCCAGATGTGCCATAATGAGACCGTGATGACAGAGATATCCTTGTCGGAGCACCGGCCAAACAATTCGAAAAACCACTGCTTAGGAGAAGTGAATGACGAACGACACAATTTAATGCCAAAAACCTCCTTGATCTCCTCCCAGACCAGTCTTGCGTGGCCACAAAAGAGCAACGCATGCTCGATTCCTTCAGCTCGGCCATAGAACACGCAATCCGTTCTCGTTGGGACCTGACGTCGCTACAATTGTTCTCCCGGCGACAAGCAATTGTGAACAAACCTCCACACCAAGATTTTCATTTTGTTTGGTACCTTGATGTTCCATATCTTCTTCCACATCTTGTCCTCCAGAGGCCAACCAGAATTCTGGCCCCCACCATTTGCACTGCGCACCAACAAGAACAAGTTCGTCCTGGCCATATTGTATGCTGAGCGAACTGAGTAATGACCATACCTTGTAAACGGCCAGCGCGTATAGTCCGGGCCTCCCTCCAGGTTCACATTAATCTTGAGGATCTCATCAGCCACCTCTTGAGGGGAAAAAGCACGCATGAAATCCTCATTCTAGCCTCCATTCTCTTCATCAAGCAAACAGTGAACTGTAGCCGTGCTTGGGATGGGTGAAAGAGTTTGAAGCATAGCCGGAGGAGTGGAAGGGATCCAGTGATCCTTGAGAATGAGAGTACTCCTGCCATCTCCTATTCCCCATTGCACGCCCTTCTTGAGCAGGTCCCTCCCATGCAGAATAGCACGCCAAGTAGCCGAGGCAGAATTGGGAGCAGAAGCATTCCAGAAATCACTAAATGGAAAATACCTTCCTTTTAGAACTCGAGCACACAAAGAACCAGGATCAGTCAGGAGCCTCCATCCTTGTTTGCCCAACATTGCTCGGTTGAAGAGCGCCAAATCCTTGAAGCCCATGCCCCCGAGGGACTTCGGCGTAGAAAGCCACTCCCAAGAACGCCAATGCATCTTCTTTTTGCCATCCTCACGACCCCAACATTGATCAGATACAATTTGCCTGAACTTCTCACAGATGGCCACAGGCAACCGGAAGCAGCTAGAGATGAAGGTGGGGATAGCCTGTGTCTTTGATTTCAGTAAGGTTTCAGTTTAGGCCGATCCGACCAACCAAATATATTTTGCCACGCCTTATCGACCAGAAACTTGAAAGTACTCACGGGAGAATTACCAACCTCCATTGGCATACCCAAATATGAATCCTTAAAGGATTCGTTGCTAATGCCCAACTGAGCCTTGACCCTGTCCTTGACACTCGTGGGGCAGTGTCGGCCAAAGAAGAGAGCAGACTTGTCTTTATTAATAGCCTGGCCAGAACCCAACAGTAGGAGCTTAGAGTAGATTCCAATGAAGCCACACTCTGATAATCACTCTTCGCAAAGAAGATACTATCGTCCGCGAATAGGAGGTGTGAGATAGACGGGCCATGACGGCCGTTACGAATCCCATGTAGTTCACCACGAGCCTCCTTTTGAAATAGAAGACTAGACAAACCTTGAGAGCATAAGAGGAAAAGATACGGGCTTATTGGGTCCCCTTGCCGAATCCCACAAGACGGAATCACCGGTTCAGTTAACTCACAATTGACACACACAGCATAACGGACATTAGTCACACATTGCATCACCGTCTCAATCCAAGAATTTGCAATGCCCAACTTGGTCAGACACTGGTGCAGATAGCTCCACTCCACACGATCATAAGCCTTCATCATATCGATCTTTAGGGCAAAGAAGGGTTTCTTCAGGCGTTGATTCCGGATGGTGTGAAGACACTCATAAGAAATAAGTGTGTTATCCGTGATCAATCTGCCAGGAACAAAGGCGCTCTGACTCTCCGAGACCACCACAGGCAGAATAGATTTCAGGCGGTTGGCAAGAACTTTGGAAGCAATCTTGTAAAGAACATTGCACAGACTGATAGGACGGAAGTTCTTCAACAGCTTTGGTTTGGTAGTCTTTGGGATCAAGACAATAACCGAATCACAGAAACCTTCAGGGATCAGCCTTCCCTCCAAAAAGCCACGGACCGCATGACAAATGTCCTCACCCAAGAACTCCCAGTGGGTTTGGTAGAAGAGGGCCGGGAATCCATCCGGGCCAGGCGCCTTGGTCGGCCCCATCTGAAACAAGGCAGCCCTAATTTCCTCATTAGTGTAGGGCCTGCACAAATCAGCATTCATTTCATTGGAAACCTTATTCGGGATCGCCTGAAGAAGCTCAGCTGCCGACGATCGTGGCTTGGATGTGAAGAGCTACTCATAATAGGACTGCACCAATTGTTTAATCTGGCCTTGAGTAGAACAGACCGAGCCATCATCCCGGAGAAGGGAGTGAATTTTGTTTGTTCTCCGCCTGGCTGTCGCACGGGCTTGGAAAAACTCCATGTTACGGTCACCAGCTTTGAGACAGTCCACCCGAGACCGTTGCCTCTCCATAACCTCTTCACACTCAAACAACTCGCATAATTGACCTTCAATATGTTTCTCCTCAGCAAGCGAAGACGGGGAGGGCGATGACGCCCTAATGGTAGCAAGGCGGCGTTCCATCTTGCTAATATTCTTACGAACGGAGCCGAAAGCCTCCTTGCTCCAGGAATGCAGAGAGCTAGCCACCCCCTTGAGGTTCGTCCAGATCGAGCTCAAAGACAACAAGCCATCTCTGCCTGCTGTCCAAGCCTGCTCGAGCGTTTCATGGTAGTTAGCCGCCCGCAGCCACATTGCCTCAAACCTGAAACCTTGCTGCACTGGAGTTGTACGATGCATGTGAAGATCTGACTGCAGCCGAACAAGGACCGGATAGTGGTCAGACGTGGTGGCAATAATATTCTCCACATTGCAATCCTCAAACAAGTTGGAAAAGCCACAGTTCGCCATGGCTCTGTCCAAGCGACACCTTACATTACTGTTGGGATCCTGTCTATTACACCACGTGAACTTAGGACCGAAGACGCCCAAGTCAGTCAATCCATAGTCCAACATGCAATCCCTAAACGCAGCCATCTGAGAGTCTAGCCTGTCTCTGGGCCCATAGTGTTCATCACCAGAAAGCACCTCATTGAAGTCACCACCGCATAACCATGGGCCCGACCAGGAATGATGCATACGCCGAAGGAGTTCCCAAAAGAGTGGTCTATCCTCTCTTCTTGGTTCGCCATAGACAAACGTCGCTCTCCACGGTAAACCATCATCAAGTTTCACCTAAACATCAATGCACCTCTTATTAGCCGCCTTTACCATAACATCCGCTGCATGTGTCCAGAACAAAGCAAGACCGCCACTGAGCCCTTCACTGCTGATAGCAAAACAGCCAGAAAAACCCAATGACCACATGAAATTCTTCACCCGCGAATCCCTCATCTTTGTTTCAGAAAGAAAGAGGAGGGAGGGTCGGTAGAGCTTCACAAGACAGCGAAGCTCGCCAACTGTCAAGTCCGACCCCAGGCCTCGACAGTTCCAGCAGAGGATACTCATTGCGTCAGGCGGGGCTGCGCCGCCGCCGCCGCCAGATCCGCCGATCGAGAGTCTGATGTGCGTTGTTTTTTGTTCGAGTCCTCATCACCGAGCTGCTCCACACCAGCATTAGCATCTTGGGGGTCCGTTGCCAAGACCAAAGCAAGATCATTTGCATCAGAAGACGCGTTGTCACCAATAACCAAAGGGGCCTTAGTTTTTGTCGCCTTCCTCTTTTGTCTGGATGTACCCACTACGTCATGACCGCCGGAGAACAGCACCCGACTCGTAGCTGCACTCCGACCCCTCCCTCGCCCTCGTGAGGAGGGGGTACGGCCACGGCCCCTACCAGCTCGCTTGATAGGAGAAGAGACCTCACCCTCAGCCGCTTCCGAGACCATAGTGGCAACAGCTTTAGCACGACCAGATGGATTAGGCTGCTGACCGCCTGCTCTGCCATCAGAACCTGCAGACGAAGAAGCCATAGAGGACTTCGATCCACCAGCCCTATTGTTCCTCTCATCCTGGACACAGATCCTCTTAGCTGCATATGGAAGATCCCCATTCACACCCCTGACACCTGGGGATGGACATAGGACGGAAGAATGGCCAAGGAGGCCACATGAGTAACAGTGAAGTGGCAGCCTCTCGTACATCACCGAATAAGTGTCCGTCGACTGAAGCTTGACTGAAGTTACTGTCACATAACGCACGAGTGGTTCACCAACAAAAATCTCCACCCGCACACGCATAAATCCACCCTAGCAGCGCCCATCAGAATCCGCATCAACCTTGATGATATTACGAAGAGGCTTTGCAAACTCCAGTCCAAGTTTTGCTCTCATCAACCTTGGAGGTAAATTCATTATATGGGCCCAAATAGCCAGACGATCAAACTTGACATGAAGGGGTTGGATATTCAGGTCAAAAACCTTGAGAAGAACCGCGTGCTTGCCCACCATCCAAGGCGAGCCTTCGATCACCCTGGTTCTATCCGCCTGGGTACCAAATTCAGCCACAAAAATATTGTCCCCGTAGGGATGGAGCAGCAGACCCCTTGGGTTGCCCCAAGCAGGCCTCATAGCAGAACAGATAGTCTGAATATGGAGGATGTTAGGGGAGAGAACCTTCCCCACAAGCACGCAATCCGGAGCCACCAAATCCGCCTCATCCTCATCATCCAGCACCATGGGTCTCGCCTCGACAGCCGTCAGACAAAGTCGTTCCATCATCTCCTCGACGTGATCTGCCCCGCGGGTTGCAGAGGAAGGAACCCCCGCCGAGGGAGAGGGAGATGGGACCGCCATCGACCCCCCAGCGATCGGGCGCGCCCGGGTAACATCGCCATCACCGCCGCCCAACGCAAACTCTCCGGCCCCAAAGGCCTCTGATTCCCCCACATCCCGAGTCCCTGCCATGGGGTAACGACGAACCCTAAAACTGGCCCTGCCAAGGGTGGGCAGCGATACAAGGAAGGCCCCTTAATCACCCCGAGCAGAGACCAGATCCAGGAGACGCATGCACCAATAGTAGCAGGAGATCCGATCAAAGATGGGGGGAAGAAAGAAGGATCAACAACTGAATCGGAGACCTAGAAAGTGCTCAAAGCCCTAGGAACCGCTTGTCGCCCAGGAGTCGCGGGAGCCCAGGAGAGAGAGCATTGGGCTCTTTGCGGCAAGTAGTTGAGGGGACGCACACAGGCAGATCGAGGAGAGTTAGGATGGGCCGGCCCGTTCAAACTTAAAGCGAATTCGGTTTTGGGAATCTTCTAGGTGGTTCCCAACCGATTTTTCTGGTTTGGGGACCTTCTAGAAGATTTCTGAACCAGTTTTTCTATTTCCCCCTGTTTTTTTTCTTACTATCTCTTTTTATTCTGTTTTCTTTTCTTTTCGTTGCTCTTCCTTTTTTTCTTTTTCATGTTTCTTTTGTTTGAGAGTTTCAAATGTTTATTCAGAATTTTATAACATGTTCTTCTTTTGAAAATATGCTCCCAATTTCAAAAAATGTTTAGTAATTTCAAAAGATGTTCCGGTTTACAAATTATGTTCACGATTTCAAAAAATGTTCGTGTTTCAAAAAGTCTTTCAGGAATTTCAGAAAATGTTCTTGTTTTAAAATTTTGTTCACAATTTCAAAAATGGCCGTGTTTTAGAAAATGTTCAGTAATTTCAAAAATATGTTCTCGTTTCGATCATTTTATGTTCATGTTTTCAAAAAATGTTCAGGTATTTCAAAAAAATTATTTTTTTCAAAATATGAATGTAATTCATAAAATGTTCATGTTTTAGAAAATGTACAGGAATTTCAAAGTATGTTCTCATTTCCAAAATTTGTTCACAATTTCAGAAAAATATTCATGTTTCAAAAAATGTTCAGGAATTTCAGAAAATGTTTCTTGTTTTCAAAAACATTCACAATCTCAGAAATATTCAATTTTTCGAAAAATGGTCACGTTTTAGGAACTGTTAGGATTTGGGAAAAAATGTTATTGTTTTTCTAAATCCGAGTTACAAAATTTGTTCACATTTCTTTCAGAAAAATCTTGGAATATCAAAAAATATTTGCGGCATTTCGAATAGTTCAAAATTATCAGGAAATGTTTCTAAGATGTGTATCCCAAAATCTCAACCCTGCTGTCTGTAGTTAAAGTGTTTGGTGCCTTAATGGTCTGCGGTTTTGTGTGAGCGAGATTGTGGGATCGAATCCTATCGTAGGTTTTTTGTTTTTCGGTGTTCTTTTAAGAAACTATTATTTCCTGAGATGGGCCGGCCCAGTCCCGTGTGGCCCTTGTGCGTCGAGCTCCTGTTTTGGTGCAAAATGCGTCATATAGGAGGTCCCTCCGCCCGAAATCACTAGTTAAGGAGTACTCTTTGCGAAGATCATTCCAATTCCTCAGGTTGCGACAAGTGGAGTGCTGCATGTGTGTCACTTGTCGCAACCTGGGAGTTTTTCCTTTTTTCGTAGATCTGTTTATTCAAAATGTTTTATCTCTTAAACCGTGTGTCTAAATCTTAAACCCTTTCGCCGTTGGATTCCTTGCGCCGAGATTTTCAAAACTAGATCTCATGTTGATAGGTTTTGACGAACTTTTTTTTTCACGAAAAAAAACGGACGAAAAAACCGAACTAGGAGCATGGGTTTTTCCCTTTCCGAAAGAGACACGCCCGTGCCTCTGACGAAATCACAACCGTGCCTCTCGCGGAAGCAAAACGATGACTCTCGCGAAAGAAAAAAAATAGAAAACGTGTTTTTTTTGTTTCCGAGGAGGCACGGCCGTGACTCTCGCGGAAGCAAAACCGTGCCTCTCGTGAAAGGAAAAAAAATAGAAAACGTGTTTTTTTCGTTTCCAAGAGGCACGGCTGTGAGTCTCGCAAAAGCACACCCCTGCTTCTCGCAGAAGCAAATCCGTGCCTCTCGCGAAAGAAAAAAAAAGTGAAAACACATTTTTTTTCGTTTTCAAGAGGCACGGCTGTGCCTCTCGCGGAAACAAAACCGTGACTCTCGCAAAAGGAAAAAAAAAGAAAACGTGTTTTTTTGTGCAAATAAAAAAATTCGAATTTTTTTGGATCGAAAAGCTAGGGAAGACCGGTGGAAAACCAAAACATCGAAAACCCCTGGAAAAAACCGTTTAAAAAGCCGAAAACGCGTGCGGTAAAATTTAAAAAACAAAATCCGGAGGGAGCGACCAGAGCACGACACGTGGCGAATCGCTGAGAATGCGCCAAATGGCGCTGATCGTTGCGAGGCTTTCGAAAGAGCGCTCGTTAGTTAATTGCTCTCCCCTCCGCCGGGCGCTGCACCCTCAGATCACTTCGTGGCGGTTTCACTTGAGCCGTGCTGGAAGTGTTCACACGGAAGCGTGCATGCCCTGCGGTCCACTGGTTGATATTTTCAACATTCAGATGAGTACGTGTGTGTTTTGACTTACAACCTTCCACGTCATATTGCATTGTTGCCTAAGGCCTTGTACAATGGAAGGTGCTTAGAGAGATGCTTAGAAAAATAAACCGGATTTTTCTGAAGCACCGGTGCCTATTTCTGCAGGAGAGACGCTTAGTTAAGCGTTTATCCTGTATAAATAAGCACCGGTGCTTAAGGGAAGCTTGGTTTATTTCTCTATTCATCTCCCCTAAGCACCTCCCATTGTACAAGGCCTAACTAGTACTAGTAGCTTTTCCCTCAAAAAAAAAAAAACTAGTACTAGTAGTACTCCCTTCATTTCGTCCGTCACCTCACTCGCACAACACGCGTTCCACGTGACATACTGCTGGTTTCTGACGATTTTCTTTTGCAATTTCTGCAACATCACCAATGTTGCACAAGTATCTTCCGTAACATTAGCTATGTTGCAAAAAACAAAGACAAAAAAATAAATTCTACAACAAAGCCTCTGATTGAAAAAAAATGCAAAAAAATCACAGTTGTAAAAAAGTTTGTAAAAAGATGGAGATGAAAAAACAAATTCTGCAACAAAGCCTGCGTTGCAAACAAAATCTGCAATAAAATTTCAGTTGCAAAAAAATTATGCAACAAGTCCTCTGTTGCAGAAATTTTCTGCAATAATACCTATGTTGCAATAATGAAGGGCGCCTATGCACCAGATCTGATGGCCCGCGAGCCGGCCGATCTTTTAAAAAGATCAGTCGGCGGACGCGTAGCAGTCCCCATTTGGTTTTGCCTTAAAAGAATAACAAAATATTTGTTTTTTCACTAAAAAACTAAACCAAACGTTGGAGGTTGCAGCGACATATATATCCTTGGTCTTTTGTCCCTCCCTCTCCCGGTAATAAAGGATCGAAGGTGGTGCGACAGTAGCTGGATGCGAGTGAAGCGGCGGACATTGGGCTCTCGCATCCCCGAGGTTCATCTAGCAAGAAGGTATCTGCCATCAGAGAGGTTGTTGGCATATTCTGTGGGGGAAAACCTTTGGTCTCGCCTTTGACTAGATCATGCATTTTCCACATTAGTGCATTGTGCCCTTGTTGAAGGTGTTTGATTAAAACTCGACTTCAGGAACGTAAATACCAAGCTCAATATTTGGCTGTACCTATTGACGTTGACGCCCGTGTGATAATCCCTTCTTGAAGATTTTGTCTAGGATAAGTGTACTTTCATTGTTTGATCACATGTCGACTATGGATTATGGTCCATACCTACACAGATAGTGGAGATATTGCTCGAGGCAGATAGGCTCAATTTCTTCTATATTTGTCTATAAGCCGGTTGTTCCATTTCAATGCTTGGCTTTGCTTAGCATTGTTGGATCGAAAATATAAAATAGCACAGCTGCACCCGGGCCCTCTCTATCTAGCCATCTATTCTGCGCATCGCGATTCGTGCAAACACATTTTTCTTTTTTGTTTCTCTCACATAAAACATATTTTGAAGTTCAAACCTTTGCAGCGTAGCAAAGTTTTCTATCTAGAATCTAGGATAAATCTTTTAGATTTTTTTGTCAAATATAAATATACAAAAATGATTTTTTTAATGTAAAAAATCATTTTTTGTATATTTATGTTTGACAAAAAATTCCGAAAGATTTATCCTAGATTCTAGATGGAAAGCTTTGCCACGCTGCAAAGGTTTGAACTTCAAGACATCTTTTATGTGAGAGAAACAAAAAAGAGAAATTTTCATACGAAAAGTTAGTTGTGTTGCACAGATCTTAAAGCAACATTGGACAATCAGGATACCAGGGCCGGGGTGCAGCTGTTTTAAAAATCCACGCCCATTGTTGGATAATTAATGATATATAGGCAAATGCTTGGGCTCAGCCGGTGGATCATTAGCGTGCGTCAACCGCCTGCCCTGCCATCCGATTAGGTTTTGATCGGACGGCACAGAAGCAAGTCCTAACCATAGTCTAGGTTTGCAACTCAGTCACTGATGCAGTCCTTAAGATCACAACAAGGGGTCAGTTGCAGGCCGACCGAGCATGACCGACATAAATCCCGCGGAAGCTAGATTCCGCAGTGGCAATGACCGACATAAATCCCGCGGTGACGATGAAGACATAAGTCCCCGCCGACGTGTGGCGACACCATGGCCAGGCACGTCAGCCAACTGAGCTCGAGCATTTTTAGAGATCTCATAGGAGAGAGGGAGGTGAGATAGGAGGAGTGAGAGGAGAAGAAGAAGGAGCAGAGTACGGAGAAGCGCTTGGCAGTGTGCTCATGGACCGACGTGATGGGCGGCGATGCCATGGCCAGGCGTAGCAGCGGGTCGAGCTTGGGCGATTTTGGAG
>LT934122.1:112488071-112540398 GCA_900231445.1 Triticum turgidum subsp. durum | reverse complement strand
GTGTAGAGGAGAGAGGGACCTGAGAGGGAAGGAGGGAGAGGAGAAGAAGGAGGGGGGGGGGGGAGGAGAATGGCATGGCAGCGTGCCCCTCCGACGAGGTCGCTGACCGAGGCAACACGCGATGCTCCAGAGAAGGTTAGGGATGAGATGGGATGCTTTGCAGCAAGAGCCATCTTGTTGAAATAGCGACGGACACAACTGTGAGCTACACATGCTTTATTTGAACAAAAAATTAGCAAAAACCATCGGTTGCAAAAAAATAATCTATAATAAGACCCCTGTTGCGAAGAAAAATGCAACAAGACCTATGTTGCCACATGACCTGTGTTGCAATAATGAAGGCATTGCTGGCCGCTTGATGCGTGAGATCTGACGACTCACCCCCCGGCCGGTCTTTTAAAACACCAGCTGGCAGACACATAGCACGCCCATTTAGATAGATACATTATAACCGAGCACTCTTCCAGCCCTCTCAGACTATCAGTATTTTTGGCCGTTGGATCTGCGTTGGTTGGAGTTTATGGCCATCGGATTAACTTTGGGCGCAATGCTTAATGCGACTAAACTAGGCAGCTGCTCTTGCAGCAAAATTGAAGGCCCGTGGTTAATTGGGCCCTTGCTCTCACGTGAAGCCCACTCAAACCTCGCGAGGAAACGAGCGAGCCACCCGTCTCCATTTCCCGTTTTCCCCTCTCGTTAGGGTTTTGGTCCTCCCGGGGGCGATTCCACGCCGCCGTCGAGATCGTTTTTCCCTACCCCCACGCTTCGTCTCCTGATCCGCGCTGGCGGGTCGCGGGATAGTGGAGGATCTAGGGCAGCACCAACAAGGTCCGATCGTGTGTAATCGGGCTAGGGTTCGAGATGTCTTCTGGCGGAGCTCCGGAGCCGGCGACACCAGATCAAGGGCAGATGGATGAGGTGGAGAAGATGATGAAAGAATTGGGTTTGAGGGAGGAGGATCTAGATGACGTCGTGTTCGACGAGAAGGAAGCTCCACCGGAGGCGATCAGATGGATTGCGTTGGCTAGGGTGCACTCATCCAAGACCTATAGCCAGTACTGGTTCTTCAAGAATATGAGGGCTGCTTGGGATCTGGCGCAAGAGGTGAAATTCAAACCCCTGGAAGACAATCTGTACACAGTTCAATTCTCATGCTTAGGTGATTGGGAGCGAGTTACCCTAGATGGCCCATGGCACTTCAGGGGAGACGCGGTGATCATTAAGCCGTATGATGGCCTGGTGAAACCTTTGACTGTTTTGCTGGATTCGATAGAGCTATGGGTTCAGATACATGACGTGCCAGAACTGTATGCGCACCTAGTCCCGTCCATGGCATCGAAGGTGGGGGAGGTGCTCTATGCAGAACCACAATCTCAAGATTTTGTTGGCAATTTTCATCAGGTGTGGGTCAAGATTGGTGTCAACAAACCCCTCAAGAACGCAGTATCAATGATTCGTGATGGGAAGCGCCAGATATACCGCGTGAAGTATGAGAAGTTACCTGACTGGTGTGCCGTCTGCGGGATGCTAGGGCACCTGTTCAAGAACATGGCAATGGCGTCCATCCTCCGTCAGCGCTAGTTTTCAAGGATCTGCGAGCAACCTGGACGTTGAGGACGGGCCGAGGGCCTGACAATGGGAGAGGACGGCGAGGAGGCCGCCGTGGCGGACGTACTGGAGGTCGCGGTAGGAACGACCAAGCCAGTTCAGAAGACGCTACTGGATACGGTGAGTTTGAAGAAACCAGAGACTTGGATATGCAAGATGTAGATAATAGCAGAAAGAGAGTGGTAGCTCTAGCGCAGCAGTTTGCACCCCCAGCGTCTAAAAGCACCGAGCAATCTAAGCAGCTGGCTCTTCCTGCCCCTCACGCTCCAGCCAGCCCCACTACCACTCAGGACCAGAAGAGAGCGAAGCTAATCGTTGAGTTAGAAGATAGCAGCTCGGGGAGAGCAGGGACACAGCTGAAAGGTGATCTGAATTTGGCGGGCCCGGTCGACGGGCGCCGTCGGGGTCAATGAGTACCTTTGTTTGGAACTGCCGCGGCGCGGGCAAAGCCGCGACAGTTCGAGAGCTTCGTGACTTCGCGAGGCAATTTGCCCCTACCCTTCTGTGTATTGTTGAGACACAAATTGATGGTGCTAGGGTAGAAGCGTTAGCAAGTACTTTGGGTTTTGATAATGCTTATGCGGTTAGTAGTCAAGGCCG
Organism: Triticum turgidum subsp. durum; assembly: GCA_900231445.1. Lineage (NCBI taxonomy): Eukaryota > Viridiplantae > Streptophyta > Magnoliopsida > Poales > Poaceae > Triticum > Triticum turgidum. The sequence continues at coordinate 112,538,190 of LT934122.1, read as the reverse complement.
CAGTGGTGGTATGGGTTTGTTCTGGAATAATGCAATAAAAGTTGAGATTCTTGGTTATTTGGTCTATCATTTGGATGCTAAGATTGAGGAGCACAATCAGGACGAGTGGAGATTGACTTGTGTGTATGGAGAGGCACAAACACACTTGAGACATCAAACGTGGACAGTTTTGAAAAATATTAGCACTTTGAGCACTTTACCGTGGCTGTGCGCGGGAGATTTCAACGAGGTTCTACGTCCGGAAGAACATGAGGGGGTAAGGCAGAGGAGCAATGCGCAAATCCAAGCCTTCCGGGACACTACAGATATTTGCATGTTGCAAGACTTAGGCTTCAATGGGAATTTTTGGACCTTTGAGAAGAAGATCGTGGGAGGGAGACATGGAGTTACACAAAATGCAGGCTAGACAGAGCCCTAGCTAATGTAGCATGGATGAATAGATTCTCCCTTGCATCGGTCACACATCTTTCTTGCTCCACATCTGACCACTCACCCATTGTTATTGACTTTGTTAACACGGTGCAAGTTAAGGAGCAAAGGTCTTTTAAATATGAACTTATGTGGGAGTCGCATGAAGGGCTGGGCCAAGTCCTATCAAACACGTGGACAGATGACACACCTTGCTTGTCCGTGGAGGATATGAGACAGAAACTTCAGAATATCTCCACAGAGTTGGTGAAGTGGAGTAGGGACACTTTTGGAAGTGTTAGAAAGGAAATAAAGAAGCTGAAAAAGACTCTAGAGGAACTCCGAGGTGATCCTTTGCGGTTGGCCCCCTCTCACGCAGAACTGAAGATCAATGAGAGGCTGATTGAGTTATACCACCGAGAGGAGTTCATGTGGCGGCAAAGGGCAAGGGTGGAGTGGCTCTCGGCGGGTGACCGGAACACCAAAATTTTCCACCTCCGGGCTAGCATCCGTAGGAAGAAAAACATGATTAAGGCTCTACAAAATTCACTTGGAGTAGTGGTGGATGACCCGGGAGAACTGCGGGTGATGGTCAATGAGTTTTACCAAAGCTTGTATACTTCTGAAATGGTACAGAACATGGATGATGTTCTCGATCACGTTCCCAGGAAGGTCACAGATGTGATGAATGAGTCTCTATGTGCCCCGTATACTAAGGATGAAGTAAAAGTGGCTCTCTTCCAAATGTTTCCAACCAAAGCACCGGGCCCGGACGGCTTCCCTGCTCACTTTTATCAGAGACATTGGGATATTTGTGGAACGGATGTAACAAAGATCGTCCTCAAAATTTTGAGGGGGAAGGACAGCCCAACATGCATAAATGACACTATATTGGTTCTTATCCCCAAGGTAACAAACCCCACTGTTTTGTCTCAATACAGACCAATTAGTCTATGCAATGTCATTTACAAAATAGCATCCAAGGTGGTAGCAAACAGGTTGAAACTGATCCTTCCAGATATTATTTCCGAGGAGCAGTTAGCCTTCGTTCCAGGGAGGCTTATTACAGATAATATTATCAGTCCATATGAGTGTCTGCATTTTATGAAACGGTCCAGGGCAAAATCAAACAACTTCTGTGCTCTAAAACTAGATATGATGAAGGCCTACGACCGGGTGGAGTGGTCTTACTTAAGAGCCATCATGACAAAACTGGGTTTCGCGAGATCATGGATTGATACAGTTATGAGCATGGTGTCTTCAGTTTCTTTCTCAGTTATGGTCAACGGGGAGAAGCTTGAGTCTTTCTTTCCATCCAGAGGAATCCGGCAGGGAGACCCAATCTCCCCCTACTTATTCTTGATAGCAGCAGAGGGTTCGTGCCTCCTTAAATCCAGTTCTTCGTCATCGTTTGCAGGTATTCAGGTGGCCCCAACGGCTCCCACCGTTAACCATCTTTTGTTTGCAGATGACAGCCTGTTGCTTTTCAAGGTCAGTGTAGAGGGTGCAGAAGTAGTGTCAAACCTGCTAGAAACCTATTGTGCAGCTTCGGGACAAAGGATCAACCATGACAAATCATCGATATTTTTTAGCAAGAGGTGTCCGGAAAACATAAAGGATTCCATGAAAAACATCCTCAATGTACACAAGGAGTCTTTGAGTGAACGCTACCTGGGTATGCCAACTGATGTGGGCCACTTGAGAAATGGTACTTTCAAATATTTGAGAGATCATGTTTGGGAGAAGATCAAGGGGTGGATGGAGAAGCTCCTGTCATCAGCAGGCAAAGAGGTGCTTATTAAGGCGGTGGCTCAGGCAATACCAGTATACTCGATGTCGTGTTTCAGGCTACCCAGAGGCCTATGTGAGAACATTATGTCTATCATTAGACAGTTTTGGTGGGGAAGCAAACAGGGGAAGCGGAAGCCCAGTTGGGTCACGTGGGATATCATGACCAGACCAAAACACCTTGGAGGCCTAGGTTTTCAGGACCTGGAGATTTTTAACCTGGCGTTGCTGGCTCGCCAAGCCTGGAGGCTGCTCACGGGAGAGTTAACTTTGAGCTCTAGGATACTTAAGGCTGTCTACTTTCCAGGGGGTTCAATTCTTGATGCTGAGCTTGGATCACACCCCTCCTAGATTTGGCGGGCGATTCTTGATGGACGAGATGTTATGGCACAAGGAGTTGTGAGGAGAATTGGGGACGGCACAACAACTGACATATGGAGACATAGCTGGATACCAAGAGATGGGCTGAAACGACCGATAACTTCACTATCTAATGAACCACCAAGTTTGGTCTCTGAGCTCATTGACAGTTCCTCGGCTACCTGGAATGAAGATTTGATTCGAGATACTTTTACCAGATTTGATGCCGACGAGATACTCAAGATCCCTTTGTGTACATGTCAGGTTGATGACTTTTGGGCTTGGCATGAGGAAACTAGAGGCGTTTTCAGTGTACGATCATCCTACCGTATGGTTCTCCGCACAAAACTCGAGAGGGAGGAGTGGCTGAATGAAGATGACGGCTCATCCAGTAGGCACAATGAGGCAGACAAGTGGAGCAATATTTGGCATATTCAAGTACCCTCAAAACTGAGAATGTTTGTGTGGAGGCTTGCAAGACGATCAATGCCGACGGCCGACCTGTTGAAGCACCGAAACATGGCCACTGAGGATAACTGCTCCTTGTGTGGGGCGATTGATACATGGAGGCATGCCCTGTTCATGTGTCCAATGTCGAGCAGTTTCTGGGCCTTAGCGCATGAGGAGCTGGTCCATCATCTAGTGGAGAGGCAAGAAGAGAATCCTAAGGACTGGTTGTTTGCGCTTAGCGACATTTTGAGTAGAGACAAGTTCGCACATATGATCGTCATTATGTGGGCTATTTGGAGAGCTCGAAGGAAAGCAATTTATGAAGATATCTTCCAATCTCCACAATCCATATATGGGTTCATAACGAGCTATCTTCAGGATATCAGCGCAATCACTAAGAGGGAAGTTCAGCAGAGAGCTACAAGTGTTAACAGGCCGACACAATGGCTGCCTCCGTCTGAAAGTTGTGTCAAGGTCAATGTTGATGCCGCCACCCCCAGGCATGCGAGAAATGGAGCCGTGGGGGCAATTTGTAGGAGTCCAGAAGGAGTTTTCCTGGGGGCGTCCGTGCTGGTGGTGAGGCACATTGCTGATCCATAGATTCTTGAAGCCATTGCTATAAGGGAGGGTTTGGCGCTGGCTGATGATCTCTATCAGAGGGGAGTTCATGTTGCTTCGGACTGCAAAAATGTGGTGGAGGATTTAAAGAAGGAGAATGCATCATCTTATGGAGCCATAGTGCATGAAATAGTAGATCACTCGTTAGCTTTTGATTTATGCAATTTCTGTCATGAATTTAGGAGCTCAAACTTTGAAGCTCACAACCTAGCGAAGCACGCTTTGTCGCTCGGGATTGGCCGCCATGTGTGGTTGGGCCAACCTGGAGAGCTTACTTTCGTCCCTGTAAACATTGTGACGACTTAATAAAAAGCTTCGTGAGGTTGTCTCAAAAAAAAACCCGTCTCCATTCCCTCGACGCCCCTCCCTCCCTTCGCTTCTCTTGCGGCGCCTCCCCACCCCAGTCCTAGCCGCCCCAAGATCTGTAGCGCCACATGATCTCTCTCTCTCTCTCTCTCTCCAATCCTAACCACAGATCAGCACCACGGCAGCCCATGTGCCTTTCATCTTGGTACCGTGTTCAATCTCACATCGCTGCCTCCGCCTGGGCGCTCCACTGCTCACCTTCTCCATCTCCCCGACGGTCAGCGGCGGTGATGATGAAGCAGAGGCTGCGGTAAGGTTTACTCTTGGCGGCATGGGTAGTGAACCGCTAGGTGCGTCACCTATGGCCCATGAGTGTTTGCTACTTTGCTCCTTGCATTCCTCATCCAAGTCCTCCGCCTATTGCCTGTTGGTTGGCTTTTGCCTCTTCGACGACCAGATTTGGGCAGCAAAGAGGCTGCAGAGCTGCTCCTCCTATTGCCTGTACGATCACCCAAGCACTCTTGGTGGCCGTCTCCTTGTTCTCCACCTTCACCAGATACATGTTACAGGAAAGTTTCCGAGTCGCCGCCCTTTGCTCATTCCCTTCCTTGTTGAATTATACATAACCACATGTCATTTTTGCAGCCAGATTTTGTTGCTATTTTAAAGAGTCGATCCAGCCATTTCTCGCTACATTCTCCAACGTAATTTCATCCTGGTATGAAGTATGAACTATGTATGAAACACAAATCATTACTACCCATTTATTATTTGACATTTCACTACTAGGGAAAAGTTTATACACAAACGCTTACTGGTAGCGAGGGTTAAAAACCCTCGCTACTGCTACTTACTAGCAGCGCAGGTTTTTAAACCTCGCTACTACTAAGTTGATAGCAATAGCGCGGGTTTTTAACCCTCGCTACTATTAAGCGGTCTCTACTGTGCCCCCCGGGACATTGCCATAGTAGTAGCGCGGGTTTTTAACTCTCGCTACTACTAAATTGATAGCAGTAGCGTTGGTTTTTACCCCTCGCTACTACTAAGTGGTCTCTACCGTGCCCCTGGACCATGCCATAGTAGTAGCGATGGTTATAAACTCGCGCTACTACTAAGTTTTTACCCTTCGCTACTACTAATCGGTCTCAACCGTGCCCCTTGGGGACATGCCATAGTAGTAGCGAGGGGTAAAAACCCACGCTACTACTAAATACTGGGTTTCAAACTCTACCCCCCCTGATCACCTTTTCAATTTTAAAAAATAAAAGGAAATGATGAAAATGTCAAAAAAAGAAAAGAAAATAAGTTTCCCATGTGATATGTGGTCTAGTTGTTGGGAAAATTTGCAAATATGAATTTCGACTTTATTTGCAAAATCTCTCGAGAATTTGTAAAAATGGGCATAACTTTTGCATACTAACTCGGATGAAAAAGTTTTTTATATGAAAAATCATCTACTCGAAAAGTTACATCCAAATTTAACTGGGGGAACCCCGTTAAACATTTTCAAAATCCTCAAAAACCTAACAGAAAAAAAGTCACGGGGCTTTTAAGATCTTGAGGCAAAAAAAATCATCAAATTTCAGTTTTTTTAATGTTTGTTAAATCTGGTCAAACTATGGTCAAACTAATTATTCAAGAATATTAATGTTACTAAATAATTATTTTAGTTTTTTTGAATTTTGGTCAAATCTGGTCAAACTATGGTCAAACTGTGGTCAAACAATGGTCAAACTAATTATTCAAGAAATATTAGTGTTACTAAATATTAGTGTTATTTTTTAGAACAATAGTTTCAAACTCAAACAGTGAAATGTGTGACTTCAAACTCAAGCTAAGTTCCTGAGGTTAATAGGATTGATATCTTACTATTGTTAGGAAAACAACAAGTGCAGACTTGGAAACGAGGGAGAATAGAACCCGGAAGTTAAGCGTGCTCAGGCTGGAATAGTGAGAGGATGGGTGATCGTCCGGGAAGTTAGATGATTTGGAATGATGAGGGGTGATTAGAGATTAAATTGAGCAGCAATGAGGGGTGATTAGAGATTGGAGGTTAAAATAATTCAGAAATTTGAAAATTAGGGAAAAAATCGAATTTTTTTCGAAAAAATTCAAAAAATCGAAAATTAGTAGTAGCGCGGTTTTTTACCCACGCTACTACTAACGGACGTAGTAGTAGCGCGGGTGGCACCCGCGCTACTGCTATACATTAGCTGTAGCGCCTTATTAGTAGCGCCGGCCCCCGCGCTACTAATAGGCCCAAAACCCGCGCTGCTGCTAGGCTTTTCCCTAGTAGTGTTTGCATGATTTGGTTATTGTTATTAACGGTCCATCTGTAGCTAGTAAAGTGGGTCATGCTTATTATATCTTTGCCGGTTAGTCAAATTTAACTTGATACAATAATGTGACTTACCATGTGTCCGTTGAATTTATGTTGAAACCAACAAAGGGAATACTTATCCTGTGTCTAATTTAAAGGCAGTCCTGCCTGAACCTGTGGCTCTTTTTTTAATCTTTCTTAGCATCTGGGTCAACATTTCATAATAAATCTTCTCATTTCTTATGCTACATTCAAATTATTGCACAGAGCCGGTCATGGGAAGAGGATGATCTTAAGAGAAAAATGGTCAAATACCTCGATACTTTTAACAACAAGAACACTTAGTCTTGAAGGGATTGGTCCGGTCCGGTATGTTGTCTTAGCCTTGATGTTTAATGTTTCCCTACTTTTGTCTTGTCTCTGCATGTTTACCGTATATGCGTTTCATGCATTAACTAGCAACTTGCATTTTTTGCACAACTAAATAACATATGATGAATCGAAAGAAGCTCCGAAGAAGTATGGTGTGCAACATTTGAGACAACAATCAAAGAAAAATAATCGCTGAAGCAGATACAGTTCACGTGAGTGATCTCTACATAAATAATATGCTGCATTATTGCTGTCAGGAAGGGAATATTGACATGATGTTGCAAGGTAGCGACAACCATCTAACTCTGTTCGCATATTGCTTTGAAATTTACTTCTTAGTACTATGTATTCTGAACCATATCGAATATTAATTGAATAGGAGTCCCTCCTTTGGATACTAAAGTAACGGAGTATTTGTAAGTAATTTATATTTAATATTTCCACTTGCTACAAGTCCGTAGTTGGGATAGAATACATGGTATTACCTGACATCGGTATGAAACTTTTTACTTATGTTTTTTATCAGGTTGATAAAGGCCCTCCAGTGGAGGATCCAAGGATTTATTATGGGTGCCTCATAACCAACACAAGGTCTCTTGAATGACAGCGAACGTTGGACGAGTATTTGAAATTAATGCAACCATGTTTGTGTCAAGAAGTTCAGTACAATTAGTTTGACTAGACAGGCACAAGGGCTTTGCTCCTACAACCATCTTTGTGGTATGGTTATAATGCTCACAGGAAATATTTTTCCTTCACGTGTCTGGTTCATGTATTTCAAAACCTACAAGCTTATGATGTGCTGGTTTTAACCAGGTATATATAAGAGAATAGGGTGTATGTTTTTGAGGTAAAGCAGATTCTTAGAGTGAACCATGATGATGCACTCTTTGTTGCAGAGTTATGCTGATTCAGCTGAATTGAAGGGGAAACATGCACTATTCTGCCATTAAGATGTTCTCATACTTGTGGAGAAAAGTTACACAGTGAACCGTCGTCGTAATATTAAAGTACAGACATGTATTTGGGTTTGTTAGTGAAATTGTTGTCTCATTGAGAAAAGATCAACAGAAATCTTGGTGGGTAAATCCTTGAATATTGTTATTTATATGTTGTGAAGGTGATATAAAGACTATGAGAAATACAAATAAATATGCCTCACCACTATATGAGCCAGTGTATATGTAAACTATTTGATTTTTTGAATGCGTTTTAACTTCTCTTAAAGATTTTGTTTTCATTTCCAAAAATATATGGCACGGGTAGGTAACACACCTTTTATTTCATTTCACACAAATTTAACCTTTATTCAATTCATAATCGTGTGGAAATTTCTACCATTCCATCCTCCAAATGGAGGGGCCCCACAAACGCTTGCTTGCTTCTGTCGTAGGAGATATTTGTCTTACCGTCCCATATTTAGAAATCTCTTATTCCTGTTGTCTTTTTACTCTGATAATATTCGATTTGGTTATTGTCCTAGAACTTTGTAATGGCGTGGCTGATTGGAGCGGCTGCCTACTTGCCCAGGAACATGTAAGTCTGTTTGGTCTATGACATCACAAACTTTGTAAATCATTTGGTCGCTGCCAATTTGGCTAGCTCATCCCTCAAATGAAAAATGTTATAGTAGTATGGTGCTTATGCCATCCTTGGTGATGAAACATGGCCTTAGGAAGATTGATTATATGAGAAAAATGACATTTTTTATTAACTATGCTCATTGAGGGCTAAGTGGGTTATGAGCAATGCCTCTATTTTTATATATCAACTCTGCATTGTAAACAAAAGGTCGTATTTTCATTATCAAAACTACAATCTATGAACCAAATACTGGCATTTAGGAACTGGCACTGCAACGTGTGTCTTAATGAAAGTCTAACATTAATTTGTAGCTATGTAGCAGTGAATTCTAAGGGGGGTTATAGAGCTCTTTTGCAGGACTATGTACTTCGCTAATCCACCAAAAATATAATGAAATAACAAATAAAGGAGGGCAAACACAATAAGTAAACGTCCATCACATGTACAATTGACCAAATCAATTTTAAAAATCCACTAATGTACACATAATAGTTCATGCCAACTTTGAAAAACAGTAAATATTAACATATATTTGTATCATTCCCTAACATTAAAGTGTATAAATAGACGGGCGCAGCAACGCGCGCCATCGATGATCTAGTAATATATATGACTGTGCATCAATCGATACCCAGGGGTATTATCAGCCTTTTTCCAAAAGTTTCTTAGCCGATGTTGCCCGGAAAATAAAATCTTTACTAATGAGTGTTAGTTCTGGACGAGGATTTGGTGAACATGGTTCCACACGCACCTCTTATGAATAGTAAATTCAAAAAATACTGGAAAAATCCAAAAAATCTGATTTTTTTGTATTATAAGTCATCCGGTATACTCACATATGAAGTTTCATGAAGAAATCACATCCGTGATTATCTTGGCAAAAATGATAAAGTCAAAGGAATATTAAAAAACATTGTTTGATAATAGTACGGTCCTAATTATATTTTCTTCACTAAGAATACCACGAATGTCAATATGGTTTCAATAGGATGATGTGTCTTCGAATGATGTCATCAATTTTGAAGCTTTGAGGCTCCCATCTTCACCCAGCCTTGTGGGTTCGGTGGTGTGTGTTTATATGTTGTATATTTGGCATTGATGTGCTAATCAATCCAAACAATTCAAAAAGAAACAAACCAATTTTTAAAGGAAACAATACATAGACAGACATCTTGTCAAGGCCACAAGCAACCTAGAGCCAGGGTCCAGCAACGAACCGGCCTCGCCACCCGCTCGGCCCACCAGACAGAGGCGGCCCAACCGCAAGTTCAGCGGCCCGGAGTGGGTGTGACGCTGCCAGCTACTTAACGCGTCCTCACCCACCAAAGCCACTCATGCAGTGGATCACGGCATGAACCCGACGGCGGCTCCTTCCCCCTTTCCCCTTCCTCTCCAATTCGTGTACCCAGAGATTGTAACCCTAAATCGCTACCTGAATTCATGAGCTAAGAGTTAGATCGAGTAATATACTAGTGGGTTGCTTACATATGGTATTCAGAGCCTTCGATCCACACCCTGGCGCATCTGATCGAGACGAGAGCGCAGAAATCGATCAAGGATCGACTCGGCGCCATGGATCCTTCCTTCAAGGAGTATTTCGACAAGCTCACCAACTCCCTCGACGCGATCCACTCCGACATCCGCTCCCACACCACCAAGCTGGACGATCTGGGCCAGTGGTGCCCCGATCTAGAGCAGCGCGGGGACCAGCTCTCGGCGGTGGTAGTTGAACTCCAAGCGCGGCCCGCGACCATAACGGAGGAGCGGCCGGCGGAGGCGCAAGGACCACCACCCGCACCACCAGCGCCGCTGCGCGACCACGTCAGCACCAGGAAGCGCGCGGAGGGTGACGCCCTCGGGTCGATTGACCGCGACATCGACGTTCTGCCACGGGGACTGGCGCCGATGTTCGCATCGGTGGCCACGCCGGCCAACGGTCAGTCACAACTTCCCGTTCCATCTACCGTCGCATATCCATACGCGCATGCCAGTCAAATCCTCGCTGGAATTGGTCAGGCTCATCCATCGATCGGGTTTCCCCAATTCACGGGCAAAAATCCGCGTCTGTGGAAGACACTTTGCGAGTAGTACTTCCAGATGTTTGACATCCATGAGAAATTCTGGGTCCCAATGGCATCACTGAATTTCTTTGGCTCTGCATCGGTGTGGTTGCAATCGGTGCAGAAGAAATTGACCGAGTTCGATTGGAATCCTTCTCAACTCTGTTGTGTACGCGATTCGGTCGTGATCGTCACCAGCTCTTAATTCGCCAGTTTTACTCTCTGTCGCAGAAAACAGCCGTAGCAGATTAAATCGAGCAATTTGAACTGATCATTAGTCATTTATCTGCATATTCTGAATCCATTAATCCTTACTACTATCTTACCCGTTTGTTGAGGGACTGCGGCCCGACATTCGCGCGGTGGTCCTGGTGCAACGGCCACCCGACCTCGACACAGCGTGCGCTCTAGCCTTACTTCAGGAGGAAGTGGAAGATGGCGCCGCGCGTGAGCGTACGCGGCCCAGCACGGCGCACGCCACCACGCCGGATTGGAGCCACCGCAACGGCACAGGCGTGCCCATGGCACTTCCTCCTCCACCACCCCAAGGGCGGCCGCCAATGACACCAACGACCACTGATCGGCGCGCCGTAGAAGCTAGCCGCGCGGACGACACCAAACTCAAGGCGTTGCGGGAGTACCGTCGTGCGAAAGGCCTCTGTTTCAAGTGCGGAGAGCGCTGGGGGCAGGACCACAACTGCCCCACCAGCATTCAACTCCACGTCCTCGAGGAACTACTTGAACTCTTTGGTCTCGACTCTGATGGCGATTCCCCGAGCCCACCGCTCGGTGATGCGCTGGCTGAAACAGCAATGGTGATCTCTCGCCATGCCCTCACTGCACTAGTAGAAAAACACCTAATAGTCCCGGTTCGTAAGGGCCTTTAGTCCCGGTTCATGAACCGGGACTAATGGGTCGTTACTAATACCTCCACCCATTAGTCTCGGTTCAAACACGAACCGGGACCAATGTGCCTCCACGTGGCCCTGTGCGCCGAGCTCAGTCAGGGGGCCTTTGGTCCCGGTTGGTGGCTCCAACCGGGACCAAAAGGCATCCACGCGTCAGCATTCCAGTGGCTGGGTTTTTTTTGAAAGGAGGGGGGGTTGGGGGTTTTGGGGGGTTAATTTAGGTGTTTCATATATTGTGTTAGCTAGCTAATTAATAGAGAGAAGTGTCCTCTCTTATGTCCGTGCTTGGTCGACGCTACGTACTATATATACATAAGTGATCGAGAGAACCATTCAGTACAGAAGTTCGTCATGCATACCGAGAGAAGTGATCGATCGACCTCTCCTTCTCCGAGAGATTGGTCGAACAACAAGTTTTCGTATCATGTATCCGACGCTACTAGCTACATACATGTACAATATGTATAAGATCCCTTAATTATGAACCCCTAGCATTTGAAATCAATTTCCACATGGTATTCTCCGGCTTTACTGATGACGTGGTCAAGAAAGAATCCCACCAATTCCTCTTGAATTGCTTTCATGCGATCTGGTTCTAGGAGTTCATTCCGCATCTGCCACGTCTAATTTGAAGAAGGGGGTTAATTAATACATATATATGAATGAAAGTCAACAGAAATGATGGTGTAATAAAATGAAATTGTGAATATTATTGCTTACGCACTTCATATTGTCTTTTAGAGTAGCCCCGCTTGTTTTCAAAGTCGCGGTGTGGATGAACTCGCACACGTAGTATCCACAGAAATCATTCCCTTCCTCCTGCCACAAGCACTTTACGAGAAATAGAGGTCAATCAAACTGATAATGAAGCATTATAAATGGCATTGATGAAAGTATAGCTATAGAGTCAACGGGAGATGCGCGTAACTAGCTAGCCCAGTAGTACTTACTTTCGGGTATGTATATCGCAGCTCCTTCGGCAGTCCCGGAGCTTCTGCGGTGAACTGTTTTCAAACCCTGCAAGACAAAGAAAAAAATTATTATTACTTGAGATATCAGGAAATGAACAAAAAGTTGTCGATATGGTGCGATAATGATCGATTGAACTTACTTGCTGAGCATTTCAGTCATGTCCGCATAGGTTTCGGGATCTTTCCGTCTCGAGTCTAAGACGGTTACTAGTCCCCGCTCAAGCTTAATCTCCAGAAGAATATAGTGGTACCTGCGCACGCATGCATAACTCATCAATTACATTAGTATAACCTCGCTCGAGTAATAAGGGAAACCGAATATGCACACGACAGTAACACTCACTTGCCGTTGTAAGGAAAGAGTATGGTATCTTTGTTCTGATTTTTGATCAACGATCGTAGCAAGTTGTCCTCGGCCTCTTTGACGTTCTTTTCAACCAGAAATACGTCTATGATATTTGTGTTAATGAACCCAATATCACAAATTTCTTGTTTTTTTGCACTCGACGATCTTCAATCTGCATAATATATTGAGGATAATTAATTATAAATACATGCAATGGAAGAGCCGAGCTATATATAGAGACTTAATGACAGAAATAGTACTTACAGGCAGTAGCAAAAGACCATTAATTTATCGAGGGCCTTTTGATTGAAGAACGCGAAGAACTCATCAAATGGAACACACAACAGATCATTTGAAACGAGGTCGTGCTCCTCTTTAATGTTCAGATACAAACTGTTCGTCCCCCCAGACTCTCTGCAGGTTTTCATGTACCAACTATGGAATCTTCGCATCATTGTTGTCAGAGATTTTTCATCTTTGACGAGAGGCTTCCCGTACTATATCTGTGTTCGTCCACCGCCATGAAATCAGGAAGTGCATCGTCAGGCAGGTAATCTTCAAGATTGCCATAACCGGCCACCGTCCCCGGAGCATTAGACACATTGAGCGGGGGGCACGATTGTTGTGCTTGTTTGCCGAGCTGGGCAATTTTTCCCCTTTGCTCGTTCTTTTAACCTTTTATCACTGACAGTAGTTCCCGACCGCTGGGCTTGGAGATATGTCTGTTCAGTAATGCGCTCATAGTTGGTTCTCGGTGGAGACTTTGGTGGTTTCCTCAGGGCATCGATAGTGCGCTTTGCTTGCACCGGATCTACCTTCTCCTCCGGAGGTGGATGTCTCTTTGCTTTCACCCCTTCAAAGAAATCCTTCACGTGGGTCCGCACAATCATATCGTTTTCCTCCTCGGACCTCTCATACGGTAACTACTCTAGAGGCTTGAGAGATGGACCGTATTTGTATTGCCTCCCGCCTCTGGTTGTGCTGCTAGACACCGGAGCAGACAGAGCGGCTGCGGCATCTGTCTTCTTTCATGCTTTCTTACGAGGTGGAGGAGAAGGAGTACGATGCGCCGGAGCAGCCGGGGCGGCGGCGGGTCTCTTCCGCCCTTGCTGGCGAGGCGGAGAAGGAGGAGGCTGCTAGCTGCTCGGGAGCGCCGGCGCAGGCGGAGAAGGAGGAGGCTGCTGGCTGCTCGGGAGCGCCGGCGCAGGCGGAGAAGGAGGCGGAGTGCCGCCACGCGCCGGAGAAGGAGGCGGAGTGCCGCCACGCGTGCCCTGATCATCACTCGCCGGAGGAGGAGGAGGCAGTGGAGGAGGCGGAGTGCCCTGACTCGCCGGAGGAGGAGGAGGAGGCAGAGGCGTCCAGTTCGGAAGGTTGATGAGCTCCTTCCGCCATAGGCATGGAGTCTTCAGAGCAGAACCTAGCCTAGTCTCCCCTTCACCGGTAGGGTGCTCAAGCGGGAGGTCCTCAAATCCCTCCGTTATTTAATCCACCATCACCTTAGCATATCCTTCTAGAATCGGCTGACAGTGATAAGTTGTGCCGGGTCCACTAGGATAAACTTGGCCAACAGCCGCCTTGACCTTCAAATTCATCCATCGCGCCATAATGTGGCAATGTTGAGACTCCGTGATACCATCCACGAGATAGCTGGCAGGAGCTGTCAAGACATGCTCCGGCTGAAGCAGCTCGGTGGAAGCCACGCTGCTTCTCCGCTGAGATGGCGGGGTAGCTTCGAGGGAAGCTTCGGCAGGTCGTTTGCTGCGATCTGCTGCTTCTCGTTCCTCTAGCCCCATTACCCTTTTGTGCTGTGCCTGTAGTTGGTCCTGCTCCAGTTTCTTCCTCCTCTCGTGGGTTTTGTAACCCCCTGCGTTCGGAAAACCAACCTTCCACGGAATGGAGCCTGACATGCCTCGTGTCCGTCCAGGGTGCTCAGGATTCCCAAGGGCCATTGTGAGCTCATCCTTCACCCTATTTGGAAGGAACGTCCCTCGCTGCACTGCATCGATATAGTGTCGAAGGTTCTTGACTGGTATTTGCAGTTGCTCGTTTGTCCACTGTCACTTCCCTGTTACAGGGTCCAAGGTTCCGCCAGCCCCGAAGAACTGAGTCCGGCAACGGTCTGGCCAGTACATTATCTCTGGTTCGATCCCTTTTTCAAGCAGATCATGCTCAGCCTTGGACCACTTAGGCCGGGCTTTGAGGTAGCCACCTGACCCCGTGCGATGGTGAAGCTTCTTCTTCGCAGCATTTTTCTTGTTTGTCGCCGACATCTTCTTACTCTTTTTCGATGTCTTGTGGGCCACAAATGCGGGCCAGTGATCTTTGATCTTCTCATATTTGCCGATGAATTCCGGTGTCTTTTTTTTTCGAAAAACTGGTTCAGCTCTTTCCTTCACCTCCTCATTAGGGTTGCCATCTTCTTAAGAGCACAAGACTTGATTAATGGCTCTTTAACTGGCTTCTCTGGATCCTCCTCTGGCGGTAGGGTGAAATTTGCCTTCAGCTCAGTCCAAAGATCTTCTTTCTACATATCATTGACATTAGACACCTCAGGGTCTTCCTCCTTAGGCTTATACCATTGCTGGATGCTGATCGGGATCTTGTCCTTAACAAGAACCCCGCACTGAGCAGAAAATGCCTTCCTTGTCCGGATGGGTTCAATCGGTTTGCCGTCGGGTGTGATTTCTATGATCTCAAACTTTTCATCCGAGCTCAACTTTTTCTTCGGGCTTCGTCTCCTTACCGAAGTTGTGCTCGATCCGGAGGGCTAGAAATTATAAGGAAGAAAGACGAGAGTAATTAATATGTGTACATATACCAAAACAATGGAAGCATCAATTAACTAGTCAGCACGGCCGGCTTAACTAATATATATATACCTGGGCGGACTCGGTTCGGTCACCGGAGCAGTCAGCACGGTCTCCTTCTTGTACCTCCATTGTGTCACCGGAGCCATCATGAACATAGTCCTCTTCTTATACCGGCATTAATGGGCCAAAGCCATCATGAACATAGCCCTCTTCTTCACCCAGTTCTTCCAGCGAACCATCGGTGTCGAGGAGAAATGACGCAACTTCATCACTTCCATTTGCGATTATGTCCCCCAACATCGCTTCTGTTTCTTCGTCTCGGGAGTGCTCCATAGTTTTTGCAAATATTTACAACATGTCAATTATTATTCAAACATGGTATAGATGGATATATATATATTAGTGGCAAATGTAGAACTAGCTAGCTAATCACAATAAGGAATCATGTTAGTGGCCTCGACGCTGCTTCTTTAGGGTTTGGGGTCGCCTCGACACAACAACGCTTCAAGGGTTTGGGGTGGCCTCGACGACAATGCTCTTTTAACTTGGTAAATTTGGGTGGCCTTGAGAGAGTTAATTTGTTGGGTAGGGGCGCGGCGGGAGGGGGTACGAGACCAACATCGTTTTCTCTCTAGGGTTTGTGTGGCCTCGAGAGTTTCGGTCGAGCGAGAGGGCCGAGGGGGGTGCTGCCGTTGTATAGGTTATCACGGTCGAGAGGGGGTATATATATCAACCTCCCCTCATGTCGAAGTTATCTCGAGGTGGTTATATCGACAACGACGCGACATACATATACATGGGAAAATAATGTTATCGGGGAGGGGGTATCGGTACCCCCCCTCGTGTTGAAGTTTCTTCTTTCTCCTCTATTCGGAAAATAATGTTATCGAGGAGGGGGTATCGGGCAGGGGTGGCAGCGTGGTGGCCGCGCAGGGGCGCGGGATGGGAGGGGCGCGGGAGCAGGCTGTGCTCACAGGGGGCGGCGGCGAGGGCGAAGGCGAGCAGCCTGACGGCGAAGAAGAAGAAAAGAGGAAGAAGGAAAGAAGGAAGAAGAAGAAGAAAAAGAAGAAAAAAAAAGAGGAGAAGAAGAAAGGAATAGAGGAGAAGAAGAAAAATAGAAATTTTTTCTATTTTTTCTTCTTGTCCTCTATTCCTTTCTTCTTCTCCTCTTCTTTTTCTTCCTTTTTCTTCTTCTTATTTATTTCTCCTCTTCTTTTCCTCTCCTCTTCTTCTTTCTTTCCTCTTTCTTATTTTCTTCTTTCCTATCCATCTTTTTCTCAAATTGTAACTTTTGCATATATAAAACTTTTCTAAAATTGTAACTTTCTATATATGAACAAAAAACTTTCTATGAACAAAAAAATAAACTAATAAAAATAAAAAAAACTAATAAAAATATACATATACATCACATACACATATACATATATTATTTAGCAAATTCTAGCCACATACACATATACATATACATCACATACACATATATACATTATAGCCACATACACATATACATAACATATGAACAAAAAAATAAACTAATAAAAATAAAAAAAACATACAGCAACATATGAACAAAAACATATAGCCACATACATACACATACATTATATATATATATATGAAAAAAATAAACTAATAAAAAAACAGATGCAGGAGCGAGGCGCCGGCGGGGCGGGGCAGGGGTGCAGGAGCAGGCAAGGCAGGGTCGCGAGGCAGGTGCTAATAGGGGGGTGGCGGGGCACGGCGGGCGGCGTCGGGGCGCGGGGAGCGGCGCCGGCGTCGGGGCAGATGGCGTCGAGGGCGGCGACGATGGTGAGGTGGACCAGCCTGACTACTGTGTCGGAGGCGGCGACGACGACGAGGTGGAGCAGCCTGACGGCGTCGGAGGCGGCGGCGATGACGAGGTGGAGCAGCCTGACGGCGTCGGAGGCGGCGGCGACAACGAGGCAGGGCAGCGGCCGGGCGTCGCGTATCGGGCGGAGAAGAAAGGGATGGATTTTGGAGAAACTGCTAAATGCTAGTTATATATGAAGAGAATTGGTCCCGGTTCGTGAAACCAACCGGGACTAATGCCCCCTTTAATCCCGGTTGGTGCCACCAACCGGGACCAATGGGCCTCTTTTCAGCAACCCAAAGGGCGGGAAGCGGCGACCTTTGGTCCCGGTTGGTGGCACCGGGACTAATGCCCCCCCTTTAGTCCCAGTTGGTGCCACCAACCGGGACCAAAGGCCCCTGTGCTGCCCGCCTCGGGGCCGAAGTTTAGTCCCACCTCGCTAGTTGAGAGGGGCGCGCAGTGGTTTATAAGCCCCACTGCCGTACCCCTCTTGATCTCCTCTCCACCGCAGGCTTTCGGGCCTACTTGCTATAGCTTTGCCTGATGGGCCTTCTGGGCCTTCTGCGGGCCTGAATCCTGGCCCATGGGGGTTTCATGTCGTATTCAGGCCATGGGGGCCCAGTAGGAGGCATTTTTTTTGTTTTTTTGTTTTCTTTACTTATTGTTGCTATTTTTAGTTTTTTTCCTGTTTTTTGTTTTGTTTTCTGCATTATTTATTTTCTTTTGTTTTTTGCTTTATTTTTTAATTGTTTTTGCTTTTAGTTTTAGGAAAATTATAAATTTTCTGTTAGTGCCATTAGTTTTCAAATTTGAAAACACTTTTTTTGTTTCTTGTTTTCTTTCTTGCTTTATTTATTTTATTTTGTTTCTACTTACAACAAAATACTTATTGTTGTTTTTTTGTTTTGTTTTCTGCATTATTTATTTTCTTTTGTTTTTTGCTTTATTTTTCAATTCTTTTTGCTTTTAGTTTTAGGAAAATTATAAACTTTCTATTAGTGCCATTAGTTTTCAAATTTGAAAACACTTTTTTTTGTTTTCTTTCTTGCTTTATTTATCTTATTTTGTTTCTACTTACAACAAAATACTTATTGTTGCTATTTTTAATTATTACGAGGGCCGAACCATAAGACATTAAAGCATTTCAAATGAACTCTGAAAACGTTAAAAGTTGGCATGGTATCATAAATTGACCCACATAGCATGTGCATGTACAAAACGGACAATGGTATCATACTCGTCAGTTACAAAGTTGGCATGGTATCATCGTAATAGTTGCGGGAGAAAGTCTTCACTTTTTCTTCGCTTGTGTCATTTGCTTATTGCGCCGTAACCATGGATAATCTTCATCATTTATCAGGATGCTGGGGTCAGCCTTGACTTTGAAGGGAGGAATTTCATGGAACTTTTCATAATCTTCAGACATGTCTGTCTTGTCCTCCACTCCCACGATGTCCCTTTTTCCTGAAAGAACTATGTGGCGCTTTGGCTCATCGTATGATGTATTCGCTTCCTTATCTTTTCTCTTTCTCGGTCTGGTAGACATGTCCTTCACATAGATAACCTGTGCGACATCATTGGCTAGGACGAACGGTTCTTCAGTGTACCCAAGATTTTTCAGATCCACTGTTGTCATTCCGTACTGTGGGTCTACCTGTACCCCGCCTCCTGACAGATTGACCCATTTGCACTTAAACAAAGGGACCTTAAAATCATGTCCGTAGTCAAGTTCCCATATGTCCACTATGTAACCATAATATGTGTCCTTTCCCCTCTCGGTTGTTGCATCAAAGTGGACACCGCTATTTTGGTTGGTGCTCTTTTGATCTTGGTCAATCATGTAAAATGTATTCCCGTTTATCTTGTATCCTTTCCAAATCAATATAGTCAAAGATGGTCCCCTGGACAACAAGTACAGCTCATCACAAACAGTGTTGTCACCTCTGATACGTGCTTCCAACCAACTGCTGAAAGTCCTGATGTCTTCACATGTAATCCAGTCGTCGCACTGCTCCGGGTGTTTGGACCGCAGACTGTTCTTGTGTTCATCGACATACGGGGTCACCAAGGTAGAGTTCTGTAGAACTGTGTAGTGTGCTTGAGACCAAGAATATCCGTCCCTGCATATTATTGAGTCCCTTCCAAGCGTGCCTTTTCCAGTCAGTCCCCCCTCATACCGCGATTTAGGGAGACCTATCTTTTTAAGGCCAGGAATGAAGTCAACACAAAACCCGATGACATCCTCTGTTTGATGGCCCATGGAGATGCTTCCTTCTGGCCTAGCGCGGTTATAGACATATTTCTTTAGGACTCCCATGAACCTCTCAAAGGGGTACATATTGTGTAGAAATATGGGGCCCAGAATGACAATCTCGTCAACTAGATGAACTAGGACGTGCGTCATGATATTGAAGAAGGATGGTGGGAACACCAGCTCGAAACTGACAAGACATTGCACCACATCACTCCTTAGCCTTGGTATGATTTCTGGATCGATCACCTTCTGAGAGATTGCAATGAGGAATGCACATAGCTTCACAATGGCTAATCGGACGTTTTCCGGTAGAAGCCCCCTCAATGCAACCAGAAGCAGTTGCGTCATAACTGTTGGGGAACGTTGCAGAAAATAAAATTTTTCCTACGGTTTCACCAAGATCCATCTAGGAGTTCATCTAAGCAACGAGTGAAAGGAGAGATGCATCTACATACCACTTTGTAGATCGCGAGCGGAAGCGTTCAAAAGAACGGGGTTGAAGTAGTCGTTCTCGTCGTGATCCTATCACCAGAGATCCTAGCGCCGAACGGATGGCACCTCAGCGTTCAACACACGTACAGTCAGTGTGACGTCTCCTCCGTCTTGATCCAGCAAGGGAAAAGGAGAGGTTGATGATGATCCAGCAGTATGACGGCGTGGTGGTGGATGCAGCAGAGCTCCGGCAGGGCTTCGCCAAGCTGCTGCGGGAGGAGGACGAGGTCTAGCAGGGGAGGGAGGCGCCAAGACACTGGGGTGCGGCTGCCCTCCCCCTGCCCTCCTTTATAGCAGTGTTCAAGATATCTTCCGATATTCCGATAAATCGGCCGATTTAACACTTACCGTTGTCTGACCGATAAGATAAATTGGCTGATAAATCAACCGATATGGCGATAAGTCGGCCGATATGCTGATAAACTGGCCGATTTACCCCGTATCATGGGTTGACCGATATGTTCCCGATAAGCGATATCCCCAATATAGGCCCCCAGGGGGGGGCGCCAGCCCTGGGAGATGCAATCTCCCAAGGGGGCGGCGGCCAGGGGGGTGGAGTGCCCCCCAAGGCAAGTGGTGCGCCCCCCACCTAGGATTTCCAACCCTAGGCGCAGGGGGGCCCAAGGGGGGCGCACCAGCCCACTAGGGGCTGGTTCCCCTCCCACTTCAGCCCATGGGGCCCTCCGGGATAGGTGGCCCCACCCGGTGGACCCCCGGGACACTTCCGGTGGTCCCGGTACAATACCAGATGACCCCGAAACTTTCCCGATGGCTGAAACAGCACTTCCTATATAGTTTTCTTTACCTCCGGACCATTCCGGAACTCCTCGTGACGTCCGGGATCTCATCCGGGACTCCGAACAACATTCTGTTTGCTGCATACTCATATTCATACAACCCTAGCGTCACTGAACCTTAAGTGTGTAGACCCTACGGGTTCGGGAGACATGTAGACATGACCGAGACGGCTCTCCGGTCAATAACCAACAGCGGGATCTGGATACCCATGTTGGCTCCCACATACTCCTTGATGATCTCATCGGATGAACCACAATGTCGAGGATTCAAGCAACCCCGTATACTATTCCCTTTGTCAGACGGTATGTTACCGGCAAGTCACTTTACTCGTACCGTAATGCATGATCCCGTGACCAGACACTTGGTCACTTTGAGCTCATTATGATGATGCACTACCGAGTGGGCCCAGTGATACCTCTCCATAATACGGAGTGACAAATCCCAGTCTCGATCCGTGTCAACCCAACAGACACTTTCGGAGATACCTGTAATGCACCTTTATAGTCACCCAGTTACGTTGTGACGTTTGGTACACCCAAAGCACTCTTACGGTCTCATGGTCTAAGGAAAAGATACTTGACATTAGAAAAGCTCTAGCAAAACGAACTACACGATCTTGTGCTATGCTTAGGATTGGGTCTTGTCCATCACATCATTCTCCTAATGATGTGATCCCGTTATCAACGACATCTAATGTCCATAGTCAGGAAACCATGACTATCTGTTGATCAACAAGCTAGTCAACTAGAGGCTTACTAGGGACATATTATGGTCTATGTATTCACACGTGTATTACGATTTCCGGATAATACAATTATAGCATGAATAAAGACAATTATCATGAACAAGGAAATATAATAATAATCCTTTTATTATTGCCTCTAGGGAATATTTCCAACAGTCTCCCACTTGCACTAGAGTCAATAATCTAGTTACATTGTGATGAATTGAACACCCATAGAGTTCTGGTGTTGATCATGTTTTGCTCGCGAGAGAGGTTTAGTCAATGGATTTGCGACATTCAGATCCGTATGTACTTTGCAAATATCTATGTCTCCATCTTGAACATTTTCACGGATGGAGTTGAAACGACGCTTGATGTGCCTGGTCTTCTTGTGAAACCTGGGCTCCTTGGCAAGGGCAATAGCTCCAATGTTGTCACAGAAGAGTTTGATCGGCCCCGACGCATTGGGTATGACTCCTAGGTCGGTGATGAACTCCTTCACCCAAATAGCTTCATGCACTGCCTCCGAGGCTGCCATGTACTCCGCTTCACATGTAGATCCCGCCACGACGCTCTGCTTGCAGCTGCACCAGCTTACTGCTCCACCATTCAACATATACACGTATCCGGTTTGTGACTTAGAGTCATCCAGATCTGTGTCGAAGCTAGCGTCGACGTAACCCTTTACGGCGAGCTCTTCGTCACCTCCATAAACGAGAAACATGTCCTTTGTCCTTTTCAGGTACTTTAGGATATTCTTGACCGCTGTCCAGTGTTCCTTGCCGGGATTATTTTGGTACCTTCCTACCAAACTTACGGCAAGGTTTACATCAGGTCTGGTACATAGCATGGCATACATAATAGATCCTATGGCTGAAGCATAGGGGATGACACTCATCTCTTCTTTATCTTTTGCCGTGGTCGGGCATTGAGCCAAGCTCAATCTCACACCTTGCAATACAGGCAAGAACCCTTTCTTGGACTGATCCATTTTGAACTTCTTCAAATCTTATCAAGGTATGTGCTTTGTGAAAGACCTATGAGGCGTCTCGATCTATCCCTATAGATCTTGATGCCTAATATGTAAGCAGCTTCTCCAAGGTCCTTCATTGAAAAACACTTATTCCAGCAGGCCTTAATGCTGTCCAAAAGTTCTATATCATTTCCCATCAAAAGTATGTCATCTACATATAATATGAGAAATGCTACAGAGCTCCCACTCACTTTCTTGTAAACGCAGGCTTCTCCATAAGTCTGCATAAACCCAAACGCTTTGATCATCTCATCAAAACGAATGTTCCAACTCCGAGATGCTTGCACCATCCCATAAATGGATCGCTGGAGCTTGCATACTTTGTTAGCATTCTTAGGATCGACAAAACCCTCCGGCTGCATCATATACAATTCTTCCTTAAGATGCCCGTTAAGGAATGGCGTTTTGACGTCCATCTGCCATATCTCATAATCATAGTATGCGGCAATTGCTAACATGATTCGAACGGACTTCAGCTTAGCTACGGGAGAGAAAGTCTCATCATAGTCAACCCCTTGAACTTGTCGATAACCCTTAGCGACAAGTCGAGCTTTATAAATGGTAATATTACCATCCGCGTCCGTCTTCTTCTTAAAGATCCATTTGTTTTCTATCGCTCGCCAATCATCGGGCAAGTCTGTCAAAGTCCATACTTTGTTTTCATACATGGATTCTATCTTGGATTGCATGGCTTCAAGACATTTGTTGGAATCTGGGCCCACCATCGCTTCTTCATAGTTCGAAGGTTCACCATTGTCTAACAACATGATTTCCAGGATAGGGTTGCCATACCACTCTGGTGTGGAACGTGTCCTTGTGGACCTACGAGGTTCAGTAGCAACTTGATCCGAAGTACCTTGATCATAATCATTAATTTCCTCTCCAGTTGGTGTAGGCACCACAGGAACATTTTCCTGAGTTGCACTACTTTCTGGTTCAAGAGGTAGTACTTCATCGAGTTCTACTTTCCTCCCACTTACTTCTTTCGAGAGAAACTCTTTTTCTAGAAAGGATCCGTTCTTGGCAACAAAGGTCTTGCCCTCGGATCTTAAGTAGAAGGTATACCCAATGGTTTCCTTAGGGTATCCTATGAAGACGCATTTTTCCGACTTGGGTTCGAGCTTTTCAGGTTGTAATTTCTTGACATAAGCATCGCATCCCCAAACTTTTAGAAACGACAACTTAGGTTTCTTCCCAAACCATAATTCATACGGTGTCGTCTCAACGGATTTAAACGGTGCCCTATTTAAAGTGAATGTAGCTGTCTCTAGAGCGTATGCCCAAAATGATAGCGGTAAATCGGTAAGAGACATCATAGACCGCACCATATCCAATAGAGTGCGATTACAACGTTCGGACACACCATTACGCTGAGGTGTTCCAGGCGGCGTGAGTTGTGAAATGATTCCACATTTCCTTAAGTGTGTACCAAATTCGCGACTTAAGTATTCTCCTCCACGATCTGATCGTAGGAACTTTATCTTTCGGTCACGTTGATTCTCTACCTCATTCTGAAATTCCTTGAACTTTTCAAAGGTCTCAGACTTGTGTTTCATCAAGTAGACATACCCATATCTACTCAAGTCATCAGTGAGAGTGATAACATAACGATATCCTCCACGAGCCTCAACGCTCATTGGACCGCACACATCGGTATGTATGATTTCCAATAAGTTGGTTGCTCGCTCCATTGTTCCGGAAAACGGAGTCTTGGTCATTTTGCCCATGAGGCATGGTTCGCATGTGTCAAATGATTCATAATCGAGAGACTCTAAAAGTCCATCAGCATGGAGCTTCTTCATGCGCTTGACACCAATGTGACCAAGGCGGCAGTGCCACAAGTATGTGGGACTATCATTATCAACTTTACATCTTTTGGTATTCACGCTATGAATATGTGTAACATTATGTTCGAGATTCATTAAGAATAAACCATTGACCATCGGGGCATGACTATAAAACATATCTCTCATATAAATAGAACAACCATTATTCTCGGATTTAAATGAGTAGCCATCTCGTATTAAACGAGATCCAGATACAATGTTCATGCTTAAACTTGGCACTAAATAACAATTATTGAGGTTCATAACTAATCCCGTGGGTAAATGTAGAGGTAGCGTGCCGACGGCGATCACATCGACCTTGGAACCATTCCCGACGCGCATCGTCACCTCGTCCTTCGCCAGTCTCCGCTTATTCCGCAGCTCCTGCTGTGAGTTACAAATATGAGCAACGGCACCGGTATCAAATACCCAGGAGTTACTACGAGTACTGGTAAGGTACACATCAATTACATGTATATCAAATATACCTTTAGTGTTGCCGGCCTTCTTGTCCGCTAAGTATTTGGGGCAGTTCCGCTTCCAGTGACCCTTCCCCTTGCAATAAAAGCACTCAGTCTCAGGCTTGGGTCCATTCTTTGACTTCTTCCCGGCAACTGGCTTACCGGGCGCGGCAACATCTTTGCCGTCCTTCTTGAAGTTCTTCTTACCCTTGCCTTCTTGAACTTAGTGGTCTTATTGACCATCAACACTTGATGTTCTTTCTTGATTTCAACCTCTGCTGACTTCAGCATTGAAAATACTTCACGAATGGTCTTCACCATCCCCTGCATATTGTAGTTTAACACAAAGCTCTTGTAGCTCGGTGGGAGCGACTGAAGGATTCTGTCAATGACCGCCTCATCCGGGAGGTTGATCTCCAGCTGGGACAGGCGGTTGTGCAACCCAGACATTTTGAGTATGTGCTCACTGACAGAAATGTTTTCCTCCATCTTACAACTATAGAACTTGTCGGAGACTTCATATCTCTCGACCCGGGCATGAGCTTGAAAAACCATTTTCAGCTCCTCGAACATCTCATATGCTCCGTGTTTCTCAAAACGCTTTTGGAGCCCCGGTTCTAAGCTGTAAAGCATGCCGCACTGAACGAGGGAGTAATCATCAGCACGTGACTGCCAAACGTTCATAACGTCTTGGTTCTCTGGGATGGGTGCTTCACCTAGCGGTTCATCTAGGACATATGCTTTCTTGGCTGCTATGAGGATGATCCTCAGGTTCCGGACCCAGTCCGAATAGTTGCTGCCATCATCTTTCAGCTTGGTTTTCTCTAGGAACGCGTTGAAGTTCATGTTGACATGAGCATTGGCCATTTGATCTACAAGACATATTTTGCAAAAGTTTTAGACTAAGTTCATGATAATTAAGTTCATCTAATCAAATTATTGAATGAACTCCCACTCAGATTTGACATCCCTCTAGTCATCTAAGTGTTACACGATCCAAGTCGACTAGGCCGTGTCCAATCATCACGTGAGACGGACTAGTCATCATTGGTGAACATCTCCATGTTGATCGTATCTTCCATACGAATCATGTTCGACCTTTCGGTCTCTTGTGTTCCGAGGCCATGTCTGTACATGCTAGGCTCGTCAAGTTAACCCTAAGTGTTCTGCATGTGTAAATCTGTCTTACACCCGTTGTATGTGAACGTAAGGATCTATCACACCCGATCATCACGTGGTGCTTCGAAACGACAAACTTTAGCAACGGTGCATAGTTAGGGGGAACACTTTCTTGAAATTATTATAAGGGATCATCTTATTTACTACCGCCGTTCTAAGTAAACAAGATGCATAAAACATAATAAACATCACATGCAATTATATAGTAGTGACATGATATGGCCAATATCATATAGCTCCTTCGATCTCCATCTTCGGGGCTCCATGATCATCTTCGTCACCGGCATGACACCATGATCTCCATCATCATGATCTCCATCATTGTGTCTTCATGAAGTTGTCACGCCAACGACTACTTCTACTTCTATGGCTAACGCGTTTAGCAATAAAGTAAAGTAATTTACATGGCGTTCTTCAATGACACGCATGTCATACAAAAAATAAAGACAATTCCTATGGCTCCTGCCGGTTGTCATACTCATCAACATGCAAGTCGTGATTCCTATTACAAGAACATGATCTCATACATCACAATATATCATTCATCATTCATCACAACTTCTGGCCATATCACATCACATGACAATTGCTGCAAAAACAAGTTAGACGTCCTCTAATTGTTGTTGCATCTTTTACGTGGCTGCAACTGGGCTCTAGCAAGAACGTTTTCTTACCTACGAATAACCACAACGTGATTTTTGTCAACTTCTATTTACCCTTCATAAGGACCCTTTTCGTAGAATCCGCTCCAACTAAAGTAGGAGAGACAGACACCCGCTAGCCACCTTATGCAACTAGTGCATGTCAGTCGGTGGAACCTGTCTCACGTAAGCGTACGTGTAAGGTCGGTCCGGGCCGCTTCATCCCACAATACCGCTGAAGCAAGAAAAGACTAGTAGCGGCAAGCAAGTTGACAAGATCTACGCCCACAACAAAATTGTGTTCTACTCGTGCAATAGAGAACTACGCATAGACCTAGCTCATGATGCCACTGTTGGGGAACGTTGCAGAAAATAAATTTTTTCCTACAGTTTCACCAAGATCCATCTAGGAGTTCATCTAAGCAACGAGTGAAAGGAGAGATGCATCTACATACCACTTTGTAGATCGCGAGCGGAAGCGTTCAAAAGAACGGGGTTGAAGTAGTCGTTCTCGTCGTGATCCTATCACCGGAGATCCTAGCGCCGAACAGACGGCACCTCCGTGTTCAACACACGTACGGTCAGCGTGATGTCTCCTCCGTCTTGATCCAGGAAGGGGGAAGGAGAGGTTGATGATGTTCCAGCAGCACGACGGCGTGGTGGTGGATGCAGCAGAACTCCGGCAGAGCTTCGCAAAGCTGCTGCGGGAGGAGGACGAGGTGTAGCAGGGGAGGGAGGCGCCAAGACACCGGGGTGAGGCTGCCCTCCCCCTGCCCTCCTTTATATAGCCCCCCAGGGGGGGCGCCGGCCCTGGGAGATGCAATCTCCCAAGGGGGCGGCGGCCAGGGGGGGGGTGGAGTGCCCCCCAAGGCAAGTGGTGCGCCCCCCCACCTAGGGTTTCCAACCCAAGGCGCAGGGGGGGGGCAAGGGGGGCGCACCAGCCCACTAGGGGTTGGTTCCCCTCCCACTTCAGCCCACGGGGCCCTCCGGGATAGGTGGCCCCACCCGGTGGACCCCCGGGACCCTTCCGGTGGTCCCGGTACAATACCAGGTGACCTCGAAACTTTCCCGATGGCCGAAACATCACTTCCTATATAGTTTTCTTTACCTCCGAACCATTCTGGAACTCCTCGTGACGTCCGGGATCTCATCCGGGACTCCGAACAACATTCGGTTTGCTGCATACTCATATTCATACAACCCTAGCGTCACCGAACCTTAAGTGTGTAGACCCTACGGGTTCGGGAGACATGTAGACATGACCGAGACGGCTCTCCGGTCAATAACCAATAGCGGGATATGGATACCCATGTTGGCTCCTACATACTCCTCGATGATCTCATCGGATGAACCACGATGTCGAGGATTCAAGCAACCCCGTATACTATTCCCTTTGTCAGACGGTATGTTACTTGCCCGAGACTCGATCGTCGGTATCCCAATACCTCGTTCAGTCTCGTTACTGGCAAGTCACTTTACTCGTACCGTAATGCATGATCCCGTGACCAGACACTTGGTCACTTTGAGCTCATTATGATGATGCACTATCGAGTGGGCCCAGTGATACCTCTCTGTAATACGAAGTGACAAATCCCAGTCTCGATCTGTGTCAACCCAACAGACACTTTCGGAGATACCTGTAATGCACCTTTATAGTCACCCAGTTATGTTGTGACGTTTGGTACACCGAAAGCACTCTTACGGTATCCGGGAGTTAAACGATCTCATGGTCTAAGGAAAAGATACTTGACATTAGAAAAGCTCTAGCAAAACGAACTACACGATCTTGTGCTATGCTTAGGATTGGGTCTTGTCCATCACATCTTTCTCCTAATGATGTGATCCCGTTATCAACGACATCTAATGTCCATAGTCAGGAAACCATGACTATCTGTTGATGAACGAGCTAGACAACTAGAGGCTTACTAGGGACATATTATGGTCTATGTATTCACACGTGTATTACGATTTCCGGATAATACAATTATAGCATGAATAAAGACAATTATCATGAACAAGGAAATATAATAATAATCCTTTTATTATTGCCTCTAGGGCATATTTCCAACAATAATCACGTGGCAGTCATGAGACTTTAGGTTCTGAAACTTTTTCTCTGCCATATTTATTATTCCTTTTATATTCGATGAGAAGCCAGTCGGGACCTTCATACTAAGTAGGCATTCAAAGAAGATTTCCTTCTCTTCTTTGGTAAGAGCATAGCTGGCAGGACCTTCATACTGCTTTGGAGGCATGCCTTCTTTTTTGTGCAAACGTTGTAGGTCCTCCCGTGCCTCAGCTGTATCTTTTGTCTTCCCATACACGCCCAAGAAGCCTAGCAGGTTCACGCAAAGGTTCTTCATCACGTGCATCACGTCGATCGAAGAGCGGACCTCTAGGTCTTTCCAGTAGGGTAGGTCCCAAAATATAGATTTCTTCTTCCACATGGGTGCGTGTCCCCCAGCGTCACTCGGAACAGCTAGTCTGCCGGGACCCTTTCCAAAGATTACGTGTAAATCGTTGACCATAGCGAGTACGTGATCACCGGTACGCATGGCGGGCTTCTTCCGGTGATCTGCCTCGCCTTTGAAATGCTTGCCTTTCTTTCGACATTGATGGTTGGTTGGAAGAAATCGACGATGGCCCAGGTACACATTCTTCCTGCAGCTTGCCAGGTATATACTATCGGTGTCAAGTAAACAGTGCGTGCATGAGTGGTATCCCTTGTTTGTCTGTCCGGAAAGGTTACTGAGAGCGGGCCAATCGTTGATGGTCACGAACAGCAACACCTTTAGGTTAAATTCCTCCTGTTTGTGCTCATCCCATGTACATACACCATTTCCATTCCACAGCTGTAAAAGTTCTTCAACTAATGGCCTTAGGTACACATCAATGTCGTTGCCGGGTTGCTTAGGGCCTTGGATGAGAACTGGCATCATAATGAACTTCCGCTTCATGCACATCCAAGGAGGAAGGTTATACATACATAGAGTCACGGGCCAGGTGCTGTGATTGCTGCTCTGCTCCCCGAAAGGATTAATGCCATCCGCGCTTAAAGCAAACCATACGTTCCTTGGGTCACTTGCAAACTCATCCCAGTACTTTCTCTCGATTTTTCTCCACTGCGACCCGTCAGCGGGTGCTCTCAACTTCCCGTCTTTCTTACGGTCCTCACTGTGCCATCGCATCAACTTGGCATGCTCTCCGTTTCTGAAAAGACGTTTCAACCATGGTATTATAGGAGCATACCACATCACCTTCGCAAAACCCTCTTCCTGGGGGGCTCGCCGTCAACATCACCAGGGTCATCTCGTCTGATCTTATACCGTAATGCACTGCATACCGGGCATGCGTTTAGATCCTAGTACGCACCGCGGAAGAGGATGCAGTCATTAGGGCATGCATGTATCTTCTGCACCTCCAATCCTAGAGGGCATACGACCTTCTTTGCTATGTACTGTCGGGCAATTCGTTATCCATTGGAAGCTTCTTCTTCAATATTTTCAGTAGCTTCTCAAATCCTTTGTCAAGCACAGCATTCTCTGCCTTCCACTGCAGCAATTCCAGTACGGTACCAAGCTTTGTGTTGCCATCTTCGCAATTGGGGTACAACCCTTTTTTGTGGTCCTCTAACATGCGATCGAACTTCAGCTTCTCCTTTTGACTTTCGCATTGCATCCTTGCATCGACAATGACCCGGCGGAGATCATCATTATCGGGCACATCGTCTGGTTCCTCTTGATCTTCAGCAGCTTCGCCCGTTGCAGCATCATCGTGCACATCGTCTGGTTCCTCTTGATGTTCAGTAGCATCACCGTATTCAGGGGGCACATAGTTGTCATCGTACTCTTCTTCTTCGCCGTCTTCCATCATAACCCCTATTTCTCCGTGCCTCGTCCAAACATTATAGTGTGGCATGAAACCCTTGTAAAGCAGGTGGGTGTGGAGGATTTTCCGGTCAGAGTAAGACTTCGTATTCCCACATATAGGGCATGGACAACACATAAAACCATTCTGCTTGTTTGCCTCAGCCACTTCGAGAAAATCATGCACGCCCTTAATGTACTCGGAGGTGTGTCTTGAACCGTACATCCATTGCCGGTTCATCTACGTGCATTATATATAATTAAGTGTGTCAAAAATCATTACAGAACATCATGAATAGATAATTAAGTGACCAAATTAATAGAAGTTCATCATCACATTAAAACCAAAGTACATACATAGTTCTCATCTAACAACATAAAGCTCTGCAGAGCATCTAAATTAATTAAACCATACACTGAAACTATGTAAAACATTTCAATGCAAAAACAAATGCGATCATAATCGCAACCAATGTAACAACTGATCCAACGACATAATGATACCAAGCCTCGGTATGAATGGCATATTTTCTAATCTTTCTAATCTTCAAGCGCATTGCATCCATCTTGATCTTGTGATCATCGACGACATCCGCAACATGCAACTCCAATATCACCTTCTCCTCCTCAATTTTTCTATTTTTTTTCCTTCAACAAATTGTTTTCTTCTTCAACTAAATTTAACCTCTCGACAATAGGGTCGGTTGGAATTTCCGGTTCAACAACCTCCTAGATAAATAAAATCTATGTCACGTTGGTCGGCATAATTGTCATAAACAATAAATGAACCAATA
Organism: Triticum turgidum subsp. durum; assembly: GCA_900231445.1. NCBI lineage: Eukaryota > Viridiplantae > Streptophyta > Magnoliopsida > Poales > Poaceae > Triticum > Triticum turgidum. Next base: position 112,506,987 of record LT934122.1, on the reverse strand, counting down.
GTTATGAAAAGATAATATATACCACATCCGAATCATAGACAGGACGAGGGCCGACGGGGGCGGATACCAAAACCATCGCACTATATAAGATGCAACAATAAAAGTAAGAAAATTATACAAGTATCTATATAAACATACAAGTAAGAATTTTTTTCCTTTCAAAAAGAAGATAAGAACAAGAGGCTCACCACGGTGGTGCCGGCGAAGAGATCGGCGCGGGCGATCGACGGCGGTGAAGACGGGGACGGGATGTGACGGACCGCTAAACCTAGACAAATATTGAGGAAAATGGAGCTTGGAGGTCGAGCTTGGAGAGGAGAAAGCTTAAGTAGTGTGGCTCGGGCATTCCATCGAACACCTCGTGTGCATAGGAGGGGAGCTAGAGCACCACAAAGCTCTCCCCTCGCGGGCGAGGGGTATATATAGGAAACTAATTGGTCCCGGTTCGTGCCACGAACCGGGACTAAAGGGCAGCCTTTGGTCCCGGTTCATGCCTCCAACCGGGACCAATAGTGGTGGGCCAGGAGCGAGGCCCATTGGTCCCGGTTCGTCCCACCAACCGGGACCAATAGGTCCAGTCGAACCGGGACCAATGGCCCACGTGGCCCGGCCGGCCCCCGGGGCTCACGAGCCGGGTCCAATGCCCCCATTGGTCCCGGTGCTAGATTGAACCGGGACTAATGGGCTGACCCGGCCTGGACCATTGCCCCCTTTTCTACTAGTGCTGGTGGCACGTCGCCGAAGGCAATTCATCTTCATGCGTGGTTGCAAGGTCACCAGGTGTTGTTGCTGGTGGATTTTGGAAGTTCCACGTCCTTCATCGACACACGCCTCGCATCCGTCCTGACAGGAGTTATACCTCTTCTTCGACCTTGCCGCGTCAAGGTAGCAGATGGAGGCGAGCTCTGCTATTTCTCTCACGTACCACACTGCAGCTGGGTGTCTTAGTCGCATGAATTCAGCACATACATGAAGGTGCTGCCGTTGGGTGCATATGATGCCATCCTCAACATGGACTGGCTTGAAGAACATAGTCCGATGAGTGTCGACTGGCGTGCCAAACATTTGCTGATTACAACTCCCAATGGACCAGCACAACTGCGAGGCCATCAAGAGCATGTTGAATCCTGCCCTGAGATCAACGCCTTGCGGCTGCAGTCCTTGCACAAACAAGGCTCGCGAGCACAAATTGTGCAGCTATATCAGATTACTGAAGAAGATGAAGTATACACACCCACACCAGACAACATACAGAAAGTCGTTGATCAGTTTGAAGATGTGTTCGGCGAACCAACTGGACTACCCCCACGTTGAGAGTGTGACCATAGGATACCACTTATGGCTGGGGCACAACCAGTGAATTTGAGGCCATATAGGCATAAACCTGAGCACAAGGATGAGATTGAAAAGCAAGTACAAGAGATGTTGCAATCCGGGGTCATTCAACGCAGCCACAGTCCCTTCTCTTCGCCTGTGATCTTAGTCAAGAAAAAAGATGGCACGTGGCGACTCCGCATAGATTACAGACAGCTCAATGCTATGACCATAGTGGCCAAGTACCCAGTGCCTGTGATTGAGGAGTTGCTAGACGAGCTGCATGGGGCTAAGTGGTTCTCCAAGTTGGACTTGAGGGCAGGCTACCATCAAATCAGACTAGCTGAAGGAGAGGAATTCAAGACTGCTTTTCAAACTCATTCCGGGCCCTTTGAGTTCAAGGTTCTATCCTATGGCCTTGCGGGCGGACCCGCTATGTTCAACGGTGCTGTCACCGGCACACTTCAACCGCTGATGCGTGAGTGTGTTTTGTCCTTCTTCGACGACATACTGGTGTTCAGCAAAACTCTGCAGGATCATGCAGAGCACCTCCGACAGGTATTTGAGCTGCTTCGCCGTGACCAATGGAAAGTGAAAAGAAGCAAATGCAGTTTTGGACAGCAAAGAATATCATACCTGGGGCATGTCATCAGCGCTGACGGTGTGGCAACAGATCCCACAAAGATCGAGGCAGTAACAGCTTGGCCCACACCCACAACTGTGAAGGAGGCCAGGCAGTTTTTGGGGCTAGCAGGGTATTACAGACGCTTTGTCAGGCAATTTGGAATCCTCGCTCGACCCCTCTTCAACCTCCTCAAGAAAGGAACACCGTTCGTTTGGATAGAGAACACTGAACAAAGCTTCCAAATCCTCAAACAAAGTTTGGTCACAGCGCCGGTGCTTGCCCTGCCAAACTTTCAGAAACAATTCACGGTAGAAACTGACGCATGTGGCACAGGCATTGGAGCAATTTTGCAGCAAGAAGGGTACCCCATCGCTTTTATGAGCAAAGCACTCTGCCCAAAGTACCAGGGCCTATCCACGTACGAGAAGGAGTACTTGGCAGTGATCATTGCAATTGATCAATGGCGACCATATTTACAGTCTGCAGAATTCATCATCAAGACAGACCAACGCAGTTTGGTCTATTTGCAGGAGCAGAGACTCACAACCCCGTGGCAACAACGAGCTTTCACCAAGCTGTTGGGCTTGCAATACAAGATAGTGTACAAAAAGGGCGTAGAAAATGGAGCCGCAGATGCACTGTCTCGCCTACACCACTCTGAGCAGGCCATGGCGATCTCAAGCTGCCAGCCAGCTTGGCTCGATGATGTTGTGTCAAGCTACAACACCAATCCTCAAGCACAGCGTCTTTTGGAGCAGTTGGCAGTCAGACCAGACCCAAAAGGGCGTTTCAGCTTGTCACAAGGGCTCCTGCGTTTTAGAAACCGTATTTGGCTTGGAGGCAGCACCGCACTGCAGCAGCAGATCATCTCTGCATTCCATGACAGCCCAGTGGGAGGGCATTCGGGATTTCCAGTCACCTACAAGCGAGTCAGGCGTTTATTTGCTTGGCCAAAAATGAAGGCTCACATTCTTCAGTATGTTCAGTGCTGTGAAATTTGTCAACAAGCTAAAGCTGAACGGGTAGCTTCACCAGGACTGCTCCACCCATTTCCTATTCCCACCACATCCTGGGATATGATCACGATGGACTTCATCGATGGTCTACCACAATCAGGTCAGTACAATTGCATCTGGGTTGTGGTCGATAAGATGACCAAGTTCGCTCACTTCTTGCCGCTTTCCCATCCTTACACCGCTTCCCGCGTTGCCCTTCTTTACATGCAACGCATTTACCCCATCCATGGGTTTCCCCAATTTATTGTCTCCGATCGTGATCCAGTTTTCACGAGTCACTTTTGGCAAGAACTCTTTCGCCATGCTGGTACTGATCTCCACATGAGCACGGCCAACCATCCTCAAACCGATGGACAATCGGAGTGCGTGAACCAATGCCTTGAAACCTTCCTTCGCTGTTTCACTCATTCTTGTCCCAAGCGGTGGAGCCACTGGATTCCTCTTGCACAATTCTGGTACAATGCTGTGCCACACTCGGCCATTGGCATGACACCATTCATGGCCATGTTTGGTCACGAACCTCGTCATTGGGGCATCACAGCGGCCTCTTCTTGCTCTGTTCCTGCTCTGCAAACCTGGCTCGACGAGCGCGCCATCATTCAAGATCTGCTACAATAGCACCTTCAGCGAGCTCGTTTGCGTATGAAACAGCAGACAGACAAGAAACGCTCCGAGCGCGCATTTGAAATCGGCGACAAGGTTTACCTGAAGCTACAGCCGTATGTGCAAACATCAGTGGCCAAGCGAGCTAACCACAAGCTCTCTTTTTGGTACTACGGGCCATACTCCATCATCGACAAGATCAACCCGGTGGCTTACAAGCTGGGGCTACTGACGAATGCAACAGTTCACCCTGTCTTCCATGTATCACTGCTGAGAAAAGCCCTGCTGCCAGGTACGTCAGTCCAACAACAACTTCCCGCTGCCGCTGATATACCTGCAGTTCCAGTCCAGGTTTTGGCTTCGCGTTGGCGTCGCAAGCATGGCAGCATGATTGAACAGGTCCTCGTTCGGTGGTCCGATCCTGCATCAATCGGTGACACTTGGGAAGACAAAGAAGAACTACAAGCAAGATTCCCTGCTCCAGAGGCTTGGGGGCAAGCCTCATCGCAAGAAGGAGGGGGTGTCAAGGCCACAAGCAACCCAGAGCCAGGGCCCAGCAACGAACCGGCCATGCCACCCGCTCGGCCCACCAGACAGAGGCGGCCCAACCGCAAGTTCAGTGGCCCGGAGTGGGCGTGACGCTGCCAGCTACTTAACACGTCCTCACCCACCAGAGCCACTCATTCAGTGGATCACGGCACGAACCCGGCGGCGGCTCCTTCCCCCTTTCCCCTTCCTCTCCAATTCGTGTACCCAGAGATTGTAACCCTAAATCGCTACCTGAATTCGTGAGCTAAGAGTTAGATCGAGTAATATACCAGTGAGTTGCTTACACATCTGCTCGAAAAAATAATACATGGACAGACATCAACAACATACAACACAGTGTTACTCTAGCTAACAACACTACAACAGTAAAAAACACAAGAAAGAGTGAGGGTGACTGGGATGAGACGACTATACATCTACTTCTACTACATGCTGATCCAGGTTGATGCGCCTTTTAACCTGAAGGAAGGATTCCAGCAGGAAAGGGCGATCAGACTCGATCAAGTCATCTACAAGCCTCCTCCCCTCCGGATTGCCTTCCAACCACTCGCCCACGAGTACCATGGAAATGAACACGAGCCAGCCGCCGACGAAGAGGGCCAGGAACCCTCCGACGTCCACCACGGTGCCCAGCATGGTCTTCGCAGGATGGGAGTCCTTGAAGTCCAAGGAGCTCTGGAAGGCGAGGACGAGCGCCAAGGCGACGCAGCACACTAGGCACATGTACACGCGCCGGCTGCACTCGGCGGGCTCCGCCTCTGCCACCGCCACGCTGCCGTCGTCCACGTCGGGATTCTCGATGTCGGCCATGGCTGTGTGATCGATCCGCCGATCCTGTGGTACTGCAGCGTCTCGCGTTTTCTTTATTGCTTTTTGAGACAAACTGCGTCTCGCGGCTGATACGTACGGTATATATATTGGCCTTCAGCCCCTTTATATATCGTCGATCGGATCGATCGAGGCCGTATTCGTGGGCCGTCTGGGCTGGACTGTTACCACGCGGACGGACTCCTGGTTGTCTTTTTTTTTTTTGAGGGTAAACATGAACTTAAATTAAACTGGGTCCGGAATTTCGTCCGCGATTACACTGAGGATACAGTCAGGAGGCGCATCGCGCCATACCACACACACACCCTCACCTACAGCTAGCCTAGCTAAGGTGTGAGCAGCCTTATTTGCTGATCGCCGTCTCCAGGAAACTTTACATCCAAGCCATCCCTGCATAAGAGATTTGATGTCCTCTATGGCAGTGCCCATCAGGGAAACATTCCTCTTCTCCCCATTTATCATCGCTACAGCTTCCTTGACATGATGCTTCTGAACATTTAGCTCACGGCCTACCTGCAGCGCCTTCCGACAGGCCAGCAGCTCTGCCGCATAAGGTCTAACCACATGTGGAAACAAGTGTGCTAAGGCACCTCAGAAAGCTCCATCATGATCTCGAAAAACAGCCCCAGCGCCAGCATCACCTGAACCTTTGCTTACCGCCCCATCGACATTTACCTTGATCCATCCATGTTCTGGCGGAAGCCACTTGTCCACTGGTGGTCTAGATGGAGCTTGAGTCCTCCTTGGCACAACCTTGATCCACTCGTCCATGCAGCGGGACACCGATGCCGCAACCTCGCGCGCATCTTGGATGCGGATCCCATCACGGGCTGCGTTCCTAGCAAGCCATAATCCATACACTCCCTGGAGGAACAACTCCTTTTGCTCGTCCTTCGCCTCGCCCATCCATGACCGCAACCACCTGCCCAACTCATGGTTAGAGACAATATCAGTCGGCGGAGACATGGCCGAAATATTCCTCCTGTCAGCGAGCTCACGCCAGAAGATCTGTGAGTGAGGGCATGCCCAAAAGCGATGGGTGAGGGTTTCCTCCCTCCCACAAGCGGTGCAAAACACCCCTGGTTTGATACGCCGCCGCAGAAGCTCCGACCCCGTGGCCAAGCCATTGGACATAAGTCTCCAAGCATGAATTTTGATCTTGTTCGGCACATGAGAGCTCCACAAAGCCAGCCAATTTCTGCGGGTCTGTACCGACGAGGATCCTCCTGGCTGTCCAGAATTCGCTCGCCTAATACTCGTGGCAAGGTGGTAAGCAGAGCGTACAGTGAACTCCCCATCCTTCGTGTAATTACATCCCATGAAGTCATGGACCCCTTGCCCTCCCACAGGAATTTGCTTTATATCTGCTGCATCGTCCTTCGAAAACATCGCATCAATCCTCTCATGATCCCAGCCATCACCAGCATCATTAAGCAGATCCGCTACCTTAGTAACTCCCTGCATGAACGTTTGGCCCAGTGGCCTCAACGACCCCTTACGGGGAATCCAGTTGTCATGGTGGATATGGATGTCTGACCCATCACCAATGCGCCAAACTAGGCCTTCTTTCAACAGATCGCGCCCATGGAGGATGCTACGGAAAGTGAAGGATCCATTCGTTGGTCATGTAGCTTGCATAATAGATGAATCCTTATAATATCGAGCCCGGAGAACCCTAGCAACAAGCGAGTTAGGAACCTGCAAGAGTCTCCAAGCTTGTTTCCCTAGCAGAGCCTGATTGAAAGCTTCAAAATTGCGAAAGCCCATCCCTCCATCTCTCTTGGCCAAGCACATCTTGTCCCAAGCTACCCAATGCACCTTGTTATCACCATGAGTTGAACCCCACCAGAAGTTTGAGGAGATAGATGTCAGGTTCCGGCGCATTTTCTTTGAGAGTTGAAAGCAACTCATGGTGAATGTTGGTGTAGCTTGTAGCCCAGACTTAGCAAGAACTTCCTTAGCCGCCTTCGAGAGCCCCTGTCCCTTTCATCCAAGCACTTTGCCCTGGGAGCTCTCTTTGACATGCTTAAATGTTCCCTCCTTCGACCGGCCGACCACAGTTGGTAGCCCCAAATATTTCTCACTCAGCGCTTTAGAGGTAATACCAATGATCCCCTTCAACATGCCCTTGTTGTCTTCAGAACAACCCTTGCCAAAGAAAATGGAAGACTTATGTAGATTAACACGCTGCCCAGAGGCCTGCCCATAGACCTGCAGAATTTCCCCGAGAGTCTCCAAGTTATCCTGAGATCCTCCCAAGAACACAATGATCGATGTCATCAGCAAATAAGAGATGAGTCACATGGGGGCCAGTGCTCCCAAATGACACTCCTTTGAACTGCCTATCCCGTTGAGCTTTCTTAAGAAGAGCAGAAAAACCTTCAACACAAAAGAGAAAAAGGTATGGTGATAAAGGATCACCCTATCAAAGCCCTCTAGATGGCAAAAAGAGACCAGAAACCCCCCCATTGAGCTTGACAGAGAATCTGGCCGTTTTAACACACCGCATAATCATATCAACCCAGTCCTCAGCAAACCCAAGCCTCTGCATGACCTATTCCAAAAAGGTCCACTCCACCCGATCATAAGCTTTCATCATATCTAATTTGACTGCACATAACGGGGCTTTCCTCTTGCGGTGTCTAATGGCATGCACACATTCATACGCAACCAGTACATTATCTGTGATAAGCCTCCCCGGGACGAAAGCACTCTGCTCCTCAGAGATCATCACTGGTAGGATACCTTTCAGTCGGTTTGCCAACACCTTCGCTGCAATCTTATATAACACATTGCAAAGACTAATGGGACGAAATTGAGTTAGCAGCTCCGGAGAGTTCACCTTGGGGATCATTAAACGTCTCTGGCACTGCACCTCTAGCAAGAAAGTCGCGAACCGCAACACAAACATCCTCTTTCAACAGAGACCAGTGTCTCTGATAGAACAAAGCAGGCAATCCATCTGGCCCATGTGCTTTTGTGGCACCCATCTGGAATAAAGCACCTTCAATTTCATCATCTGTGATAGGGGCAGTAAGCTCACAGTTCATCTCAGCCGTGACCACTTCCTCCGTTAGCCCTGTAATGGTGTGTGTAGCTGAAGATCCCTCTGAGGTAAATAAATTTGCATGAAAAGCTGCAGCCATAGATCGCATGTCATCGACCGTAGTGCACCTGCTCCCATCCTCTCTTCTCAGAGCCTTGACCGTGTTCTTACGCTTACGATGGCTCGCATGGTTCTGGAAGTACCTAGTATTCTGATCGCCTTCGCGCAGCCACCCCACCCGCGAGTGTTGCTTATACATAATTTCCTCACGCTCGTACAACTCTTGAAGTTGGCCCTCCAAGTCTCGCACCTCCAGTGAGGTACCAGAGACAAGTGCACGATTCTTAGCATCCTCCAGGTCACATTTCAGCTTTCTGATTTGCCGCCGAACCGACCCGAACACAGTACGACCCCAATATTGCATGTCGGCAGTCATCGCCTGGAGCAGCTCACACATCCTCATCGCACCGTGTTCCCCTGAGGTCGCATGGTTCCACACTGTGTTAATCATCTCCATATAGCTTTCATGCCGAGCCCACATTTCCTCATACATGAACCTCCCCGGCACACCAACATTTGCATTAGGAGCCGTCTCCCATGCCTTTACAAGAATGGCGTTGTGATCCGACTCTTCCGTAATGATATGCTCGACGGCCGTATCCGGAAACAGTTGAAGAAAACCATCATTACACACAGCCCTGTCAAGTCGTACTTGGATGTTGTCATGCCCATCCCTTTTGTTATCCCAAGTGTAGGGATACCCAGAGAACCCAAGGTCAGCTAGGCCACAATCATCCAAGCAATTCCTAAACTTGTCCATTTGCGCAAAGATCCTTTGATTACCTCCATGTTGTTCAGTCAAAAGAAGTGCTTCGTTAAAATCACCCAGGGAAATCCATGCCTGATCATCATGTCTCCTTAAGTATCTAAGGGCTTCCCATGATTTATCCCGCAACTCCATACGTGGCTCGCCATAGAATCCAGTGATTCTAAAAGACTTGCCCTCAAAGACAACAGCTGCATCGATGAAGTACTGGCACCATGGCCTGATCGTGACTTGAACATTGTCTCTCCACCATAGGGCTGTACCCCCACTTTTTCCACAACAGTCAACAACAACCCCCTCTCGGAACCCAAGGCTCCACTTCAGTTTCTCCATAGCCCTCGCTCTTTTCTTAGCTTCACTCAAGAACACCACCGCAGGGTTGTAGGACCGTATCATGTCTCTAAGTTCGCCCACCGTCGAGTCCAACCCCAGTCCTCGATAGTTCCAGGCAAGGAGATTCATTGCTCTCGGCGGCCCCGCCCCACGGGGTCCGCCGATTCATCATACTTGTCAGAGATACGATCAAACACTGACGCCGTCTTACGTCTTGTCTTGCGAATGAAAGCATCCTGTGCTCCTTGCCTGTTATGCTCCCCTTTTGCAACCCAAATCTGCTTTGTCCCTCTTTTACGGTTTACAGCCCCTGCCATTGCACTTGAAGAACTACCAATTAGGGGTGCATCCATCTTTCTGGGTTTCCTAAGGTAGTATCCCTTACGTCGCCTCCTCTCCTCCTGCATGGGATCGGCGTCATGCATACCGGGTGCCCCATGCATAGCGGATGCGGGTTCCTCCCTCCACACTCCACGATCCGAAGCCCTCTGGCCCATAGACCACCTGCCATCATAGCCGCCTGCATACTCTCTATTTTGGCCATTTGCCCACCTATCACTGTATATTTCCTGCCCAGACGACCAGTGCCTCTGGAAATTTCTTTCAACTAGCTTGTCCTACAACCCGTCCTCCCTTCTCTGCTCCAACCCTTGTCTCAAATCATCCTAGGAACGGCCCGGCACAAGCGCATCAACCCTGGCATCAGCAAGCTTCCCCGAGCTCCCGCCAGTGCGGTTCTCAGATGGCCCTCCAAACTCACTTACCAGATTCCTCTTGGTGGGAAGATCTCTGATCTTTGAGCGCTCCGACTTTGACCTTGGGTCTTCTGCACCAAGCGAGTCGGACTGGCTGTTAGTACTGCTAGCTGCAGCACTAGCCGACTCCTCCTTCCCAGTTGTGTTCCTGCCCGGCAAAGCACGCATCCACTCCCCCCAATGCACAGCCGAGTCAACCAAGGGATCACCCCCCCAACATGCACAAGTCTACCACAATCGAAACAAAAGTGAGGGATCTTTTCATAATGGAAATCAAACCACACTCCCTCCATATCCTCTTTCGACTTCTTTAGGTTGAAGCATCTGACTAAGGGCTCAAAAACAGATATAGAAACTCTAATCCTTAGGTTCTGGCCCCTAGCAATTCCATCCTTGTCGGCGTCTACCTTCACAGTTGTTCCCAGCCAGTTGCCCAATGCCCTACCAAATGCTTCAGTCCTTCTATCCGGGGGCAGATCACTGACTCGAACCCATATATCAATCCGATCAAACACCATCTCAGACGGCCTGACTTTGCCTTCATAGTCCTTCATGATCAGTAGGCTGAAATCAAATTGCCATGGTCCATTCTGCAGAACGTGCCTCCAATCTCCCTCACAGCCAAAGTGGACAACAAAAATATTGGATCCCATATCCCGAAACTTTGCCTCTTTGTGCAATGCCTAGGCACGCGGCATGGTTCTCTCAAGAGCAGATTTCTTCAAAGGTTTTGATGAGCATACCTTCCCTACCACCGACCACCTGGATTCCAATGGATGAGCCTGGCTTTCCTCCTCGAAAATTATCCCATCAGCTTCTTTGTCCAGGAGCGCCATCCCACCAAGCCTAGCCAAAAGGCTGGCAGCAGGATCCGGGGTATTTCTCTCCACCGGGGACTTTGAGAGCCCCCTCCTAGCAGATCCATCCGTCTTCTTCGCCGGCGTGGTTTCCACCATTGCCTTCGCCTGAGATGGGGTTCCCGATTTCCCCTCCTCCGTCGTAGCCTTGTCCTTCGCCCTCTCCTCCATCAGGACCTCCTGGCGACAGAGAGCAGCACTACAGACCCTGCTTCCAAGGAGCGCCGTCGCAGCCCTGGTCGCCGTCGGAATCTCACCACCCCCGAAAGAAAACCCTAAACCTAGCGTCACCGCGTGATCGCCTCGCAATCGCCAGTAACCGCCTTAGCGCTCTCCCCGTGGTGGACCCACCCGGTAACACGGGACTCCTGGTTGTTGATAGGTTTTGACCGTGTGCAAATCTTAAACCGCTTCATCGTTGGATTCCTCGCCTCGAGATCTTCAAAACTAGATCCCATGTTGATAGATTTTGACGAACTTTTTTTCATGAAAAAACCGGACTAAAAAACGAACGAAAAAACCGAACCGGGAGAACGGATTTTTCCCTTTCCGGAAGAGGCACGCTCGTGCCTCTCACGAAATCACAACCGTGCTTCTCGTGGAAGCAAAACCATGACTCTCGCGGAAGAAAAAAAGAAGAGAAAGTGCGTTTTTTCCGTTTCCGAGGAGGCACGACCGTTACTCTCGCGAAAGCACAACCGTGTCTCTCGCGAAAAAAAAGAGAAAACACATTTTTTTTGTTTCGGAGAGGCACGAACGTGACTCTCGCGATAGCACAACCGTGACTCTCGCGGAAGCAAAACCGTAACTCTAGCGAAAGAAAACAAAACAAAAAACGTGTTTTTTTTCATTTCCGAGGAGGCACGGCCGTGACTCTCGCTAAAGCACAACCGTGACTCTCGCAAAAGGAAAAAACACGTTTTTTTCCGCTTTCGAGAGGCACGGCCGTGGCTCTCGCGAAAAGCAAAACCATGGCTCTCACGAAAGAAAAAACGCATTTTTTCACGCAATTTTTTTTAAAAATTTGTCGAAAAGCTAAGGAAGACCGGTGGAAAACCAGAACGTCGAAAAAACTCGGAAAAGAAAACCATCCAAAAAGCCGAAAACGCGTGCGGAATAATAAAAAAACAAAATCCGGAGGGAGCGCCCAGAGTGCGACACGTGGCGAATGGCTAACAGCGTGCCAAGTGGCGCTGATCGTTGCGAGGCTCCCGAAGGAGCGCTCGTTAACTAGTTGCTCCCAGGAAAATGTGTTACAATTAATCCTGGCCATGGGCAGCACGGCCGAACGGCCCGAAAAAGCCCGACCCGACGATGCACCAGTGCCGGGCCCGGGCCTAGATTTTGAGCCCGAAGGCCAGGTGGGCCTCGGGACTAGGTTTTCTGCCTCGGGCTTTAGTAGGCCCGGCCCGACAGATGGCCAGGTATAGTTAGAATCAAGGGAAGTGAGCGCCTCTTTTTGGATAAAGTTGGATATTATATTTTTTTTTGAAAACTTTTGATCTATTCATCAAACATTAGTACTCACTTCATTCCCTTATACAAGGCCACTATAAAAAATACATTTTGCATTTATACAAGGCCACTAATAGTAACCGAAGCAAAATTTAATGATGTTTTCTCATATTAGCAACTTATTTAATACTTGCATGCATGTAGTCATAATGACATTGTGCTACTTCTTTCTCATACCTTCCTTGCATGCATGTGTACCTATTAATGATACCAGTTAAAAAGAAGAAAAGTTGGCTTGCAAAGTAGTCATTAAATTTTACCTAGATAACTGTAATTTGAGTTTGTGGCCTTGTATAAAGGAATGGAGGGAGTACAAAGAACACAAGAAGCGCTAGAAATTACATCCATGTTTGTAGTTCATCTAGCGACGAGTACAAGCACCCGAGCAAGCTAAAGTCTCGCTTTCATCATCGCTCCTCCTTCAGCCGGCCAAGTCTTTTTTTAGCAGATAGTCAAAAAATCATCGTGCTAAGGCTCCAAAGAACAAGCGCACTAGAACAACAACTGTCGCTGATGAAGAGAAGTCTAGATCCGATATTATAAATTTAAAATGAAGCATCAAGGACAAACATAATTAACACACATTTAATCTCTTCATAACTAGGTAAATAGGATGCACACAACCAACACTAACACACATAGATAATCACACTAATAAATAGCGAAGTCTTACTAAACCGAAGCCATGCCTAGGTGGAGCACAAAAGAAAGAAAAAACTTCAAAGTGATCAAAACAATATTCAACAAGCTACAACAACAATCATACCTGCACCAAGCACCTCCAGATATCACAATTACAACATAAAAAGTCCTCCTACATCAACGCATCCATAAAGGGAAAGCCGCTCAATCGCCGCCATCTCTAGATCCAACCATCGAATGCCAAATCTTGGATTTTCATCCTGAAGATCAAGTCCGAGCAATGCCTGAACAAGGTAACAACACAACAATCATTGTCATTGCCAGATATAACCAATTATGACTAGACCTCAAGTTTTCACGCCGGAACACAAGACCGGTACTTGAAAAGTACCATCAAATCGAAGTCTTATGGCCATCACTTTCCACGATTGCAGAAGTTACATGCGTATGACAATCTTGACGTGATATGCCATGCAAGTAAAGACCATGCTCATGCTCGCACAAGCAGACACTTCTGAATGCGTCTATACATAATAGAGGCCATGCATGTGGTACAAAATAATTGAATATCAAAACTCTACAAGTTAACTGAAATTTTCTTATGCCTAAGTTGGCGATGCCAACCATCTTATCTCATCTCGTTTCTGCCATCTCCTTTGTGAATTACCTGCAAAAAACTCCATGAATCTCAAAGCAAAGACATTTGACAACCCAACCTTTTAGAATGTGTTTGGTTGCAAGAATAGTTCAAGATGGGTTGCGATGGTACCAAAAAGATGAATGTTTGGTTATAAAACAACTGAATGGATCCACCCAAAAAAGAGAATATCCATAAAAATACGTTGGACTGATCCACCCCCGCAGAATCGGCCGGCCCGAGCGGCATGCTCCCTCACTGCTTCCTCATGTGACATGCGTGCATGCCTCTGCCTCACCTCCCGTGCTATATCGCTATCTCTCATCCTCCTGAAACCCTCCCTCTATCCCTTTCCAGATCGTAAACCCTACACTACTGCAGAAAAACCTAGCTATGACGTGCCAAAAAGGGCCTTGCTGATGTGGACACACGACACAATCAATATAGCGCCATTGTTAAAAATAGTGGCGTTGGTGCCCACATCAGCAGTATTGTACGTGTTGCTGGCGTGCCATGTGGAAAACGCCACCACTACAATCGCTCATCTAGCGACGCGCAATGTACTTTGCATGGCACGAACGTTTCATGCAGCCAATTTTTTTCCGACGATGTAACATTCAGCATTTCACATTAAAAACTAAGCACATATAGAACATTACACAATAGAATAGTACTAGTTAATAGATCATTACAAGTTAATAAGTGATAATCTCACAAACAATAGTGGATCGATAATAAAAAGACAATCATCTCTTGACAAACACGAGCTAAAACAGTAGTTGATAGTGCTAATAAACATTTCATTTAGCATCGATGGCCCCGCCACACACATACTTTTAAATGAGGTCGATGATGATCATCATCCTCAACTCATGGCGCGGGGCGTTCCTGATAGTGACTAAGATGGCCTGTATAACTCGGAGATTCTTGCTAGCAAGAAAGTTGTTCCACCCGGGGCTCTGAAGATAGTATGACTGTTGCTACTTTCTGAGTTTGCATTGGTTTTTCTTTGAAGAGAAAACGACACTAGTAGAAAAAGAGGCTTCCGTCCAGCCCCATTAGTCGCGAAACTGTAGGAACCGCGACTAATGAAGTCTTTAGTCGCGGTTCGGCAGATGAACCGCGACCAAAGGCCTGGGCCCAGGGCGCTCGGTGGCCAGCTGATGCACGTGAGGGGCTTTAGTCGCGGTTGGCCAGGCCAACCGTGACTAAAGGTGCCCAAAGGCCTTTAGTCGCGGTTGGCCAGGCCAACCGCGACTAAAGCTCCTCCCCTATATATACCAGTTCAGCGCACTCACTTAGCCATTTGGTGCCACTTCTCTTCACAAGGGGGTGTAGGTTTGCTTTTGGTTCCTCTTATGCACACAAGGTGTTTGATGAAATGCCCCAACAGCGTGAAACAAACATGATATGAAGTGTTGAAGCCACACTTGAGGTTCCTCCTCGATCGCGGTTAGCAACTTGAACCTTTCATGCATGTGTGTCATTGATAAAATATGCATGTGTGTTGTTCATTGTTTAATTTCTATTGTTTATAGCTAGTTAGTTTAACAAATGCATGATGGTTAATTATATATTTTATATTATAATAATGCAGATGAATCGGCAATGGATGTACGGTAACCGACTCTCCCGCGAGTTCACTACGGGTTTGAAAGATTTCCTCATAGTGTCTAATGCGAACAAGCAGAAGGGTTTTGTTATCTGTCCATGTGTTGACTGTAAGAATCAGAAAGGTTACTCTTCCTCAAGAGAAGTTCACCTGCACCTGCTTCGGCACGGTTTCATGCCAAGCTATAATTGTTGGACCAAGCATGGAGAAAGAGGGGTTATAATGGAAGAAGATGAAGAAGGGGATGATTTCATCGATGAAAGCTATCTTGCTCATTTCGGTGATACTTTCACGGAGGATGCTGAAGGTGAAGGGGAAGGTGAAGGGGAAGGTGAAGGGGAAGGTGAAGGGGAAGGTGAAGGTGAAGGTGAAGAAGAGGCACGTGATGAGACCGTTGATGATCTTGGTCGGACCATTGCTGATGCACGGAGACGCTGCGAAACTGAAAAGGAGAGGGAGAATTTGGATCGCATGTTAGAGGATCACAGAAAGTCGTTGTACCCCGGATGCGATGATGGTCTGAAAAAGCTGGGCTGCACACTGGATTTGCTGAAATGGAAGGCACGGGCAGGTGTAGCTGACTCGGCATTTGAAAACTTGCTGAAAATGTTGAAGAATATGTTTCCAAAGAATAACGAGTTGCCCGCCAGTACGTACGAAGCAAAGAAGGTTGTCTGCCCTCTAGGTTTAGAGGTTCTGAAGATACATGCATGCATCAACGACTGCATCCTCTACCGCGGTGAATACGAGAATTTGAATGAATGCCCGGTATGCACTGCATTGCGTTATAAGATCAGAGGCGATGACCCTGGTGATGATGTTGAGGGCGAGAAACCCAGGAAGAGGGTTCCCGCCAAGGTGATGTGGTATGCTCCTATAATACCACGGTTGAAACGTCTGTTCAGGAACAAAGAGCATGCCAAGTTGTTGCGATGGCACAAAGAGGACCGTAAGTCGGACGGGGAGTTGAGACACACCACAGATGGAACGCAATGGAGAAAGATCGACAGAGAGTTCAAAGATTTTGCAGCTGACGCAAGGAACATAAGATTTGGTCTAAGTACAGATGGCATGAATCCTTTTGGCGAGCAGAGCTCCAGCCATAGCACCTGGCCCGTGACTCTATGCATCTACAACCTTCCTCCTTGGTTGTGCATGAAGCGGAAGTTCATTATGATGCCAGTGCTCATCCAAGGTCCGAAGCAACCCGGCAACGACATCGATGTGTACCTAAGGCCATTAGTTGATGAACTTCTACAGCTGTGGGGCAGACCTGGTGTCCGTGTGTGGGATGAGCACAAAAAAGAGGAATTTAACCTACGAGCGTTGCTTTTCGTAACCATCAACGATTGGCCTGCTCTTAGTAACCTTTCGGGACTGTCAAATAAGGGATACAATGCATGCACGCACTGCTTACATGAGACTGAAAGTGTACATTTGCCAAATTGTAAGAAGAACGTGTACCTTGGGCATCGTCGATTTCTTCCGAAAATTCATCCAGTAAGAAAGAAAGGCAAGCATTACAACGGCAAGGCAGATCACCGGCCGAAGCCTGCGGAACGCACTGGTGCTGAGGTATTTGATATGGTCAAGGATTTGAAAGTCATCTTTGGAAAGGGTCCTGGCGGACAATCAGTTCCGAAGGGAGCTGACGGGCACGCAGCCATGTGGAAGAAGAAATCTATATTCTGGGAGCTAGAATATTGGAAAGTCCTAGAAGTCCACTCTGCAATCGACGTGATGCACGTTACGAAGAATATTTGCGTGAACCTCCTAAGCTTCTTGGGCGTGTATGGGAAGACAAATGATACAAAGGAAGCACGGCAGGACCAGCAACATTTGAAAGACCCTGATGACCGGCATCCGGAATGGTTTCAAGGTCGTGCCAGCTACGCTCTGACCAAAGAAGAGAAGGTCATCTTTTTTGAATGCCTGAGCAGTATGAAGGTCCCGTCTGGATTCTCGTCCAATATAAAGGGAATAATAAACATGGCGGAGAAAAAGTTCCAAAACCTGAAGTCTCATGACTGCCACGTGATTATGACGCAATTGCTTCCGATTGCTTTGAGGGGGCTCCTGCCGGAAAATGTTCGAGTAGCCATTGTGAAGCTATGTGCATTCCTCAATGCAATCTCTCAGAAGGTAATCAATCCAGAAGATCTACCACGGTTACAGAACGATGTGATCCAATGTCTTGTCAGTTTCGAGTTGGTGTTCCCGCCATCCTTCTTCAATATTATGACGCACCTCTTGGTTCACCTAGTCGAAGAGATTTTCATTCTCGGTCCTGTATTTCTACACAATATGTTCCCCTTCGAGAGGTTCATGGGAGTATTAAAGAAATATGTCCGTAACCGTGCTAGGCCAAAAGGAAGCATCGCCAAGGGCTATGGAAATGAGGAGGTAATTGAGTTTTGTGTTGACTTTGTTCCTGACCTTAAGCCGATTGGTCTTCCTCGATCGCGGCACGAGGGGAGACTAAGTGGAAAAGGCACGATCGGAAGGAAATCAACGATATGTATGGACGGCCATTCTCTGACTGAAGCACACCACACTGTACTGACCAATTCCAGCTTGGTGGCTCCGTACTTTGAGAAACACAAGAATATTTTACGCTCGGACAACCCGGGGAAGCCTGAATCCTGGATTAGGAAGGCCCACATGGAGACTTTCGGCAGTTGGTTGAGAAAACATTTAATGAATGACAATGATGTTGTAGATCAGCTGTACATGTTGGCCAAGACACCATCTTCGACTATAACGATTTTCCAAGGGTACGAGATAAATGGGAATACATTTTACACGATCGCCCAAGATAAAAAGAGCACCAACCAAAACAGTGGTGTCCGCTTTGATGCAGCAACCGAGAATGGGCAAAAGGTCACATATTATGGTTACATAGAGGAGATATGGGAACTTGACTATGGACCCTCCTTTAAGGTCCCTTTGTTCCAGTGCAAATGGTTCAAGCTAACAGGAGGTGGGGTAAAGGTGGACCAGCAATACGGAATGACAATGGTGGATTTCAACAATCTTGGTTACCTTGACGAACCATTCGTCCTAGTGAAAGATGTCGCTCAGGTTTTCTATGTGAAGGACATGAGTAGCAAACCGAGGAAACGAAAAGATAAGAAAACGATCAGTACATCATGCGATGATCCAAAGCGCCACATTGTTCTTTCAGGGAAAAGAAACATCGTGGGAGTGGAGGACAAGACAGACATGTCAGAAGATTATAATATGTTTGCTGAAATTCCGCCCTTCAAAGTGAACACCGACCCAAGCATTAAGTTAAATGATGAGGAAGCTCCATGGATACGGCACAATCGTAAGCAAGCAGGGACACAAGGGAAGAAATGATGTGTAATAATTTATTGTACCAAACTTTGTTGAATGGATCATGTGAATTATATTATTTTGAATTGAATTAGTTTTATTTTTCTGAATTTTTTGATATATTATTTGTATTTTTAACATTTTGAATTGAATTAGTTTTATTTTTCTTAATTTTTTGATATATTATTTGTATTTTTAACATATTGAATTGAATTAGTTCTATTTTTCTGAATTTTTTGATATATTATTTGTATTTTTAACATATTGAATTGAATTAGTTTTATTTTTCTTAATTTTTTGATATATTATTTGTATTTTTAAGATTTTGAATTGAATTAGTTTTATTTTTCTGAATTTTTTGATATATTATTTGTATTTTTAACATTTTGAATTGAATTAGTTTTATTTTTCTTAATTTTTTG
>LT934122.1:112442927-112487982 GCA_900231445.1 Triticum turgidum subsp. durum | reverse complement strand
CGTACGGCGCCCGCCGCCCCCTCTTGCCCTCGTACGCCGCCCGCCGGCCTCCCTCGCCCACCGCGCCGCCTCTCGCCCGCCCTCAACGCCGCCGGCCGGCCTCGCTGCCGCGCGCGCACGCGCGCGCCTCTCTACAGAGAGCGAGATCGTGGAGAGAGAGAGAATTTTTTTTGTTCTTTTTAATTTTAACTAGTTAATTAGTTTAACAAAAACGGTAAAATAACTTAACAAAAAACGTATAACCGTAAAATTTGATAACCGTATAACCGTAAAATAACTTAACAAAAACGGTAAAATAACTTAACAAAAAACGTATAACCGTAAAATAACTTAACAAAAAACGTATAACTTAACAAATAACCGTAAAATTTGATAATTAACAAAAAAAACGTATATACGGAGAGGGGGCGGCGAGGGGGGCGGCAATGCGTGCGGTGTTTTTTTTAGGGATCGAGAGGGGGCGGCGAGGGTTATACATGTGTGTTGTCCTCGCCTCCCTCTCCGTGACGCTGTCGTCTGCCGCCCCGTCTCGCGCTCTACCGCGACACCCTCTCCCACCCCTTCCTCGCCCCCTCCTTTTGCCACCGCCCTTTCGCCACCGCCACCGCCACCGCCCCCCTTCTTCACTTAATTAATTTGTTTTTACTACATGTTTTCAGGACTGACATAATGGCGGACGATAGAGCTGACCCGATTATGGACAACTATGATCCGGACGGTGAAGCACATATGTTCGGCATCATAAACGGCGATATTCTATATGTGCCGACCGGACAAGAAGAAGATGATATCTCTTCTTATCTGAACCTTGACGGTGAAGATGAAGGGCGCCGTCAGCAAGATGATGCCGAACAAACGTCGATAAACGACGATCTTCAAATGGAAGTAGCAACCACCTCCGGCGCCGAGGTATATATATACATTGAGCCTCTGGTGATACAAACTAACTGATTTGAATAAATATGTGTGTACTAACGCGCGCGACTCTCTTTCTTATTTTAGCCCTCGGCTGGATCATCGAAACAATCGAGTACGTTGTCAAAGCGTGGCGCAACCAAGACGATGAAACAAGGAGAAACATGCACCATCGAGGTTGTCGACAGTGCAACCGGCAGGCCGCTGGAGCCCCGCAAGAACGCCACCAAGTTTGTCAACCAATGCGGAGCCGTTGTTAGAGACAACGTCTCGATCACCGTCCAGGAGTGGAATAAGCCAAAGAAGGCACGAATTGCTGGTTTCACTTTTGTCGATAAGAGAACAAAAAAAGATTGCTTCAAGAAGCTTATGGAACATTTCGTTCTACCTCCGGAATACAACAAATTCGATGAGGAGGGTAACAAGATTGAGGAAAACAAGGAGAGGAGGAGGCTAGTCAAACAGTTCGCTCTTCATAAGATGGCCGACGCATTCCGGAAATTCAAGCAAAATCTAGCCCATGACTTTGTCAAGCAGAACAAGACTCCGGATTTCAAAGGACAATATGAGAAACTGAAACATGATTGGCCAGAATTTGTGAAGCAAAAGAAATCGGAGCAGTTCATTCAAATATCAAAAAAAATAAGGAAAATGCGGCTAAGAAGGAGTACAATCATATTATGGGGCCAGGAGGGTATCGCCTTTGGGAGCCTAGGTGGGAGAAGATGGAGAATGAGCTGAGGGCGCAAGGAATCCGTCCAGGTACGGAGGGATGGGACCCAAGGGCCAAAAGCTGGTGGTATGGGCATGGGGGAACGCTGAACCCGGAGACAGGGGAGTGTGTTTACCGGGGCAAAATAATTAAACCCACCCAAGCCCTTATTGACGCAATGAGGGATGCTCAAGAGGGGAAGATCAAGTTCAACAGAGAGAACGACGCGCTGACAAAAGCCCTCGGGAATCCTGAACACGGAGGACGTGTACGAGGCATGGGGCACATTCCTTGGAAAATAGGGTTCCCCCAGAACGATGACCCGTACGGTTACAGAAGCCGGAAGAGAAAGATGGATCGGGAAGCAGATGTTGTGGCGCGGTTGGCATCGGAAATGGATGTGAGGAAGAAAACCATGAGTGTACTAGTAGCCGAAAGAGATGCAGCTCGGGCGCAGCATGAAGATCATCCAGCGGATCTCAGAAGCCAGCAGCGGAGAAGCAGTGTGGCTTCCACGGAGGCCCCATCGGCTGGTGCAGATGCACCGACGATCGAAATTACTGCACCGGAGCCTCTGGTGGTCGAAATTACTGCACCGGAGCCTCTGGTGGTCGAAATTACTGCACCGGAGCCTCCTCGCTACCCCGTGGACGATATAAAGGAGATGAAAGAATGTCATCTGTATTATCCTATCGGGAACATGTCCATGAAGGTAGCCATCGGCAGTGCTTTACCATGTTTACCCGGAGCACTCCACCACAACAACCCCATTCAAGATGGCTATGCTCGTGTCACGGTGGAGGACATAGTCCAAGGGTTTGAGGACCTGGAGATTGACATTGCTACACTTGAAGGGGAGAAAAGACTTGGAGATGTCAAGCGCCATTTCATTCTATGGCAAAAGAAGTTTATCAAGTTTCCAGGCGAGGCGCCAAGGACAACAAGTCCACCCCCCTACGGTGGTGGTGGTGGTGGCGGTTCACCTACACCTCCGTCACGTCAGCCGACGCCCCCCAGTTCACAACGTCCGGCGGGTGATCAGACGTCGCCCCCCAGTCCTCGTCCGGCGGGTGATCAGACGCCGCCCCCCAATCCACCTCCGGCAAAGAAGCAGAAGCAGTCCTGGATTATTAACCCGGACCCTTATGTACCTAAGACCACAAAGGTACCGGAGCCATCACTGAAGCCTCTCCCCACAAGGCCTTGGGAACGTAGTGCCGAGGAAACTGCCACGGCCGCGGCTGCTGATCATGAGAAATGGAAGGCGGACTGCAAGAAGAAAAGAGAGCCCGAGCCCAAGCCAGTATTTTCTGATGAGCAAAAGAAGTGGGCTAAGTCATTTTTGAGCACACCGTCCCAAGCCGCGAAGAATCTGCCTGACGACTATGCACGTGAACTTCGTAGGCAGGCACTCATGTTGAAGGAGAAGAAAGAGCGGGCGGAGAACCAGGAGAACAAAGCCTTGGAGGAGGCCGAGAAAACGGAATTAGAAAGTAAAAAAAGCGGGAAACGAGTTGCCTAGCTCGGGGAACAAAGTAAACAATCGATTGCCCCGCTTATAGTGAAAGCCGCCGGTCCGGATGACCCTGATATCATAGCAGCTGCGGCAGCACATGGATTGACTGTAACGAGTGCCAGAGAACAAGCGGCCAACTTAGGTATTACTCTTCGTGAACTGTTAGGCCTTGATGAGGCGCCATTGAAGGAGGTAGTAATTACATATGTGAAGAATGGGCCTCTCGTCGAGCCTGCGCAGGAAGAGGATCTACCTCCACAAATGAAAGGTCTGCTGAAATGGTACAAGGGTTACATAAAAAATAAAAACGCCAAAGAATATATTTATGCGGAAGTTAGATATGAGCATCACTTCAAACATTACTATGTACAAATTCATCTAAGTGAATTGTTCCAGCTTTTCAATCTGCGCGAGCTCGACAAATCTATCATCAGTTGCTACGTTCTGTAAGTGATTTATTTCTACCCCATCTCGTTCATATTGCCTGCACTATATATATGTCCTAACTATATTGTTGTGTCCGCTATTATACATGCAGAATGAAGATTAAGGAATGCAGAGTAAGGAACATCCATGATGTTGGGTTCATTGACCCACACATCGTTAATGGATATGTGTTGGAGCATCACCCCGCCGACATGGAGGCAGACCTGTGGCAGTTTCTTACAAAGCAGGAACTCAAAAGTGATATTCTATTTCCTTACCATTTTGGGTGAGTGTTTCTGTCTTGAGCACATTCTCTTTTGTTTACTCCATGCATGGTATGTGGCCGGCTAATCGATGAGTTATGCATTACGTACTGTGCATGTATCGTGTCCGCAGGTTCCACTGGATTCTGCTAGTAATTAAAGTTGACACCTCAGAATGTCTCGTCCACGACTCTCTGAATAAGGATCCAAAGCTTTGGGGCGACATGAGAAGAATGCTGCAGAAGTAATTATTTTCATTCATTTGCGCTCTATATCGATCGGCCTATTTCGTTCATTTCCTAATATCAAGTAACTAATAACTCTCTTGTTCATTTAATTTTCTTTGCCTCGTAGGGTTTGGAGACGGTTCGTAGATACAAAGGTCGGTGAATTCAAAAAAGAGCTAGAATTCAAAAGGTCAAAGGCTAAGAATGGTGAGGATATTCAGCCAGCGGGGACCAATCTATGTGCATACTATGTCTGTGAGATGATCCAGAGATACACCTCTGAGCGGGTTCCGAGTGATACCAATGCTCAGAGGAATAACCTCCAGATGATGCTTAGTCCAGAAGCTCGCTTCCGACCACTTCAAGAGGAACTAGCTGGATGGTTCAGGAGGGAAGTCCTCCATCCTAAAGGAGAACACCATTACGAGGACGTAGAACTTTATATGCATTAAATTATGTATGGAAACTTGTTCAAAATTGTATATGGTCATCCGATGATATTGAATATATATTGTATATTCCTCTTGAATTCTTTTTGGTTCTAATTTCAAATTTGTTTGAAATTGTACATTCCATGTATGTAGTACCGTAGAATATGTGAAACTCCTTCAAAATTAAAATAAAGCACAAAATAAATAAAACAATACAAATTAAACAGAAAACAGGTTTAGGGGGGGGGGCTAAAACCCTAAACCTGCGGCGGCCTTTAGTCGTGGTTGGCCAGAAGAACCGCGACTAAAGGTCCTCCGCCCCGACGGCCGCCTGGCGCCCACATGGACGGGCCTTTAGTCGCGGTTCTTAAGCAACCGCGACTAAAGGTGGGGGCCTTTAGTCGCGCCTATTTGGTCGCGGTTGCGCAACCGCGACTAATGGCAGTTGCGAACCGCGACCAAAGGCCCTTTTTCCACCAGTGGGATGATGCAATAAATTAGAAATAAGTATTTCCCTCAGTTGAGAACCAAGGTATCAATCAAGTAGGAGGAACACACAAGTCACCAATGTTTGCAGTTGCACAAATAAACAAATACTTGCTCCAAATGTGATAAAAAAGTTTTCAATCCCTTGACGGTTACTTGCAAGGATGAGATCTGATAGTGATAGATATAAAAGATAAGTAAAAGTGCTAAATAATATAAAAGTAAATAAATTGCAGAAATGTATTTTTGTGTTTTTTATTTTATAGATCTAAAAATAATATGATATAAGATAGACTCGGGGCCCATAGTTTTCGCTAGGGGCTTCTCTATTGAAACAAAGCATACGGTGGATAAACAAATTACTGTTGAGCAATTGATAGAAAAGCGCATAGGTATGACGATATTTAAGGCAATGATCATGTATACATGCATCACGTCCAAGACAACTAGACCGACTCCTGCCTGCATCTACTACTATTACTCCACACATCGACCACTATCCAACATGCATCTAGTATATTAAGTTAACAAAAATGAAGTAACGCCTTAAGCAAGATGACATGAAGTAAAGGGATAGATCCAATCAATATGAACAAACCCCATCTTTTTTATCCTTAATGGAAACAATACAAATACATGTCATGTCCCTTTCTGTCACTGGGATTGAGCACCGCAAGATTGAATCCGTTACAAAGCACCTCTCCCATTGCAAGAAAAATCAATCTAGTTGATATTTTTTAATATAAATTTTGTCAAACTTTGCAAGGACCCGAGGGACTGAATAACATATACATCCCTGAATTTTACAAGGACCCGGGACTGATAAATTGCTCGGTCCAAAATATCTTCTTCCATGATGCAGCCTCGCCGTCACCAAGGATGCATCACTCAAGGCATCAAGGCCATCACAACATCATCGTGCTTTCAAATCAAGGAGGATGATCCATCTTCCTCCCCTATAGCTCTTTGGCTGGGAGGAAATAGGTAGCCGCATTTCAGTTAGAAGGGGAAACAACACGGCGTGGAAGACCAACAACTAGCGGGTGTTGTAGCTCCACCAAATCAACCACCGTTGTTGATCCGTACTGAAGGCACCTACAAGAACAAGATCCCCTGCTTCGCCATCACTTCATCTACAATCATGGTGTCCTCAAGCAGCAAAGGAAGGGAAAAAAATCCTTCTCCAAATCAGAGATCCAAATGAGATTATTTGAGGATGTGCCTGCGATGAGCCAAACAACATTAAGTTGCACCGCGCTACCGCCACCAACTGCAACATCATCGTTAGCCACCACACACTTATCATACTCGTAAGTGGCATGCTCCTTGTCAAAATCTTGCCAACCCTATGCATCACTCTGAGCACACTAAAAGGGAAACAAATCCCGCAAATACTATGCATAGAAGTGCACCGCGCACCTCCCCCTTCACATCTTCGACGAGCTTCACCACCGAAGACGTCCGGATTCGGAATGAACTCTCTCTTAAGACTCTTAGCTGTGGCAGGGTGGGGGCAGAGAGGAGGACCAGTTTCCAAGTCGTCGTGAATCGTGGTGTTTCGTACATCATAAGGACACATACACTAATGACCTACAACCCCTTGTTAGTCATTTTATGTAGTATTTGTGTTAAAAAGTGTTTGTATGCACCTAGCTCCATGAATGTACATTCATTTGTTTCTAATTAGGAGATGACCACTAGATCTCTTTTTTAATAAAGACACCCAAAAGGCACTTTGGATATGATTAATATCAAGGAAAAACAAAAGTCGGCACAATTGATAGACAGTTGGACGTAGAATGACCAATAAAAAAGTAAAGTTACATTGAAAATCATACTAGTCCAATTCTTCCTTCGATTGTATGATGCCCGCCAGAGATTGAAAATTGCACTGAGATAGCAATACAGGAAAAAAGGACACCTGCAAATGCCATCGCCATACCAACCTTTCAAGACCGGAATAGTCACTCACCCCTTGAGACAAGATCTAAAAATCACAGAAGCAACAATGGTTGGAGCATCATGATACGTCTGCGTCGTATCTATAATTTTTGATTGTTCCATGCCAATATTCTCCAACTTTCATATACTTTTGGCAACTTTTTATACTATTTTTGGGACTAACATATTGATCCAGTGCCCAGTGCAAGTTCCCGTTTGTTGCATGTTTTATGTTTCGCAGAAAACCAATATCAAACGGAGTCCAAACGGGATAAAAACATACGAAGAATTATTTTGGAATATTTGGGATTTTCCAGAGGAAGAATCAATGCGAAACGGTGTCCGAGGTGGCCACGAGACAGGGGGGCGCCACCACACCCCTCGGGTGCGCCTGGCACTCTCGTGGGCCACCCATAAGGGAGTTGATGCCCTTCTTTTGCCGCAAGAAAGCTAATTTTATGAGAAAAATCTGGGCGAAAGATTCACCCCAATCGGAGTTACGGATCTCCAGATATTAAAGAAACAGTGAAGGGGTAGAATCTGAGAACGCAGAAATAGAGAGATAGATCCAATCTCGGAGGGGCTCTCACCCCTCCCAAGCCATGGGAGCCAAGGACCAGAGGGGAAACCCTTCTCCCATCTAGGGAGAAGGTAAATGAAGAAGAAGAAGAAGGCTCTCTCCCCCTTGCTTCCGGTGGCGCCAGAGCGCTGCCGGGGGCCATCATCATCACCGCGATCTTCACCAACACTGCCGTCATCTTCAGCAACATCTCCATCACCTTCCCCCTTCTATATTCAGCAGTCCACTCTCCCGCAACCCGCTGTACCCTCTACTTGAACATGGTGCTTTATGCTTCATATTATTTTCCAATGATGTTTTGCCATCCTATGATGTCTGAGTAGATTTTTGTTGTCCTATCGATGATTGATGAATTACTATGATTGGTTTGAGTTGCATGTTTTGTTATTGGTGCTGTCCTATAGTGCTCTCCGTGTCGCGCAAGCGTGAGGGATTCCCGCTGTAGGGTTTGCAATATGTTTATGATTTGCTTGTGGTGGGTGGCGTGAGTGACAGAAGCACAGACCCGAGTAAGTAGGTTGTTTGCGTATGGGATAAAGGGGACTTGATACTTTAATGCTATAGTTGGGTTTTACCTTAATGAACCTTTAGTAGTTGCGGATGCTTGCTAGAGTTCCAATCATAAGTGCATATGATCCAAGTAGAGAAAGTATGTTAGCTTATGCCTCTCCCTCAAATAGAATTGCAATAGTGATTACCGGTCTAGTAACGTAGTCAATTGCTTAGGGACAATTTCACAACTCCTACCACCAGTTTTCCACACTCACTATATTTACTTTATTGCATCTTTACCTAAACAGCCCCTAGCTTTTATTTACGTGCTCTTTATTATCTTGCAAACCTATCCAACAACACCTACAAATTACTTCTAGTTTCGTACTTGTTCTAGGTAAAGCGAACGTCAAGCGTGCGTAGAGTTGTATCGGTGGTCGATAGAACTTGAGGGAATATTTATTCCACCTTTAGCTCCTCGTTGGGTTCAACACTCTTACTTATCGAAAACTGTTGCGATCCCCTACAGTTGTGGGTTATCAAGACCTTTTTCTGGCGCCGTTGCCGGGGAGTCATAACGTGGGGTGAATATTTTCGTGTGTGCTTGTTTGCTTTATCACTAAGTAATTTTTATTTGCTGTTCTAAATTGTTCTCTATCTTTAGTTATGGATATGGAACACGAAATACCAAAAAAATTAGATGTAGATGCTACTCATGGAGATGGAGAACCTCCTAAAACCCTCGATGCTCGTTATGTGAAAGAAATTATGTACTACTTTAATAATCCTGAGAAAACCCCATTCCGTTATGTTATGGGAGACACGTTGGATCAACGTGAATACTTTAGGGATTATCGGTTGACACAAAAGGGGAAACTATTATGGGATCAAATTTCTATGTTGCGTTGGTATGCTCGTCAACTATGCGTGATGCATGATTATACTTGTTGCTCTAGGATGAAGGCTCCACACCTTACCTTTTCATGCAAATTCAATGATAATGAAACCTTAGCTTCTTATGCTAATTGAGGGAGTCCTGGATTAGGGGGTGTCCGAATGGCCGAACTATGAACTTTTGCCGGACTCCCGGACTATGAAGATACAAGATTGAAGACTTCGTCCCGTGTCCGGATAGGACTTTCCTTGGCGTGGAAGGCAAGCTTGGCGATACGATATGTAGATCTCCTCCCATTGTAACCAACTCTGTGTAACCCTAACCCTCTCCGGTGTCTATGTAAACCGGAGAGGTTTAGTCCGTAGGACGAACAACAATCATACCATAGGCTAGCTTCTAGGGTTTAGCCTCTCTGATCTCGTGGTAGATCTACTCTTGTACTACCCATATCATCAATATTAATCAAGCAGGAGTAGGGTTTTACCTCCATCGAGAGGGCCCGAACCTGGGTAAAAACATCGTGTCCCTTGTCTCCTATTACCATCCGCCTAGACGCACAGTTCGGGACCCCCTACCCGAGATCCGTCGGTTTTGACACCGACATTGGTGCTTTCATTGGGAGTTCCACTGTGCCATCGCCATAAGGAAGGATGCCACGTCCCGTCTTTAAAGACGACAGTCTTGCCAAAAGAGCTTTGGCTATCGGCCAAACTCTCCGGCTAGGCGGTTTTTTTATGACCGCCTGTGCGGCCGCCATGCCGACGATGACTTCTCGGGTCATCAAAAGCAATCTCCATGTCGACTCGGAACTCGCCGAGCAGTTATATCCGATGGAGCTCTCTTCCTTAAACGAGCTCTTGGATCGTATCGCCGCCCTGGGAGTCGCTACAGACTACGATCAGATTGGGCTTAAACCCGATCCAAGAGAAATTGACTCTCCCCAGGTCACCCACCACGTTGCAGTGGTGGAGGAACAATGCGGCGAATCTATACCCATCATAAGGACTAAATATGTCCGGATTCCCGATCCCCCCAAGCCGGATACCTGCGGAGGGGAGGTCGTCACTCAAGCCCTGAACCTAAAGTCAGGCAGCAGGCCAGATTCGTTGGACAGCATCCAAGAACCCAAGCTTCCGAATTCGGAAACTCCTTGCCCCTGAGCCTCAGATCGGGTGAGGTTCCGGATTTAACTCCACCCGCCCACCCTAACATAAGGGATCTATCCCAAGTTCGGCAAGAGCCCATGGAGATAGTACATCATTACTGGGACAGATTCCTCCTGGTTATGAACAGGATAGAGGACTGTCACGAGGAGGATGCAATTTCATCCTTCTGCAATAATTGCACGGACATCGGAATCCTCAACGCCATAAGTCGCCGTGATATTACACGCTTCACTGACTTGGCATCCATGGTACAAAAATACTGTGCGATGGAAAGCGTCCAGAAAACTGAAATAAAATTCTGGGACGATCTGGCCCTGAATACAACCCCAGTCCGAAATAAAAGGGCACATTATCGCCATGCACAGGGGTTAATTACCAAAAAAACCTCTATAGGGTATGGAACCGTACTGGAGGGATGACTCAATGGAACCTGTAAAATTCATAGTACAGAGGGCGTCACACCAACTCATAGCCTTCGAGCATGTTGGATACTCCGGCAGGTGGCCAGAAGTGGCGAGGAGCTTCTAACTCCAGAATCCGCAGAGCACCACCCCAAGAATACCAGTATGATATCAACAGTCTTTGAGACTTTCGCATCAAACAATGTGCGGAAACGAACACTCCGCAGCCTTACCAAAGTCTACCAGGTAGCAACAATAAACCCATGGAGTGACACGGCTATTACTTTTAATGCCAGTGACGAACCTAAATTCCGAACAGCCCGAGCGCCAGCCGCATTGGTCCTCAGTCCGATAGTGGACGGATTTCGACTTACCAAGGTACTCATGGACAGTGGCAGCGGATTGAACCTCATTTATGAGGAAACCCTTCGAAAAATAGAAATAGACTGGAGCCGCATTGAGCGAAGCAACACAACCTTTAGAGGAATAATCCCCAGTCGGGAAGCGTGCTGTACAGGAAAAATCACACTGGATGTGGTGTTCGGCACGCCGGATAATTACAGGTCCGAGGAGGTCACATTTCAAGTGGCCCCGTTCAGCAGCAGATACCACGCTCTGTTAGGGCGGGAGGCATTCACAATTTTTCAAGCTATACCCCATTACGGGTACATGAAGCTCAAAATGCCCGGACCCAACGGAATCATCACTCTTGCTAGTGACCCGGACGTAGCACTCCGCGCCGAAAACAAGACAGCCGCACTGGCCCTTGAGGCATTATCTGAAGCCCTAGCGGCCGAGGAACTAACTGCGCTGCGCTCCACGGTGGACAGGGACGACGTGATACTCGACAAAAGATCCAAGTCCACCTCCTTTAAACCGGCAGACGAAATAGTCAAATTCCAAGTCCATCCAACGGACCCTACAAAAATGGCCTCCATCGGGGCACAATTAGACCCTGATGTAGACGCCGCACTACGAGAATTCCTACGTGAAAATTGGGACATCTTTGCCTGGCACCCTTCAGACATGCCAGGAATCCCACGCAGGTTGGCCGAGCACAGCCTTAACATCCTAAAAGGATTCAAGCCTGTTAAGCAGGCTCTTCGGCGTTTCTCCGAACCTAAGAGACAAGCAATGGGAGAAGCGCTAGCCAAACTACTGGAAGCCGGATTCATCAGAGATATAAAACATCCAGACTGGCTAGCAAACCTGGTGATGGTACCAAAGAAGGACAAATCTTGGCGCCTATGCATCGATTTCAAGGACCTCAACAAGGCTTGCCCAAAGGATCCCTTTCCCCTCCCCCGCATCGATCAAATCATCGACGCTACCGCAAGACATGATTCATTGCGTTTCCTTGACGCATACTCTGGCTACCATCAAATTAAGATGGCAGAGCCAGACCAAGCCGCTATGGCATTTATCACCCCATACGGCCCATTCTGCTTCAACACAATGCCCTTCGGGCTCAAAAACGCCGGCGCAACATATCAGCGCATGATTCAGACATGTCTGGCCAACCAGATCGGCAAAACAGTTGAAGCATACATGGATGACGTGGTCGTCAAAACCAAGCATGTCGAAACTCTAGTAGACGACTTGAGGCTCATGTTCGATAACCTCCAAACATATGACATCAAGCTTAACCCGGAAAAATGCGTTT
Source organism: Triticum turgidum subsp. durum (assembly GCA_900231445.1). Lineage (NCBI taxonomy): Eukaryota > Viridiplantae > Streptophyta > Magnoliopsida > Poales > Poaceae > Triticum > Triticum turgidum. Next base: position 112,475,868 of record LT934122.1, on the reverse strand, counting down.
TCGGCATACCAGCCGGAAAGCTCTTGGGCTTCATTGTATCCGGTAGAGGAATTGAAGCAAACCCAGCCAAGATCCGAGCTCTGTCACAATTGGATATTCCAAAGGACCTCAAGCAAATACAAAAATTGACTGGATGCGTGGCGGCTCTAAGCCGCTTCATCTCCCGCTTGGGAGAAAAGGCATTACCCCTTTATCGCCTCCTCCAGCGCACCGAACACTTCGAGTGGACGGATGCTGCCATGGCCGGACTCGAAGAAATAAAAGCCATATTGTCAACAAACCCGGTCCTGGCCGCGCCTAACATCGGCGAACCAATGCTATTATACATTGCGGCAACTCATCAAGTTGTAAGCGCAGTGCTCGTCGTCGAACGAGAAACGGATGGACACAAATCCCCCCTTCAAAAACCAGTCTACTACGTGTCCACTGTCCTCACTCCATGCAAGTCACGGTACCCGCATTACCAAAAGATAGCGTATGCAGTGTTCATGGCGTCCCGGAAGCTACGACACTACTTTCAAGAGTGTCCAATAATAGTAGCCTCCGAAGTACCCCTTAATGATATTATAAACAACCGCGACGCAACGGGCCGGATTGCCAAATGGGCCATTGAGCTCCTCCCATTCGACATAACCTATAAGCCACGGCGAGCTATCAAGTCGCAAGTTTTGGCCGACTTTGTCGCTGAATGGACTGAAGCCAAACTCCCTAAAGAGTACGACACATATTCCAACTGGATCATGCACTTCGACGGCTCCAAAATGCTAGCGGGTCTGGGGGCTGGCATCGTTCTGACGTCCCCAACAGGAGATACAGTTTAATATGTACTCCAGATAATGTATACGGACTCTAACAATGCAGCCGAATACGAGACCCTTCTACATGGTCTCCGGATGGCAGTCTCCATGGGCATTCAACGCCTCGAGGTGCGTGGGGATTCGAACCTCGCGATATCCCAAATAAATGGAGATTTTGATGCCAAGGATCCGAAAATGGTAGCTTATCGCAATGCCGTCCTAAAAATGTCAGCTCGGTTCGAGGGGCTCGAATTTTACCATATAGCCCGGGAAAACAATCAGGCAGCAGACGTCTTGGCACGCATCAGCGCAAAGCGCGATGCAGTCCCTCCCAACATTTTCTTGGAGAGGCTATTCAAGCCTTCCGTACAATGGGAATGGGAGTCCGGAAATAAGAACCCGGACTCAGCCGCACCACCTGACGCCGAACATTCTGACACAACGGGAGGCTCTGCCAGTGAAGTAACATCCTCAGCCCACGTAATAATGGCAGTCATTGCCCCGTGGACAGAACCATTCTTAGCCTACCTAACTAGGAAGGAACTCCCCGAGGACCAAAACGAGGCACGCTGCATAGTGCGGCGATCTAAAGCCTACAAATTCCACGAAGGAGAGCTTTATAAGAAAAGCACCACCGGAGTCCTTAAAAGGTGTATCTCCGAAGAGGAAGGGCGGGACCTTCTGGCCAAAATTCATGCCAGACTCGGCGGGCACCACGCCGCAGCCCGGGCCCTTGTAAGCAAGGCCTTCCGTACTGGATTTTATTGGCCGACGGCCCAGGCAGATGCTCAGGACTTAGTCCAATGATGCGTCGGTTGCCAATTATTCGCTAACCAAAGCCATATGCCACCCACTGCCCTCCAAACTATACCCATCACCTGGCCCTTTGCAGTCTGGGGGCTTGACATGGTTGGACCCCTTAAAGGGGGAACCCACAAGCAAAAATACTTATTGGTCATGGTTGACAAATTTCACCAAATGGATAGAGGCCAAGCCTGTTAAGACGGCCGAATCCGGACCCGTGATAGACTTCATATCAGGGGTCGTACACCGTTATGGCGTCCCTCACAGCATCATCACTGATAACGGCAAGAACTTTACGGTCGACGAGGTAAAACTCTGGTGCAAAAACATGGGCATCAAGCTCGACTACGCTTCAGCCTATCACCCACAAACTAACGGTCAAGTCGAGCGGGCAAATGGTCTAATCATGAGCGGCATCAAACCCAGAGTAGTGCGGTCCCTCAAGGAATCTAACACGCACTGGGTAGAGGAGCTCGACTCCGTGCTCTGGGGGCTGCGAACCACGCCGAATCGCACTACTGGATTCACACCATTTTTTATGGTATACGACACAGAGGCAGTTCTGCCTTGTGACATAATTCTTAACTCACCTCGCGTGCGCATGTACAAAGAAAGAGAAGCCAAACTCGATCGGCAGGACAGTTTGGACGCCTTGGAGGAGGAGCGCGACGTGGCAAAAGCCTGTTCCACATTCTATCAACATTAGGCTCGAAGATATCAAAGCAGAGAAGTACGGGCCAAAACCTACAATGTCGGCGAATTAGTTCTACGCCTGCCGGACAAGAAAAAAGACAAACTCAAGCCCAAATGGGAAGGTCCCTTCATAATCGACCAAGTCCTGACTGGTGGAGCATACCGTCTGCGAAATGCATCGGATAACCGACTCAAGCCGAACCCATGGAACGCAGCCTGTCTACGAAGATTCTACGCCTAGCGCCGGACTCTGTGTTCGTTTCCTTCCTCTATCCATTTTTTACACATTAGCTATCTTTTATTTCTCTCCTTCTCCCTCCTTTTCTCTTACAGCCTTTTAAGGGCTCGTTTGCGCCTCGTTCGCACACAATTGACGCGCTATTCGCGCTCATTATACCTGGGGGCTCCTTTAACAGAAGCTTGTTTATATGGGCCTTGTGCCCAACACATGTGTCACACTTCCGCATGTACCTTTTATTCACCACTATATGCATCGATATGACTTAAGTTTTGGCCAAGCTGGGTTGCCTGGCTCCTGTGCTTACCCCTACGTTCCCAATTGTTCGGCTAGGTGGTAAAGGGAGCACCTCTGCGATTGTTACTGCTGGGTCAGCCGAATGTGTACCTCAGACTGGGTGAAGCCGAAAGCTAGCGTTCTTAAGGGAATATTTGGTCGGTGAACTAAAAGATGATTTCTTACTCGTTTATTCATCTGCCCCCAGATGCTTTTCTGCTTTTTTCGCAGTCCGGACATGCACTTTAGGGCATGCCTCCCAGGGAAAGGAACCCCTAACGGAACTATTCTCCCTGGAAGATGTTTCTTACTAACCATGTAATATAACATAACTAGTTGGGCACTTGTCTGATAACGCACTAATGACCCCTACGCCTGGTCTCCACGCATGCCCCGGTTCTTACATAACCGAGAGGGTAATCGGACACACTCCAGACTATCGGTCCTGAGGTTGAAGCGAAAAGGTCCGCCATGACAGACGATCTACAATCCGGCTAGAAGGCATTTTACATGTCATTTTAAATTACATAGTCAATTTGACTGGGTATATTCTTCTTCGATACCATCCAACAGGCTGTCTAATTTACAGTCCTGTTGGGAATACTTGGCGGCCAGCTCTACCTGGCCGTACACTAAACTGACAGGGATCTCTTTCCCATCAGGCCCCACAGGTCCGACCTCGGCCATGTGGTTTGGGTCAGCCTTCGTGTACCGCGTCTTCACCATGGCCCATGCCTCCCTGGCGCCTTGACGGCAGGCCAATATCTTCCATAATCGGAAGCGCCGCCGCTCTCCTTTTAGCTTCTCTACAAGCTTTCCAAGGCCTTCGGGCATGGAGACGGATGGCCACAGAGCTTGGGCGATGCCTTGCATCACCTGCCGAACTCGTTCGTGCAGTTGTGAGAGCTCGGGAAGAAGGCTGCCCGTAGAACCGGTCATTTCCTCCGCAGGTCGACCTGTCAGCATACCTACAGACATAACTCTGTCAATTCGACTTCCTCGCCGAACTCTTCTTTTTATAGTTCGTTCAAGAACTTACTAAAAATGCCGCGTCGAAGCCGCCGATTCTCCTTTACGGAGTCCGACAGCTGAGCACGAACATCCTTTAGTTCCTCGCCCAGCTGGGTGTTGGCATCTTGAAGCTTGTTCTTCTCTTGCCTCACCCTCGTAAGCACGCTCTCGCCGGCCTTTAACTGGTGCAAGAGTTGCTGCTTGTTCGGATCCACTCCGGCGCCATCTGCACTGTTATTGTCAGAATTGCACACATGCCGCACTTCACAACATACTTATCTTTCGAAGCGTATATTACCAGAGGGGGTCTCATTGGCCTTCCCTGTTGCGGCTAGTGCGGCCTCAAGTTGGGCTTTGCACTCTTCCAACTCCTGGGACAGCTGGGTATTCTTTTCTGTAAGATCCTGCATAATAAATGATCCTTAAATCAGCTATTCTAACTGTTTCAAGTCTCGGGGGCTACTGACATATATAACCATCAAATTTTCTCACCCGTATGTCTTTTACATACTGCTCTGTGGCTCTGGCTAGACCATTTTGAGCGGCACGGAGGTACGCATCTCCCGTATTAAAGGCATCCAACGCCTCTTGGGAAAAACAAGCGTCACGAAGAACAGTCCGGCGACGCCTGTGGTTCATGGTACTCTCCACCTCTGAATTGGTGGCAGATAGCCCGTCCGCGTCCTCTGTCGGAGGAACGTCCGGTGCGCGCCCCGTGTTTGCCTCCGCTTCCGGACCCGGCCTTGAAGCCTGGCCGGTGGATATAGTCCGGCGGGCGCTCTTCTTCCTGAAGAGAGCATGAGCGTTAGTGTGCCTTGAGGGCATAAACCCTGGGCATTAAAGTTGCACGCCGTACCGTTGCGCCGGCGTCTCGATCCAGTCCGCACTTCTTTTTAGCCCGCTGGTCCTCGATGGCCCTTGTTGGCTAGCCACCGCGGGCTCAACCCTCCGCCTCAAGGACTTCCCCTGCAAAAAAACGCCATTGGTATACAGCGATCAAAGATAAGCACGGATGGATCCTCTTGAAAGCACTGGGACTTCGGTCTCGGTTACCTTTGAGGCTGGAAGTAGTCCGGGATAATCGGCCGTAATGGCCACTAAGGTGTTGTCCTTACTCAATTGATGAAACACCCCATCAATCAGCTCCACACATAAGTCCGGGTCCTCTTGGGAGTCCGGGTCGAGGGACCATTCCGGGTCCTCAGGTTGTGGAGGAGGGCTGTTTATCTCCTTTACAGTCTGGCGTAGCTCCTGCGTTAAAATTGCTAGACTAAGTACTTAACTATGGGAATATAAAAACGGATGGGCAAGTGAACGTATTCGCTTACCCAGCTTGGAGGATTGTACATAGAAAATCCGCCCCATGGGTTGATGCGGAGGAATTCCTCCTCTTCTCCCTTATACAAAGCGGACAAGATCTTCGCTAGAGTGGCAGACGAATCCGGCCCCTTACGGCCGCACCGGGTAGCATCGTCCTCCCTGTTGAAATCCCACGTGGGGTGGCCTCTGTATTGAAGTGGCTGCACCCCCCGTGTAATGCATGTGGCCATGACCTCGATCATGGTCAGTCCGGAATGAGCTAACAACCTTATCCGGCTCATCAGGTAAAGGACGTCCCTGTCATTTTCCTTCTGAGGGCTCCGTGGGCGCCAGCTTAGGCGTTTCTTCAAGGGAGCATTATCAAACTCAGGGAGGCCGATCCGTACAGGGTCCGGCAGAGGGACGACTTCTATATAAAACCATTCTGAAGGCCAGTCTTCGGACACCTTCTTTGGGGTTCCGGATAGATATCTGGTCCCGGCGATGCGCCATAGTTTGGCTCCGCCCACTTGATATATCGACCCCTCCTGAGAACGGGGCATGAGGCAGAACAACTTCTTCCACAGCGTGAAATGGGCCTCGATGCCCAAAAACAGCTCGCAAAGGGCCACGAAGCCCGCAATATGCAATATGGAGGCAGGCGTGAGGTTGTGTAGCTGGAGGCCATAGAACTCCAGGAGCCCCCGGAGAAACAGATGAATTGGAAATCCGAGCCCTCTTATTAAATAAGGGACAAGGCATACCCGCTCTCCTTTGGAGGGATTGGGGACGCTCTCCGCCTGCTCTCCGCCATTATAGGTGGCGAGCCTGGCTCGAACTAGGACCATGTATGCTGGGGGGAGGAGCCCCTTGGTTTGGAGCGCTACTAGCTCGCTGTGCGGGACAGAACACCTCTCCCAATCTCCAGGCCGAGGGCTGGAGGGGCGAGAGGAGGAGCTGCGTTGACCGGCCATGATGGAATGGATCTCTGTCGAATGCGCTCCGACGAATGCTCGCAGAGGGAAGATGGTGTGATTCGGATCTAAATCCCCGCCTCTTTTATAGGCGGCCCATTTGCGCAGCTAGGGGGGTAAGTGAAAAAAAACCCTGTCTTTTCGCATTCTTTTGACACGTGGAAGATGGCCATTATTGGGCGCGCAAGCCAAGGAGCGCAACATTCATCATAAGCGGGACACTATTCGACAAGTATATGGGATTTGGAGAAGAACCCGCCTTGCAATGCCGAAGACAATTTGCGCGCTGGACTCGTCGTCATTGAAGCCTGGTTCGGGGGCTACTGAGGGAGTCCTGGATTAGGGGTTGTCCGGATGGCCAGACTATGACCTTTGGCCGGACTCCCGGACTATGAAGATACAAGATTGAAGACTTCGTCCCGTGTCCGGATAGGACTTTCCTTGGCGTGGAAGGCAAGCTTGGTGATACGATATGTAGATCTCCTCCCATTGTAACAGGCTCTGTGTAACCCTAGCCCTCTCCGGTGTCTATATAAACCAGAGAGGTTTAGTCCATAGGACGAACAACAATCATACCATAGGCTAGCTTCTAGGGTTTAGCCTCTCTGATCTCATGGTAGATCTACTCTTGTACTACCCATATCATCAATATTAATCAAGCAGGAGTAGGGTTTTACCTCCATCGAGAGGGCCCGAACCTGGGTAAAAACATCGTGTCCCTTGTCTCCTATTACCATCCGCCTAGACGCACAGTTCGGGACCCCCTACCCGAGATCCGTCGGTTTTGACACCGACACTAATGGTATCTTTGATTACTATGATGTGGAACAAATAGAAGAATTTGTTGCTTTTATGGGTGCTTATGAGGTTGAGTCTATGTTTAAAGCATTTGATGATTTTAATGATTCATTTTATAGACCAGAAAACCTTGCTATACTTAGATATTGCTATGAAAATTATGAATACAATTACTATATTAATGCATTTATTGAGAATGTCTCCGCTGTCCAAGAAGAGACTAATATTTTGCAGGAAGCTATGGAAGAAGAAATTGATGAAACTGTGAGCTCATTGGATGAAAAAGATGATGAGGAGAGCGAAGAACAAAAGGAGGAAGAGCGGATTGATCACCCGTGCCCACCTTCTAATGAGAGTAACTCTTCAACTCATACATTGTTTAATTCCCCTTCGTGCTTACCGAAGGATCTATGATGATTTCTATGATCCCTTGAATTTGTTTGAAATATCCCTTTTTGATGATGCTTTCTATGCTTATGGCCAAGATGCCAATATGAAATATGCTTATGGAGATGAACTAGTTATAGTTCCTTATGTTAAACATGAAATTGTTGCTATTGCACCCACGCATGATAGTCCTATTATCTTTTTGAATTCTCCAAACTACACTATATTGGAGAAGTTTGTGCTTATTAAGGATTATGTTGATGGGTTGCCTTTTACCGTTGCACATGATGATTTTGATAGATATAATATGCATGTGCTTGCTGCTCCTACTTGCAATTATTATGAGAGAGGAACTACATCTCCGCCTCTTTATGTTTCTAACATGATAAAATTGCAAGAAACTGCTTATACTATGCATTGGCCTTTACTTGGTGTGCATGAATAGTTCTCTTATGACATGCCGATGCATAGGAAGAGAGTTAGACTTTGTTGTTGCATGATATATGTTACTTTGTGCTCACTACTAAATTACAAATCATTGTTAATTAAAATTGGCTTTGATATACCTTGGAATCCGGGTGGATCCATTACTTGAGCACTATATGCCTAGCTTAATGGCTTTAAAGAAAGCCCTACCAGGGAGACAACCCGGAAGTTTTAGAGAGTCATTTATTTCAGTTGAGTGCTTTCATATAGTTTAAAAAGAAAAATAAATAAAGAGGGGAACCTAAAACTTTTCAAAAAGGAAAGTGAAAGTGAGAAAGACAAGCATTATTGAAGTGGGAGATCTCCTTGAACTTTTTTCATGCTCACGGAAACTTTGTGAATCTTGATTACATAAACTTTTCATCAAAAATAATTATCCCCTTGTACAATTCGATTGTATTATAAAAATAATGTGCCAAGGTTTGCCTTTAGGATGTTTACAATGCTTGTTGGTTTGTACGGTGCAAGACAGAAACTTTAGCTGTAGTGCACAATTTTACATTTTTATCTGGAACGTCAAATGGTTCTGATTCTTTTTGCACTGTCTTGCCGTACAACCTATTTATTTTTTCTAATTTTGGTAGAATTATTGGGGTACCAGAAGTATGGTGAATGTTCAGATTTCTACAGACTGTTCTGTTTTTGACAGATTCTGTTTTTTATGCATAGTTTGCTTGTTTTGATGAAACTATCAATTTATATCAGTGGATTAAGCCATGGAAAAGCTATATTACAGTAGACACAATGCAAAAAGAAAGTATGGATTGGTTTTCTACAGTACTTAGAGTAGTAATTTGCTTTATTATACTAACAGATCTTACCAAGTTTTCTGTTGAAGTTTTGTGTGGATGAAGTTTCTAATCGAGAATGTCTTGATATGAGGAAAAGGAAGAGAGGAAAGAGCTCAAGCTTGGGGATGCCCGAGGCACCACACGTAAATATTCAAGGAGACTCAAGCGTCTAAACTTGGGGATGCCCCGGAAGGCATCCCCTTTTTCTTCAACAAGTATCAGTATGTTTTCGAATTCGTTTCGTTCATGCATTATGTGCAAGTCTTGGAGCGTCTTTTGCATTTAGTTTTCATTTTTCTTTTATGCACCATGCTGGTATGAGATAGTCCTTGGTTGATTTATAGAATGCTCATTACACCTCACTTAAATCTTTTGAGTGTGGCTTTATAGAATGCTCCATGTGCCTCACTTATATCATTTGGAGTTTGGATTGCCTGTTTCTCTTCACATAGAAAACCGCCATTTGTAGAATGCTCTTTTGCTTCACTTATACTTGTTAGAGCGTGTTCATATCTTTTGTAGAAAGAATTAAACTTTCTTGCTTCACTTATATCTATTTAGAGAGATGACAGGAATTGGTCATTCACATGGTTAGTCATAAAATCCTACATAAACTTGTAGATCACTGAATATGATATGTTTGATTCCTTGCAATAGTTTTGCGATATAAAGATGGTGATATTAGAGTTATGCTAGTGGGTGGTTGTGAATTGTAGAGACACTTGTTTTGAGGTTTGCAAGTCCCGTAGCATGCACGTATGGTAACCGTTGTGTGACAAATTTGAAGCATGGGGTGTTTCTTTGATTGTCTTCCTTATGAGTGGCAGTCGGGGACGAGCGATGGTCTTTTCCTACCAATCTATCCCCCTAGGGGCATGCGTAGTAGTAGTTTGCTTTGAGGGCCAATTAACTTTTGCAATAAGTATATGAGTTTTTTATGACTAATGTGAGTCCATGGATTATACGCACTTTTACCTTTCCATCATTGCTAGCCTCTTCGGTACCGTGCATTGCCCTTTCTCACCTTGGGAGTTGGTGCAAACTTAACCGGTGCATCCAAACCCCATGATACGATACGCTCTATCACACATAAGACTCATTATATCTTCCTCAAAACAGCCACCATACCTACCTATTATGGCATTTCCATAGCCATTCCGAGATATATTGCCATGCAACTTCCATCATCATCATATATATGACTTGAGCATTCATTGTCATATTGCCTTGCATGATCGTAAGATAGCTAGCATGATGTTTTCATGGCTTGTCTGTTTTTTGATGTCATTGCTACGCTAGATTATTGCACATTCCGGTACACCGCCGGAGGCATTCATATAGAGTCATATCTTTGTTCTAGTATCGAGTTGTAAGTAAATAAAAGTGTGATGATCATCATTATAGAGCATCGCCCCATAAAAAAAGAAAAAGAAAAAAAAGAAAAAAAAGGAAAGGCCAAAGAAGCTTAAATAAAAAGGGGGCCAAAGAAGCCCACCGAAAGAAAAAAGAAAAAGAAAAAAAGAAAAAAAGAAAAGAAAATAAAAGGGGGAAATGTTAATATCCTTTTTCCACACTTGTGCTTAAAAGTAGCACCATGTTCTTCATATAGAGAGTCTCTTATGTTGTCACTTTCATATACTAGTGGGAATTTTTCATTATAGAACTTGGCTTGTATATTCCAACGATGGGCTTCCTCAAATGCCCTAGGTCTTCATGAGCAAGCAAGTTGGATGCACATCCACTTAGTTTTCAGTTTCAGCTTTCATACTCTTATAGCTCTAGTGCATCCGTTGCATGGCAATCCCAACTCCTCACATTGACATCCATTGATGGACATCTCCATAGCCCGTTGATTAGCCGCGTCGATGTGAGACTTTCTCCCTTTTTTGTCTTCTCCATATAAACCTCCACCATCATATTCTATTCCACCTATAGTGCTATATCCATGACTTGCGCTCATGTATTGCGTGAGGGTTGAAAAATCTGAAGCGCGTTAAAAAGTATGAACCAATTGCTCGGCTCGTCATCGGGGTTGTGCATGATGGGAGCATTTTGTGTGACAAAAATGAAGCATGGCCAAACTGTATGATTTTTAGGGATAAGCTTGCTTTGGCCTTGTTGTTTTGTAAATACATGATTGCTTTATTAGTACGCTCGAAGTATTATGTTTTTTATGTCAAATGATAGACTATTGCTTTGCATCACTCATGTCTTAATATTCATGCCATGATTAGACTTAGGATCAAGATTATGCTAGGTAGCATTCCACATCAAAAATTATAATTTTTATCATTTACCTACTCGAGGACGAGCAGGAATTAAGCTTGGAGATGCTGATACGTCTGCATTGTATCTATAATTTTTGATTGTTCCATGCCAATATTCTCCAACTTTCATATACTTTTGGCAACTTTTTATACTATTTTTGGGACTAACATATTGATCCAGTGCCCAGTGCCAGTTCCTATTTGTTGCATGTTTTATGTTTCGCAGAAAACCAATATCAAACGGAGTCCAAAGGGGATAAAAACGGACGGAGAATTATTTTGGAATATTTGGGATTTTCCGGAGGAAGAATCAACACGAAACAGTGTCCGAGGTGGCCACAAGATAGGGGGGCGCACCTGGCACTCTCGTGGGCCACCCGTAAGGCAGTTGATGCCCTTCTTTTGCCGCAAGAAAGCTAATTTTATGAGAAAAATCTGGGCGAAAGATTCACCCCAATCGGAGTTATGGATCTCTGGATATTAAAGAAACGGTGAAGGGGTAGAATCTGAGAACGCAGAAACAGAGAGATAGATCCAATCTTGGAGGGGCTCTCGCCCCTCCCAAGCCATGGGAGCCAAGGACCAGAGGGGAACCCTTATCGCATCTAGGGAGAAGGTCAAGGAAGAATAAGAAGAAGAAGGGGGGCTCTCTCCCCCTTGCTTCCGATGGCGCCAGAGCGCTGCCGTGGGCCATCATCATCACCGCGATCTTCACCAACACCACCGTCATCTTCACCAACATCTCCATCACCTTCCCCCTTCTATATTCAGCGGTCCACTCTCCCGCAACCCGCTGTACCCTCTACTTGAACATGGTGCTTTATGCTTCTTATTATTTTCCAATGATGTGTTGCCATCCTATGATGTCTGAGTAGATTTTCGTTGTCCTATCGGTGATTGATGAATTGATATGATTGGTTTGAGTTGCATGTTTTGTTATTGGTGGTGTCCTATAGTGCTCTCCGTGTCGCGCAAGCGTGAGGGATTCCCGCTGTAGGGTTTGCAATATGTTTATGATTTGCTTATGGTGGGTGGCGTGAGTGACAGAAGCACAGACCTGAGTAAGTAGGTTGTTTGCATATGGGATAAAGGGGACTTGATACTTTAATGCTATGGTTGGGTTTTACCTTAATGAATCTTAAGTAGTTGAGGATGCTTGCTAGAGTTCCAATCATAAGTGCATATGATCCAAGTAGAGAAAGTATGTTAGCTTATGCCTCTCCCTCAAATAGAATTGCAATAGTGATTACCGGTCTAGTAACATAGTCAATTGCTTAGGGACAATTTCACAACTCCTACCACTAGTTTTCCACACTTGCTATATTTACTTTATTGCATCTTTACCTAAACAGCCCCTAGCTTTTATTTATGTGCTCTTTATTATCTTGCAAACCTATCCAACAACACCTACAAATTACTTCTAGTTTCATACTTGTTCTAGGTAAAGCGAATGTCAAGCGTGCGTAGAGTTGTATCGGTGGTCGATAGAACTTGAGGGAATATTTATTCTACCTTTAGCTCCTCGTTGGGTTCGACACTTTACATATTGAAAACTGTTGCAATCCCCTACACTTGTGGGTTATCACATCACCCCACGTAGTATAGGCTTGCAATCCATCACCACTGGTTCAGAGGGTTAGATAAACTAGACCATGTCGCAGAACAATACGAAAGCAGATGTAGAAGTTGTGACAAAAATAGCCAACAATAGCTCTCCTTGAAAGACACATCAACTGCCAAGATCCGAAGGGAACCATCAAATCATGGGACACAAACTCTAACAAGCATGTGGTCGATGCTAGATCGGATGTTCTCAAGGTAGGAGAGACCAGAGAGACCTTATTCCAACACCTTATCGCCGCCACAACCTTGTCGTCGTCACTAGGGAAACAAAGACCAAAAAAGGGACGGATGGGTCCCCCACTCCTCTTGTCGCTACCGAGACTGACATACGGGAAAGATGGGGATGGGGAGGGGGGATCGAGGCAGCGACATGTAGGGAATCACTAGATCCTCCATATAATTGTTTTTACCTTTTTTGGAAGATCCAGCGTTCAGTGGCATTTCATAGATTGAGGAGGAAGCAAGCGAAAAACAGTGTGCGATCAAGTGATCATTGGATGAAGACAGAGAAAACAAAAAAGGCCCCTCAGACTAGCCAAAGATAAGACCAACAGCTAACCCAGGCCAACAACACCACAAGAGATACAAGGTCGCCGACACAACTAAACATGACAAAGCAGAGCACCCCATAGATCTTCGCAGTGTCATCGTATATCATCCATCGCGCTCGCAACCCGACGACTTCGAATTCGCTGCAACATGGAAGGGCACCCGCATCAAGAATGTCCGTCACAAGTGCGTTCTTCAACCTCATCGACATTGGAGAGAGAAGACATATCTGAAGCAGGGCAGACATGTGCCACTCCAATGCCGAAAGGAGGACTAATAAGACTTGTCCGCCACACCAAGCATCTCGAGTGTGCTCCTGCTGAAGGAAATATGCCCTAGAGGTAATAACAAAGTTGTTATTTTATATTTCCTTATTCATGATAAATGTTTATTATTCATGCTAGAATTGTATTGACCGGAAACCTAAATACATGTGTGAATACATAGACAAACACTGTGTCCCTAGTGAGCCTCTACTTGACTAGCTCGTTGATCAAAGATGGTTAAGGTTTCCTAACCATGGACATGAGTTATCATTTGATAACGGGATCACATCATTAGGAGAATGATGTGATGGACAAGACCCATCCGTTAGCTATGAGATTATGCAACTCCTGGATACCGGAGGAATACCTTGTGTGCTATCAAACGTCACAGCATAACTGGGTGATTATAAAGATGCTCTATAGGTATCTCTGAAGGTGTTTGTTGGGTTGGCATAGATCAAGATTAGGATTTGTCTCCGAGTATCGGAGAGGTATCTCTGGGCCCTCTCGGAAATGTAGATCATAAGAAGCCTTGCAAACAAAGAAACTAATGAGTTAGTTGTATGATGATGTTTTACGGAATGAGTAAAGAGACTTACTGGTAACGAGATTGAACTAGGTATGTAGATACCGATGATCGAATCTCGGGCAAGTAACATATCGATGACAAAGGGAATAACATATGTTGTCATAACGGTTCGACCGATAAATATCTTCATAGAATATATAGCAGCCAATATGAGCATCCAGGTTCTGCTATTGGTTATTGACCGGAGAGGTGTCTCGGTCATGTCTACATAGTTCTCGAACCTGTAGGGTCCGCATGCTTAACGTTTGATGATGATTTTGTATTATATCAGTTATGTAATTTGGTGACTAAATGTTGTTCGGAGTCTCGGATGAGATCATGGACATGGCGTGGAGTCTCGAAATGGTCTAGAGGTAAAGATTGATAAATAGGACGATATTATTCGGACACCAGAAGTGTTCCAGAGGGTACTGGGTACATATCGGGTCACCAGAAGGGGTTCCGGGTACTCCCGACAAAAGATATGGGCCTAATGGGCCAAGAGGGGAAACACAACAGCCAGCAAGGGCTGTTGCGCACCCCATATGGGCCGAACCAGAGGAGAAGGAAAGAGGGGAAGAAAGAAGGAAGGGGAGGGATTCGGCCTCCCCCTTCCTTCCCTCCTCCCTCCTCCTTCCTTCCCCCTCCAAAACTTATGGAAGGAGGGAGGCCAAATTGGGGAGGCACCCAAGTAGGATTACTCCTACTTGGGGCCCCCTTGCTGCTCCCCTCCCTCTCCCACCTATATATACATGGGGAGGGGGCGCCTAGACACACAACAATATCTATTAGCTGTGTGCGGCGCCCCCTCCACAGTTTACACCCCCAGTCATATTCTTGCGTTGCTTAGCCGAAGCCCTGTGAGCATCACTTCACCATCACCGTCACAATGCCGTCGTGCTGACATAAATCATCTACTTCCTCGACACTTTGCTGGATCAAGATTTTGAGGGACGTCATCGAGCTGAACGTGTGCAGAACTCGGAGGTAACATACGTTCAGTGCTTGATCGGTCGGAACAAGAAGAAGTTCGACTACATCAACCGCGTTGTCAAACGCTTCCACTTTTGGTCTACGAGTGTACGTAGACACACTCTCCCCCTCTCGTTGCTATGCATCTCCTAGGTAGATCTTGCGTGAGCATAGATTTTTTTTGAAATTGCATGCTACGTTTCCCAACAGTGGTATCCGAGCCAGGTCTATGCATATGTGATATGCACGAGTAGAACACAAAGAGTTGTGGACGGTGATTGTCATACTGCTTACCACCAATGTCTTATTTTGATTAGGCAGTATTATTGGATGAAGCGGCATGGAACAACCTTACATGACCACGTTCATGAAACCGGTTCCACTGACAAACATGCAACTTGTTTTGCATAAAGGTGGCTGGCGGGTGTCTGTTTCTCCTACTTTTGTTGAATCAAATTTGACTGTGGCCGATCCTTGTTGAAGGTTAAAACAAAAAACTTGATAAATCACCGTTGTGGTTTTGATGCGTAGGTAAGAACGGTTCTTGCCAGAAGCCCGTAGCAACCACGTAAAACTTGCAACAACAAAGTAGAGGATGTCTAACTTGTTTTTGCAGGGCATGTTGTGATGTGATATGGTCAAGACATGATGTGATATACGTTATTGTATGAGATGATCATGTTTTGTAAGATATCTGACAACTGGCAGGAGCCTTATGGTTGTCTCTTTATTGTATGAAATGCAAACGCCATGTAATTGCTTTACTTTATCACTATGCGTTAGCAATAGTTGTAGAAGCAATAGTTGGGAAGACGACCATGACACTACGATGGGGATCAAGGTGTCGAGCCGGTGACGATGGAGATCATGATGATGCTTTGGAGATGGAGATCAAAAAGCACACGATGATGATGGCCATATCATGTCACATATATTGATTGCATGTTATGTTTATGTTTTATGCATCTTATTTTGCTTAGTACGGCGGTAGCATTATAAGATGATCTCTTAACTAAAATTTCAAGGTATAAGTGTTCTCCCCGAGTATGCACTGTTTGCGACAGTTCGTCGTGTTGAGACACCACGTGATGATCGGGTGTGATAGACTCTACGTTCACATACAACGGGTGCAACACAATTTTGCACATGCGGAATACTCAGGTTAAACTTGACGAGCCTGGAATGTACATACATGGCCTCGGAACACTAGAGACCGAAAGGTCTAACGTGAATCATATAGTAGATATGATCAACATTGAGATGTTCACCATTGATGACTACTCCATCTCACGTGATGATCAGACATGCTTTAGTTGATTTGGATCATGTATCATTTAGATGACTTGAGGGATGTCTATCTAAGTGTGAGTTCTTAATTCATTTGATTAATTGAACTTAATTTATCATGAACTTAGTCCTGATAGTATTTGCATATCTATGTTGTGGATCAATAGCTCGCGATATAGCTCCCATATTTTTTGATATGTTCCTAGAGAGAACTAAGTTGAAAGATTACAGTAGCAATGATGCAGACTGGGTCCGTGATCTGAGGATTATCCTCATTGTTGCACAAAATAATTATTTCCTTGATGCACCGCTAGGTGACAGACCTATTGCAGGAGCAGATGCAAACATTGTGAATGTTTGACAAGCTAGGTATGATGACTACTTGAATAGTTTAGTGCGCCATGCTTTATGGCTTAGAACCGGGACTACAAAAATGTTTTGAACGCCACGGAGCATATGAGATGTTCTAAGAGTTGAAATTAGTATTTCAGACTCATGCCCGTGTCGAGAGGTATGAGACCTCTGACAAGTACTTTGCCTACAAGATGGAGGAGAATAGCTCAGCCAGTGAGCATGTGCTTAGATTGTCTGGGTACTACAATCGCTTGAATCAAGTGGGAGTTAATCTTCCAGATAAGATAGTGATTGACAGAGTTCTCTAGTCACTACCACCAAGTTACTAGAACTTCCTGATGAACTATAATATGCAAGGGATGACGAAAACGGTTCCCTAGCTCTTTGCGATGGTGAAATCGGCGAAGGTGGAAATCAAGAAATGGCATCAAGTGTTGATGGTTAACAAGACCACTAGTTTTAAGAAAAAGGGCAAGGGAAAGAAAGCGAACTTCAAGTAGAATGGCAAGCAAGTTGCCACTCCCGTGAAGAAGCCTGATACGTATCCAACGTATCTATAATTTTTGATTGTTCCATGCTATTATATTATCTGTTTTGGATGTTTAATGGGCTTTAATATGCTCTTTTATATTATTTTTGGGACTAACCTATTAACCGAAGGCCCAGTGCCAGTTTCAGTTTTTTTTTGCCTATTTCAGTGGTTTGCAGAAAAGGAATACCAAACAGAACCAAACGGAATGAAACCTTCGCGATGATCTTTCTTGGAACATACACAATCCAGAAGACTTGGAGTTGAAGTCTAGAACTCCGCGAGGCGGCCACGAGGCAGGAGGGCGCCCCCAGGGGGGTAGGCGCGCCCCCACCCTCGTGGGCACCACAGAGCTCCACCGACGTACTTCTTTGACCTATATATATATACTCTTATACCCTAAAAACATCAGGGGGATCCACGGAACCACTTTCCCACCGCCGCAACCTTCTGTACCCGTGAAATCCCATCTTGGGGCCTTTTTCGGCGATCTGCCGGAGGGGGAATTGATCACGGAGGGCTTCTTCATCAACACCATAGCCTCTTCGATGAAGCATGAGTAGTTTACCATAGACCTTCGGGTCCGTAGTTATTAGCTAGATGGCTTCTTCTCTCTCTTTGGTTCTCAATACAAAGTTCTCCTCGATGTTCTTGGAGATCTATTCGATGTAATACTCTTTTGTGGTGTGTTTGCCGAGATCTGATGAATTGTGGATTTATGATCAAGTTTATCTATGAATACTATTTGGTTCTTCTCTGAATTCTTATATTCATGATTTGATATCTTTGCAAGTCTCTTCGAATTATCGGTTTAGTTTGGCCTACTAGATTGATCTTTCTTGCAATGGGAGAAGTGCTTAGCTTTGGGTTCAATCTTGTGGTGCCCTTTCCCAGTGATAGTAGGGTTAGCAACGCACATATTGTATTGTTGCCATCGAGGATAAAAAGATGGGGTTTATATCATATTGCTTTAGTTTATCCCTCTACATCATGTCATCTTGCTTATGCGTTACTATGGTCCTATGAACTTAATACTCTAGATGCATGCTAGATAGCGGTCGATGTGTAGGGTAATAGTAGTAGATGCAGAATCATTTCAGTCTACTTGACACAGACGTGATGCCTATATTCATGATCATTGCCTAGATATTCTCATAACTATGCACTTTTCTATCAATTGCTCGGCAGTAATTTGTTCACCCACCGTAATAGATGCTATCTTGAGAGAAGCCACTAGTGAAACCTATGGACCCCGGGTCTCTTTCTTATTATATTGCATCTCCTTTTATTTACATCGCATCTTGTTTACTATTTTGCAATCTTTACTTTCCAATCTATACAACAAAAATACCAAAAATATTTATCTTACTATCTTTATTAGATCTCACTTTTGCGAGTGAACGCGAAGGGATTGACAACCCCTTTATCGTGCTGGTTGCAAGGTTCTTGATTGTTTGTGCAGGTACTAGGTGACTTGCATGTTATCTCCTACTGGATTGATACCTTGGTTCTCAAAAACTAAGGGAAATACTTATGCTACTTTGCTGCATTACCCTTTCCTCTTCAAGGGAAAACCAACGCATGCTCAAGAGGCAGCAAGAAGGATTTCCGGCACCGTTGCTGGGGAGATCTACGCTCAAGTCAAGACATACGAAGTACCCATCATAAACTCTTCTCCCTCGCATTACGTTATTTTCCATTTGCCTCTCGTTTTCCTCTCCCCACTTCTAAAACGATTTTCAAAAACCTTTGCCTTTTCTTCACCCTTTTCCATTCACCTCTTTTCGCTTGCTTCTTGTGTGCTTGTGTGTTGGATTGATTGTTTGTCACGATGGCTCAAGATATTGCTAAATTATGTGACTTTTCCAATAGCAACAACAACGATTTTATTAGCACTCCGATTGCTCCTACTACCGATGCTGAATCTTGTGAAATTAATACCGCTTTGTTGAATCTTGTTATGAAAGATCAATTTGGTGGCCTGCCTAGTGAAGATGCCGCTACCCATCTAAACAACTTCGTTGATTTGTGTGATATGCAAAGGAAGAAAGATGTGGATAATGATATTGTTAAATTGAAGCTATTTCCGTTTCTGCTTAGAGATCATGCTAAAACTTGGTTCTCTTCTTTGCCTAAAAATAGTATTGATTCATGGAATAAGTGCAAAGATGCTTTTATCTCTAAGTATTTTCCTCCTACTAAGATCATCTCTCTTAGGAACGATATTATGAATTTTAAGCACTTGATCATGAGCATGTTGCACAAACTTGGGAGAGAATGAAATTAATGATACGTAATTGCCCTACACATGGTTTGAATTTATGGATGATTATACAAAATTTTTATGCCGGATTGAATTTCGCTTCTAGAAATATTTTAGATTCGGTCACAGAGGCACTTTTATGGAAATCACTTTAGGAGAAGCTACTAAACTCCAAGGTAATATTATGGTTAATTATTCTCAATGGCACACCGAATGATCCACTAGTAAAAAGTTTCATGCGATTGAAGAGATTAATGTTTTGAGTGGAAAGATGGATGAACTTATGAAATTGTTTGCTAATAAAAGTGTTTCTTCTGATCTTAGTGATATGCCTTTGTCCACTTTGATTAAGAATAATAATTAATCCATGGATGTGAATTTTGTTGGCAGGAACAATTTTGGTAACAACGCGTATAGAGGAAATTTTAATTCTAGGCCGTTTCCTAGTAATTCCTCTAATAATTATGGTAATTCCTACAACAACTCTTATGGAAGTTTTAATAAGATGCCCTCTCTTTTTGAGACTAGTGTTAAGGAATTAATGAATGCGCAAGAGAATTTCAATGCTTTGCTTGAAGAAAAATTGCCTAAGGTTGATGAGTTGGCTAGGAACGTGGATAGAATTTCTATTGATGTTGATTATTTGAAACTTAGATCTATTCAACCTAAGCATGACATCAATTAGTCTCTCAAAGCCATGATAATTTCCATTGATGAGTGCAAAGAAAGAACCGCTAGGATGCGTGCTAAAAAAGATTGCTTTGTGAAAGCGTGTTCTTCTAGTTTTCATGATAATTATGATGAAGATCTAAAAGTGATTGATGTGACTCCTATTAAATCTTTGTTTTCCAATATGAATCTTGATAAAGATGGGTCTGGAGATGAGTCAACTTTAGTTAAAAGGCGTCCCAATGATTCAGAGTTTTTAGATCTTGATGCAAAAATTAATAAAAGTGGGATTGAAGAGGTCAAAACTTTACATAGCAATGAACCCACTATTTTGGATTTCAAGGAATTTAATTATGATAATTGCTCTTTGATATATTGTATTTCCTTGTTGCAATCCGTGTTAAATTCTCCTTATGCTTATAATCAAAACAAAGCTTTTACTAAACATATCATTGATGCTTTAATGCAATCTTATGAAGAAAAACTTGAACTAGAAGTTTCTATCCCTAGAAAACTTTATGATGAGTGGGAACCTACTATTAAAATTAAGATTAAAGATTATGAATGCTATGCTTTATTTGATTTGGGTGCTAGTGTTTCCACGGTCCCAAAAACTTTGTGCGATGTGCTAGGTTTCCGTGAATTTGATGATTCTTCTTTAAATTTGCATCTTGCGGATTCCACCATTAAGAAACCTATGGTAAGGATTAATGATGTTCTTATTGTTGCAAATAGGAATTATGTGCCCATAGATTTCATTGTTCTTGATATAGATTGCAATCCTACGTGTCCTATTATTCTTGGTAGACCTTTCCTTAGAATGATTGGCGCAATTATTGACATCAAAGAAGGAAATATTAGATTCCAATTTCTCTTAAGGAAAGGCATGGAACACATTCCTATAATAAAATTAAATTTCCTTATGAATCAATTATGAGATCCACTTATGGATTGCATACCAAATATTACAATACCTAGATCTATTCTTGTTTTTATGCCTAGCTAGGGGCGTTAAATGATAACGCTTGTTGGGAAGCAACCCAATTTTATTTCTGTTCTTTGCTTTTTGTTCCTGTTTAGTAATAAATAATTCATCTAGCCTCTGTTTAGATGTGGTTTTATGTTTTAATTAGTGTTAGTGCCAAGTAGAACTTTTGGGAAGACTTGGGTGAAGTCTTTGCAATCTTGCTGTAAAAAACAGAAACTTTTGCGTTCACGAGATTAGATGCCATTCTTTACTGGAGAGTGCTTTTAGGTGATTGTTTCTGAAGATGATTAATAGACAAATTACCCACGTCCACCAGTTTATTTCAGAATTTTTAGAGTTCCATAAGTATGCGTTTGATACAAATTGCTACAAACTATTCTAGTTTTGACAGATTTTGTTTTTCATGTGTTGTTTGCTTATTTTGTTGAATCCATGAGTAGTATCGGGGGGTATGAACCATAGAGAAGTTGGAATACAGTAGTTTTAACACCAATATAAGTAAATAATGAGTTCATTAAAGTACCTTAAAGTGGTGGTTTATTTTCTTATACTAACGGAGCTCATGAGATTTTCTATTTAAGTTTTGTGTTGTGAAGTTTTCATGTTTTTGGGTAAAGATTTGATGGATTTTGGAATAAGGAGTGGCAAGAGCCTAAGCTTGGGGATGACCAAGGCACCCCAAGTTAAAATTCAAGGACAACCAAAAGCCTAAGCTTGGAGATGCCCCGGAAGGCATCCCCTCTTTCGTCTTCGTCTATCGGTAACTTTACTTGAGGCTATGTTTTTATTCACCACATGATATGTGTTTTTCTTGCGTCTTGTATGATTTGAGTATTTGATTTTTAGTTTACCACAATCATCCTTTCTGTATACACCTTTTGGAGAGACACACATGAATCGGAATTTATTAGAATACTCTATGTGCTTCATTTATATCTTTTGAGCTAGATAATTTTGCTCTAGTGCTTCACTTATATCTTTTTAGAGCACAGTGATGGTTTTATTTTATAGAAATTATTGATCTCTCATGCTTCACTTATATTATTTTGAGAGTCTTGCAGAACAGCCTGGTAATTTGCTTTGGCTATAAAATTAGTCCTAATATGATGAGCATCCAACAAGGGTATAATAAAAACTATCATATAAAGTGCATTGAATACTATAAGAAGTTTGATTCCTTATGATTGTTTTCAGATATGAAGATGGTGATATTAGAGTCATGCTAGTTTAGTAGTTGTGAATTTGGGAGGTACTTGTGTTAAAGTTTGTGATTCCCGTAGCATGCACGTATGGTGAACCGTTATGTGATCAAGTCAGAGCATGACTTATTTATTGATTGTCTTCCTTATGAGTGGAGGTCAGGGACGAGAGATGGTCTTTTCCTACCAATCTATCCCCCTAGGAGCATGCGCGTAGTACTTCATTTCGATAACTAATAGATTTTTGTAATAAGTATGTGAGTTCTTTATGACTAATGTTGTGTCCATGGATTATATGCACTCTCACCCTTCCACCATTGCTACCCTCTCTAATACCGTGCACCTTTCGCCGGTATCATACACCCACCATATACCTTCCTCAAAACAGCCTCCATACCTACCTATTATGACATTTCCATAGCCATTCCGAGATATATTGCCATGCAACTTTCCACAATTCTGTTTATTATGACACGCTCCATCATTGTCATATTGCTTTGCATGATCATGTAGTTGACATCGTATTTGTGGCAAAGCCACCGTTCATGATTTTCATGCACGTCACTCTTGATTCATTGCACATCCCGGTACACCTCCGGAGGCATTTACATAGAGTCATATTTTGTTCTAAGTATTGATTTGTAATTCTTGAGTTGTAAGTAAATAAAAGTGTGATGATCATCATTATTAGAGCATTGTCCCAGTGAGGAAAGGATGATGGAGACTATGATTCCCCCATAAGTCAGGATGAGACTTCGGACGAAAATAAAATAAAATAAAAAGGCCATAAAAAAGAGAAAGACCCAAATAAAAAAATGATGAGAGAAGAAGAGAGAAGGGACAATGCTACTATCCTTTTACCACACTTGTGCTTCAAAGTAGCACCATGATCTTCATGATAGAGAGTCTCCTATGTTGTCACTTTTATACTAGTGGGAAATTTACATTATATAAATTGGCTTGTATATTCCAATGATGGGCTTCCTCAAATTGCCCTAGGTCTTCGTGAGCAAGCAAGTTGGATGCACACCCACTTAGTTTCTTGTTGAGCTTTCATACACTTATAGCTCTAGTGCATCCGTTGCCTGGCAATCCCTACTCACTCACATTGATATCTATTGATGGGCATCTCCATATCCCTTGATACACCTAGTTGATGTGAGACTATCTTCTCCTTTTTGTCTTCTCCACAACCACCATCCTATTCTACCTATAGTGCTATGTCCATGGCTCACGCTCATGTATTGCGTGAAAATTATAAAAGTTTGAGAACATCAAAAGTATGAAACAATTGCTTGGCTTGTCATCGGGGTTGTGCATGATTTAAATATTTTGCGTGATGAAGATAGAACATAGCCATACTATATGATTTTGTAGGGATAACTTTCTTTGGCCATGTTATATTGAGAAGACATGATTGCTTTATTAGTATACTTGAAGTATTATTGTTTTTATGTCAATATTAAACTTTTGTCTTGAATCTTATGGATCTGAACATTCATGCCACAATATAGAGAATTAAATTGAAAATTATGTTAGGTAGCATTCCACATAAAAATTCTGTTTTTATCATTTACCTACTCGAAGACGAGCAAGAATTAAGCTTGGGGATGCTTGATACGTCTCTAACGTATCTATAATTTTTGATTGTTCCATGCTATTATATTATCTGTTTTGGATGTTTAATGGGCTTTGATATGCTCTTTTATATTATTTTTGGTACTAACCTATTAACCGATGGCCCAGTGCAAGTTTTTTGTTTTTTTTGCCTATTTCAGTGTTTTGCAGAAAAGGAATACCAAACAGAATCCAAATGGAATGAAACATTCACGATGATCTTTCTTGGAACAAACACAATCTAGAAGACTTGGAGTTGATGTCTGGAACTCCTGTAGGCGTCCACGAGGCAGGAGGGCGCGCTCAGTGGGGGGGGGGGGCAGGCGCGCCCCACCCTCATGGGCCCCATCGTGGGTGTGAAAACCGGCGGATCTTGGGTAGGGGGTCCCGAACTGTGCATCTAAGATCGATGGTAACAGGAGACGTGGGACGCAATGTTTACCCAGGTTCGGGCCCTCTCTATGGAGGTAATACCCTACTTCCTGCTTGATTGATCTTGATGAATATGAGTATTACAAGAGTTGTTCTACCACGAGATCGTAATGGCTAAAACCCTAGAAGTCTAGCCTTGTATGAGTATGGCTATGAATATTGGCCTCTACAGACCTAGTCCTCCGGTTTATATAGACAAAGGAGGGATCTAGGGTTACATAAGGTCAGTTTACAGAGAAAGGAATCTTCATATTTGATCGCCGAGCTTGCCTTCCACGCCAAGGAGAGTCCCATCCGTACATGGGTGGAGTCTTCGGTCTTTGTATCTTCACAACCCATCAGTCCGGCCCGTGGCTAATAGGCCGGACGCCCGAGGACCCCTTAGTCCAGGACTCCCTCAGTAGCCCCCGAACCAGACTTCAATGACGAGGTGTCCGGCGCACAGATTGTCTTCGGCATTGCAAGGCGGGTTCCTCCTCTGAGTACTTCAAAGTGATGTATTCGACCTTCCATTTAATGTCGTACCCTTCGGCTTCTGTGTATCAACATTTCAGCTTCCACGTGTAAAGCGAATCCGAGAGGTCAGGGTATTTTTGCACATAACACCCCGGCCATGCAAGAAAGAGTGTCTATTTAAAGAAATTGGATCTCAGATCCATTCGGCACCATGGGGAAAAAATCCTCAGAGATTGCCAGGAAAGACCACTCCAACATGGCTAGCGCTCCCAGCTCCTCCTCCTGTCCCTGCGGCCCAGAAAAAGGAGAGTGGGCGAGGTGCTCCGTACCCCATGGTCAGCTGGAGAAGCTGCAAACACAGGGATCTCTTCCTCCTGCGGATCTGGTCCCTATTCTAGCAAGGTTGACCTCCTTCAATGGTGAGGCCCAGGCGGAGAATTTCCCCAATCTATCTGGGAGGGAACGAGTGTGCTTCGTCCCCGACCTACTAAGAGGCGTCGAGTTTCCAATTCATCTGTTCCTCAGAGGGCTTCTAGAGTACTATGGTCTCCAACTGCACAACTTCACTCCGGCTTCCATTCTGCACATCGCGGGTTATGTCACTCTTTGTGAGCTATTCCTGGGTTGTGAGGCCCACTTTGAATTGTGGAGAAGGCTATTCTGCCTCGTCCCGCGTAATCACAAGGGATCAATATTTGAAGTGGGCGGATCCAAAATATGGCGCATCGCCGAGACCGGATACCTATCTGGCACACCAAAGAAGGCATCCGAAGAGTGGCCTTCCGAATGGTTCTATATTGAGGACATCGCACTTCTAGACCCAGTTCGGAGGGGTCTTCCCAAGTTCACAAGCATTCCTTTGAAGAAACACCACAGCTGGCACCCTCGGAGCCTCGAGGAGGAAGATAGTGTGGAAGTTCGTCAACTCTTGAGCATGATAAGGACACTCGCTCATTCTGGATTATCGATAGTCGAAGTGATGGTGACCTCCATAGTACAGGGGGTTCAGCCACTCCAATACAGAGGGCTTCCCATGTGGCACTACAATGGGGAGGATGACGCCTCCTGCTGCGGCAGAAAGGGTCCGGACACCCCCGCCGCCCTGGCCAAAATATTGGCCGAACTGTTCAAAGGGGAGGAAGAGGAATTCTTGCGTATCAAGCGTAGAGATGGATTTTCCATGTACAATCCTCCTAGTTGGGTAAGCTCTAACTTCTCTACTCTACTCATTCCACTCCCTGAGCTACTTTCAATGAATATTTACCCGTCCATTTATAACAGCACTGATGAAAGATTTCTGAAGGGCTTCACAACCCTGCCCCGCAGCCCGAGGGCCACAATCGGGACCTTGACCCTGGGTTCGAAGAGGATCCAGATATATTCCTGGTGCTCGAGGACGCGATGTTTTACCAGGCGAGCTATGATTGCACAAAAGTGGCCATCATCGCCGATTATCCTGGTCTTCTCCCCGCTTCACACATAAGTAATCAGGAAACACCTCATCCGAAAGAGTTCTCTCATTCTGCCTCACCACCGCACCGTCCTGTTCTCAAAAGGGGAGGCATTCGACGCGCCATGCTTCCCTAGGGGTATCTCCAAAGAGAGCGGCCCCTATGTCGGGCAAGCCTTTGAAGAGGAAGGCAAACAAAGATACGGCCGAGCCTTTATCGAAGAGGTATGGATTCACAAATATGTTCTTTAGCAGTCGCATCCAACTATGACTTTTATGTTTGCCCTGTATCAGGAAAAGAGTTTGCCGGACTATGTACGGGGATCCGACCAGTCGTATTCCCAACAGCCGGGATTCGGTCCCCGCCGAGGAGACGGGGGCCGATATGGGGGTGACATCGGACTGTCCTTCGACTGAGGGTTCGAAACATATGTCCGTCACCAACTCGGAAGTGGGGAGCGCCATGAATCATCGGTGCCGGAGGGCCGTTTTACGAGATCCCCGCTTCTCAAAAGAGGCATTCAGTGCCTTTAGCTCGGCTGATGCATACATCTGGGCTGCTCGAGATGGGCTTAATAGAGCCATAGAGCAGCATTTAAAAGATATGCAGGTAAGTTTACTTTGTACGAATATGATAACCATATGCCAGTAGCCCCTGAGATTTGAAGCAGTTTGTACAAATGATTCAAGGATCGCTTGTATAACCAGGTTCTTACAGAGAAGAACGACCTGCTAGCCCAAGAGCTGGAAAAGTGTCAGACACAGCTAACTGTTGTTACTGCCGAACTGGAAAAGTCCAAGAAGGCGTCCTCTGGTAGTATTTCCCTCCATCGAGAAACAATAATTATATACCACCTTGCGCTAATACTGTTGCTTATCATAACAGGATCGTCGGACCAACTAGAGGAGAAACTGAAAGCCACTCAAATGGGCGAGAAAGAGGCTAAAAGACTACACGCCGCAGGCGAGCGTGTTCTGACCCGAGTCAGAGAGGATAAAAACAAACTCCAGGATTCGAATACCCAGTTGGGCGAGGAACTTAAAGATGTGCCGGCCCAGCTGGCCGACTCCGTGAAGGAGAATAAAAGGCTGCGAGGCAGCATAATATGTGGCCAAACTTACCTTATTACAGTTCAAAGATGAAAGGAACTGATAGATTTATGTTTGCAGGTATGCTGACGGGCCGTCCCGAAGAGGAGATGTCCGAATTGTCGGGCGATCCACTGCAAGGGCTATCGCAAATGCATGAGCAAGCTCGGCAGGCAATGCGGAGTGTTGCCAAGGCCTTATGGCCATCCGCCTCCCCTCTAAGAAGTATGGAGGATCTTGTAGAGCTATTCAAGGGAGTGCGGCGGCGTATCCGATTATGGAAAATATTGGCCTGCCGGGAGGGTGCGCGAGAGGCCTGGGCCATGGTGAAAACACAGTATACCAAGCTTGATCCAAATCGCATGGCCCGGGTTGGACCTCTAGGGTCAGACGGAAAAGAAGTTCCCGTTAATTTGGTATATGACCAAGTAGCCGTAGCTGCCAAATATTCCCAATAGGATTGTAAGTTAGACAACTTGTTGGACGGTATAGAGGAGGAAATTTATGATTCTAAGTGACTGTGTACTTTCCTTAACATATGTAACTCTAGCTGAATTGGCAGACCTTTTCTCTTCAACCTCTGGACCCGAAGGTGCGGAGTGTTTCTGAATACCAGATCGGCCGAATGGACCGGGGTATGCGTGGAAACCAGGCGTAGGGTTCATAGTTGCTTGAACAGACAAGTTGTATGCGGCTAGTTATGTTATATTACATTAAGATTGTAATAAACATCTTCCAGAGAGAATAGTTCCATTAAGGGTTCCTTTCCCTAGGTGTGCATGTGTTAATGTGCATGTCCGATCTGTGATTAAAAAATCGCAGTATATGTAACTTCTGGGGGTTCACAATGGAGTGAATGCGAAAAACATCTTTAATCCACCGACCGAATATTCCCTTAAGAACGCTAGCTTTCGGCTTCACCCAGTCTGAGGTACACATCCGGATGACCCGACAGTAACAATTGCAGAGGTGCTCCCTTTATGCCCTAGCCGAACTAATGGGAACATAGGGCATAAGCACAGGAGCCACGCAACCTAGCTTGGCCAGAACTTAAGTCATATCGATGCATAGAATGGCGAAGAAAAGGTACATATGGAAAAAGTGCATATGTGATGAGCTTGATGCTCAGAAAATAATAATAGCAAGCTTCTGTCCAAGAAGCCCCTAGGTAATAAGGGACGTACATATTTCAAGATGTATGCGTCAGGGGTGCATGGTCTAACCGCATGAATGCTTTAAGGCTAAAGAGAAAAAACGAAAAGAGAAAAAAAAATGATGGAAACAAAAAAGGGGGAAGGAGGCGAACAAAGAGTTTGGTGCTAGGCATAGAATTTTCGGAGTCTGACCGCGTTCCAGGGGTTCGGCTCTAGGCGATTGTCTGACGCATCACGCAGGCGGTACGCTCCTCCGGTGAGAACTTCGTCAATGATGAAGGGACCCTCACACTTGGGCTTGAGTTTGTCCTTTTTCTTCTCCAGCAGGCATAGAACGAGTTCGCCAACGTTATAAGTCTTGGCCCGTACTTCTCTGCTTTGATACCTGTGAGCCTGCTGTTGATAAAATGCAGAACGGGATTTTGCGACGTTGTGCTCGTCCTCCAAGGAATCTAAGCTGTCCGGACGATCAAGCTTGGCCTCTCTCTCTTCGTACATGCGCACTCGAGGTGAGTCATGAATAATGTCACAGGGTAACACTGCCTCTGCGCCGTACACCATGAAGAAAGGTGTGTATCCGGTAGTGCGATTGGGTGTGGTCCGCAGCCCCCAGAGTACGGAGTCGAGCTCCTCAACCCAGTGCTTGTCTGATTCTTTCAAAGACCGCACTAGTCTAGGTTTGATGCCGCTCATAATAAGACCATTGGCTCGTTCGACTTGACCTGTTTGCGGATGATAGACAGAGGCGTGATCGAGCTTGATGCCCAGATTAGCACACTAGGTTTTCACTTCATCGGCTGTGAAATTGGAGCCGTTATTAGTGATGATGCTGTGTGGAACACCATAACAGTGGACAACGCCGGATATGAATTCTATCACCGGGCAGGACTCGGCACTTTAACTGGTTTGGCCTTGATCCACTTAGTGAATTTATCCACCATGACGAGCAGATATTTTTTATTATGGCTTCGTCCTTTAAGGGTTCTGACCATATCCAGTCCCCAGACCACGAAAGGCCAAGTGATGGGGATTGTTTGTAGGGCAGTGGGGGTATATGGCTTTGTTGGCGAAGAGTTGGTATCCGACGCAACGTTAGACAAAGTCATGTGCATCTGCTTGGGCCGTCGGCCAATAAAACCCTGTGCGGAAGGCCTTGCTAACAAGGGCCCGAGCTGCAGCATGGTGACCGACGAGACCGGCATGAATTTCAGCCAGGAGCTGCCGCCCCTCCTCCTCGGAGATACATCTTTGAAGGACTCCGGTAGCGCTTTTCTTGTAGAGCTCTCCGTCGTGAACCTTGTAGGCCTTCGAACGCCAGACAATGCAGCGGGCCTCATTCTGATCCTCGGGGAGTTCCTTCCTATTAAGGTAGGCCAAGAAGGGTTCGGTCCATGGGGCAATGACTGCCATAATGAGTTGGGCTGATGGTGTTACTTCGGTGGCTGATCCCCCGATGATATCGACGTGTTCGGGATCTGGGGTTGTGTTCGGATCCGGACTAGTGTTGCCGCTCTCCCCTTGCCACACCATAGATGGCTTAAAAAGCCTTTCCAGAAAGATGTTAGGTGGGACGGGGTCGCGCTTGGCGCTGATGTGAGCAAGGACGTCTGCAGCTTGATTACTTTCTCGGGCCGCATGATGAAACTCGAGCCCCTCGAACTGAGCCGACATTTTTAGGATGACATTACAATAAGTCGCCATCTTCGGATCTTTGGAATCGAAGTCTCCATTTATTTGAGATATTGCGAGGTTTGAGTCCCCGCGCACTTCCAGGCGTTGTATGCCCATGGAGACAGCCATCCGAAGGCCATGCAATAAGGCCTCGTATTCAGCTGCATTATTAGAGTCTGTGTATAATATTTCGAGTACGTACTGGATGACGTCTCCAGTGGGGGATGTTAAAACAACGCCCGCTCCTTGTCCTGCCAGCATTTTGGAACCATCAAAATACATAACCCAATTGGAATATGTGCCGTACTCTTTAGGGAGTTCGGCCTCTGCCCATTCGGCGATGAAGTCAGCCAGTACTTGGGATTTAATGGCTCGACGTAGTTTGTACATTATGTCGAATGGAAGGAGCTCAATGGATTATTTGGCAATCCGTCTGGTAGCATCGTGGTTGTTTATTATGTCATTGAGTGGTACTTCGGAAGCCACCGTGATCGAACACTCCTGGAAGTAGTGTCGTAGCTTCCGGGATGCCATGAAGACCGCGTATGCTATCTTTTGATAATGAGGGTATCGAGATTTGCATGGTGTGAGGACAGTGGATACGTAATATACTGGCTTTTGAAGTGGGAATTTGTGTCCGTCCTATTCTTGTTCAATGACGAGCATGGTGCTCACCACCTGGTGTGTTGCCGATATGTATAATAACATGGGTTCACTGACGTTTGGCGCGGCAAGGATTGCGTTGCTCGCCAGAACGATATTTATTTCTTCCAGTCCGACCGTTGTTGCATCCGTCCACTCGAAGTGATTGGTGCACCGTAGAAGGCGATAGAGTGGCAATGCCTTTTCTTCCAATCTGGAGATAAAGCGGCTTAAAGCTGCCACACAACCAGCGAATTTTTGGACCTGTTTAAGGCTCGTTGGCGTAGCCAATTGTGACAAAGCTCGGATTTTGGCTGGATTTGCTTCTATTCCTCTATTGGAAACAATGAAGCCCAACAGTTTTCCAGTGGGGACACCGAAAACACACTTTTTCGGATTGAGCTTAATGTCGTATGCACGGAGGTTGTCGAATGTGAGATGTAAATCGTCTATGAGTGTTTCCACGTGTCTAGTTTTGATGACAATGTCATCCACATATGCTTCAATTGTCTTGCCGATCTGTTTCTCCAGGCATGTTTGGATCATGCGTTGGTAGGTGGCGCTGTATTTTTTGAGCCCGAAGGGCATGGTGTTGAAGCAGAATGGCCCATATGGGGTGATGAATGCTATTGCAGCTTGATCGGACTCCTTCATTTTAATTTGATGGTATCCGGAATATGCGTCGAGGAAGCACAGTGAGCCATGTCCTGCGGTAGAATCAATGATGTGGTCGATGCGGGGGAGGGGGAAGGGATCCTTGGGGCAAGCCTTATTGAGGTCTTTGAAATCAATGCACAGGCACCAGGATTTGTCCTTCTTTGGCACCATCACCAGGTTTGCCAGCCAGTCCGAGTGTTTTATTTCTCTAATGAATCCAGCCTCGATTAACTTGGCTAGCTCCTCCCCCATAGCTTGACGTTTGGGTTCGGAAAAACGCCGTAGTGTTTGTTTGACTGGTTTATATCCCTTCAATATATTGAGGCTGTGTTTAGCCGACTTGCATGGGATTCCTGGCATATCTGAAGGGTGCCAGGCGAATATGTCCCAGTTCTTGCGCAGGAACTCTCGTAGCGCGGCGTCAACCATTGGGTCTAGTTGTGCTCCAATAGATGCTGTCTTCTTGGGGTCCGTCAGATGGACTTGGAATTTGACTATTTCTTCTGTCGGTTTGAGTGAGGTGTATTTGGGTTGTTTGTCTAGGATTACATCGTCCCTGTCCACCATAGAGCGCAGTGCGGTTAATTCTTTGGCCGCGAGGGCTTCAGATAGTGCCTCAAGGGCCAGGGATGCGGTTTTGTTTTCGGCGCAGAGTGCTATGTCCGGATCACTAGCGAGAGTGATTATACCATTAGGCCCGGGCATCTTAAGCTTCATGTACACGTAATGAGGTATAGCTTGGAAGCGTGTAAATGCCTCTCGTCCCAAGAGGGCGTGATATCCACTGTTGAAAGGGGCCACTTGGAAGGTTATCTCTTCGGACCGATAATTCTTCGGCGTGCCGAATACCACGTCAAGTGTGATTTTCCCGCACACCACGCCTCCCGACTGGGAATGATTCCTCGAAAGGTTGCGTTGCTTTGCTCAATGCAGCTCCTGTCTATTTACATTTTGTGGAGTGTATCCTCATAGATGAGGCTTAGTCCGCTGCCGCCGTCCATAAGGACCTTAGCGAGGCAAAAGCCGTCCACGGTAGGACTGAGGACCAAGGTGGCTGGTGCTCGGACTATCCTATATTTGGGTTCATCACCGGCATTGAAAGTTCTAGCCGTGTCGTTCCAAGGGTTTATTGCTGCAATTTGGCAGACTTCAGCGAGTTCGCGGAGTGCCCTTTTGCGGCTATTATTTGAAGCAAATGTCTCGAAGACCGTCAATAGTTTGAGGTCGTCGTCTTCTGGGGGGTGTTGTTCTGGTGTATTATTGGTGAGAGTATCCTCGCCGCTCTTGGCCGCTTGCTGCAGTATCCAACATGCTCTAAGGCTGTAGGTCGGTATGTTATCCGATGTTGTGTGTATGTTGCACAGCCCATCGAGGCATCCTTCCAGAACGGTTCCGTGCCCCATAATGGGCTTTATATTTCTTTGCTATTGGACCGGGCATGCCACGAGGGTGCGCCCTTTTCGCCTGAACAAGGGGTTGAGTGGGGACCAATGATTCCTAACGGGAAAAAGAAGGTATTTGAGACGAGAAAAAGGGGATATAATCGACAAATCTTGACTTGAATCCACCAGAGAAGAGAAAGGAATGAGGAATGACGAACTTGAAGCTCCATTAGAATCTTCATGAGAATCACCGGATAAGAACATTGACGGAAAAGAATGGAGAAACTTCCCATCAATAAAATG
>LT934122.1:112417214-112432605 GCA_900231445.1 Triticum turgidum subsp. durum | reverse complement strand
CCTCAGGAGCGCGACTCCCAAGGGAAAAGAAAAGGCTAGGTGGCAAATGGTAAAACCAATGTTGGGCATTGCTGGAGAAGCTTTACTTAAGGAGAACTGTCAAGGGGTTCCCATTATAGCCCAACCGCGTAAGGGACGCAAAATCCGGGAACATAACACCGATATGATGGAAACTAGGGCGGCAAGAGTGGAACAAAACACCAGGCATAAGGCCGAGCCTTCCACCCTTTACCAAGTATATAGATGCATTAATTAAGTAAGATATATTGTGATATCCCAACAAGTAAACATGTTCCAACAAGGAACAACATCTCCATGTTCCAACAAGGAACAAACTTCGATCTTCACCTGCAACTAACAACGCTATAAGAGGGGCTGAGCAAAGCGGTAACATAGCCAATCAACGGTTTGCTAGGACATGGTGGGTTAGAGGTTGAACATGGCAATTTGGGTGGCTGACAAGCAAGTGGTAGGCATCGTAGCATTGGCATGGCAAAAGAGCGAGCAAACTAGCATAGTAAAGATAGTAGTGATTTCGAGGGTATGATCATCTTGCCTGAAATCCCGCAAGGAAGAAGAACGAGTCCATGAAGAAGACAAACGGACGTAGTTGAACGGATCCTCACAAACGCGACGTTATCGGAACCAACCCGAAGAAGCAATCACCGGAAAAGAAGCACACAACATAGTAAATAACCAACACATCAACATGGCATGATGCACAAACGTGTATGATGCATGTCCGATTTAATGAAGCATGGCATGGCAAAGTGCACAAGCAGTTCTACAAATTAAGTGGAGATCAATATGCAATGAGTTGCATATTGACGAAACACCACAACAAGTTATTTAGTTTGATCTCGTTTATGTACTCAACAATATTAAATGTTGGTTAACATGGTAAGAGGGTGAAGCAAAGTAAAACTACCTATCTAGTCAAGTTTAAATGAGGCCGGAAGCAACGAACAACAATTTCGGAAACTCCCCATATGCATATTTTAGATTAGGTCCTGTTCTGCCCTAAACACAATTTTAGAGTTGTTTAATATGCAAATAAAGGTCACCATGATAAACTAGGCAAAATTCTACCCCATTTACATATAAAGTTTATTAAAATTGGAGTTACGGTTATTTAGTTATGAAATAAAGCATTTTAGCATGGCATAGGAGCAAATTAATGCAAACAGCATTTTTATCATCTCAAACATAGATGAAAGTTGGATATTATTAATCTACACAAAATTCTGAGCAAGTTTCATATATAAAACATTTTAATCCGATGCAGGGTTCGTGAGTTATTAAATGCATGAACATGAGGGTCTAAACTGCAAAACTGCTGCTCTCTGGAATAATAGACAAATCGCCGATCTGAAAAAAAAAATACTTCACGGGCCGAATCTGAGGAAGCCCAACAGCGAAGGAAAAAAAAATAGAGGAGGGGGCGTTGGGGGCGGCTCACCCTGGGCCTTGGAGGCGCGGCCCAAAATGAAGAGGACGGAGGCCGAGGCGAGGCCGGCTGGAGCTGGGCCTTGGGGCGCTCGCGCTGGGGAAGCAGGCCGGTGGGAGATGGATCTGGCCCGGTTCGGAGGAGGTGGCCCACTCGGGCGCGGGCGATCTGGGCCTGGAGGCGCGGGAGGCTGGACCACGGGGAGCTGGGCCTTCGCGGGGGCGCGGGCGAGCTGGGCTGGTGCGGAGGCCCACGAGGAGGGGCTCGTCTCCCTCGATCCCGATCGGATCGGGGAGGCAGGGGCGGCGGCGCCCGATGGTGAAGCCGGCGAGGGACGGCGGGGCTTCCCCGGCTGCGGCACAGGAAGCAGTGGGGATGGGGAGAGGCGGATCCGACGAGGGAAGGCCCGGATCCGGCGATGACGCGGCAAGATGGGGCCGGCGGGGAGCTTGGTAGGTGGCGGCACGGGAGAAGTACGGCGGGGTCGAAGCGCGGTGGAGACAGGCGGCGGGCGGCGGACGGCGTCGGGGAGGACGAAGGCGGCGCCTCCCGGGCGGCAGCGCGAGGAGATGGACCCGCGCAGGCCGGTTGCGGGCTTTCTGGGCCCGACGACGAAGTGGGGAGGCTGGGCGCTGACGTGGCGCGCGGTGAGTGGAGGGGAAGCGGCGGCGGGGTGACATGTCGCGCTCTCATTGGGCAGAGTGAGGTGGCGCGCGGGGACGGACATGTCTGGTGCAGCGCGGACGCGCCCGGTGGCGCGGGGAGGAGTGGATCTAGGGTTTAGACTGCGAAATGATCCGAAATTTCGGGGAGGGGTGCTCTTTTATAGGTAGAGGGAGCTAGGAAGCTCCAAATGAGGTGCGGTTTTCGGCCACGCGATCGTGATCGAACGACCGAGATGATGGAACAGAGTTAGGTGGGTTTTGGGCCAAAATGGAAGGGTGTTGGGCTGCAACACACACGAGGCCTTCTCGGTCCCTGGGTTAACCGTTGGAGTATCAAACGAAGTCCAAATGGTACGAAACTTGACAGGCGGTCTACCGGTAGTAAACCAAGGCCGCTTGACAAGTCTCGGTCCAATCCGGAAATGTTTAATCCCCACACAAGAAAGAAAGGTAGAAATGATCACCGGAGGAGAACGGAATGCCGGATTGCAAAACGGACAACGGGGAAAATGCTCGGATGCATGAGACGAACATGTATGCAAATGAAATGCGCATGATGACATGATATGAGATGCATGACACACAAGCAATGACAACGCAACAACAGCGAATAACTGCACGGCACCTGGCACATCGGTCTCGGGGCGTTACATTGGAGTTCTCAGAATCAATACAAAGGGAATTTTTGATGACCTGAGAGGTCATCATCGGCTTAACTACCGAACGAGCGATCATGGTAAAGCCGCCCAGCCGGAGGGTTTGGACAGGGGCCAGTGCTCCTCCAGAGGTGATGTTGTCCTTGAGAACAAGGCGAGCTATCGGTCCTATCTTCGACGTCACAGCGGAACTCTCAATGAAAGCACCAATGTCGGTGTCAAAACCGGCAGATCTCGGGTAGGGGGTCCCGAACTGTGCGTCTAAGATCGATGGTAACATGAGATGATGACCCACAAGTATAGGGGATCTATCATAGTCCTTTCGATAAGTAAGAGTGTCGAACCCAACGAGGAGCAGAAGGAAATGACAAGCGGTTTTTAGTAAGGTATTCTCTGCAAGCACTGAAATTAACGGTAACAGATAGTTTTGTGATAAGATAATTCGTAACGAGTAATAAGTAATGAAAGTAAATAAGGTGCAGCAAGATGGCCCAATCCTTTTTGTAGCAAAGGACAAGCCTGGACAAACTCTTATATAGATAAAAGCGCTCCCGAGGACACATGGGAATTATCGTCAAGCTAGTTTTCATCACGCTCATATGATTTGCGTTCGTTACTTTGATAATTTGGTATGTGGGTGGACCGGTGTTTGGGTGCTGCCCTTTCTTGGACAAGCATCCCACTTATGATTAACCCCTATTGCAAGCATCTGGAACTACGAAAGAAGTATTAAGGTAAACCTAACCATAGTATGAAACATATGGATCCAAATCAGCCCCTTACGAAGCAACGCATAAACTAGGGTTTAAGCTTCTGTCACTCTAGCAACCCATCATCTACTTATTACTTCCCAATGCCTTCCTCTAGGCCCAAAAAATGGTGAAGTGTCATGTAGTCGACGTTCACATAACACCGCTAGAGGAGAGACAACATACATCTCATCAAAATATCGAACGAATACCAAATTCACATGACTACTTATAGCAGGACTTCTCCCATGTCCTCAGGAACAAACGTAACTACTCACAAATAATATTCATGTTCATAATCAGAGGGGTATTAATATGCATAAAGGATCTGAACATATGATCTTCCACCAAATAAACCAACTAGCATCAACTACAAGGAGTAATCAACACTACTAGCAACCCACAGGTACCAATCTGAGGTTTTGCGATAAAGATTGGATACAAGGGATGAACTAGGATTTTAGAGGAGATGGTGCTGGTGAAGATGTTGATGGAGATTGACCCCCTACCGATGAGAGGATCGTTGGTGATGACGATGGTGATGATTTCCCCCTCCCAGAGGGAAGTTTCCCCGGCAGAACAGCTCTGCCAGAGCCCTAGATTGGTTCCGCCTCGTGGCGGCGGAGTTTCTTCCCAAAAGCTTGCTTCTGATTTTTTCCAGGGTAAAAGACTTCATATAGCGGAAGATGCACACCGGAGGCCTGCCAGGGGGCCCACGAGGCAGGGGGCACGCCCAGAGGGGTAGGGCGCCCCCACCCTCGTGGATGGTGGGTGGTCCCCCTCTGGTACTTTCTTCGCTCAGTATTTTTTATTAATTCCAAAAATAACTTCTGTGGAGTTTCAGGACTTTTGGAGTTGTGCAGAATAGGTCTCTAATATTTGCTCCTTTTCCAACCCAGAATTCCAGCTGTCGGCATTCTCCCTCTTCATGTAAACCTTGTAAAATAAGAGAGAATAGGCGTAAGTATTGTGACATAACGTGTAATAACAGCCCATAATGCAATAAATATCGATATAAAAGCATGATGCAAAATGGATGTATCAACTCCACCAAGCTTATAACTCGCTTGTCCTCAAGCGGAAGCCGATAATGATAAATATGTCCGCATATTTAGAGGTAGAGGTGTCGATAAAATAAAATACGGACATGAGGGCATCATGATCATTCTTATTACAACAACATATATGGATATTGTCATATGGTTTCTTATGCTCAAGTAATAATCTATTCACAATGTCAAGTATGAATCAGAAACTTCATTGAGAACTAACAAACTATGATCTCAGTCACTGAAGAAGTTGCAATTTATCATAACATCGGAAAGAGTCAACGTAAGAGCTTTTCAGCAAGTCCACATACTCAACTATCATTTAGTCTTTCACAATTGCTAAAACTCACGCAATACTTATGTGTATGGAGTTTTAAATCGGACACAAAGAAAGATAGGGGCTTATAGTGTTGCCTCCCAACCTTTTACCTCAACGGTAACATCAACAATAATGATTCATGCTAACTTACATCCAATTGGATAAATATATCAGGATCTTTCCCACACAAGGTGCTTGCCAAAGGATAAAATATAAAAAGGAAAGGTGAATATCACCATGACTCTTGTATAAGGTATAAGACAAGAATAAAAGATAGGCCCTTCACAGAGGGAAGCAGAGGTTGTCATGTGCTTTCAGGGTTGGATGCATGAAATCTTAATGCAAAAGAACGTCACTTTATATTGCCACTTGTGATATGGACCTTTATTATGCAGTCCATCTGTAGGATCTTGAAGTATGTCTAGAGGGGGGGGGGTGATTAGACTACTTGACCAATTAAAAACTTAACCTTTTCCCAATTTTAGTCTTTGGCATAGTTTAGCTATCTTAGCACAAGTCAAGCAATCTTCACACAATTCAAGCAAGCATGCAAAGAGTATATGAGTAGCGGAAAGTAAAGCATGCAACTTGCAAGAATATAAAGGGAAGGGTTTGGAGATTTCAATCGCAATTTGGAGACACGGTGATTTTTGAGCCGTGGTTCCGATAGGTGGTGCTATCGTACATCCACGTTGATGGATACTTCAACCCACGAAGGGTAACGGTTGCGAGAGTCCATGGAGGGCTCCACCCATGAAGGGTCCACGAAGAAGCAACCTTGTCTATCCCACCATGGCCGTCGCCCACGAAGGACTTGCCTCACTAGCGGTAGATCTTCACGAAGTAGGCGATCACCTTGCCCTTACAAACTCCTTGGTTCAACTCCACAATCTTATCGAAGGCTCCCAAGTGACACCTAGCCAATCTAGGAGACACCACTCTCCAAGAAGTAACAAATGGTGTGTTGATGATGAACTCCTTGCTCTTGTGCTTCAAATGATAGTCTCCCCAACACTCAACTCTCTCTCACAGGATTTGGATCAGGTGGAAAGAAGATTTGAGTGGAAAGCAACTTGGGGAAGGCTAGAGATCAAGATTCATATGGTAGGAATGGAATATCTTGGCCTCAACACATGAGTAGGTGGTTCTCTCTCAGAGATGGTAAGTTGGAAGTGTAGGTTTGTTCTGATGGCTCTCTCCACGAATGAAGAGGAGGTGGAGGGGTATATATAGCCTCCACACAAAATCTAACCGTTACACACAATTTACCAATCTCGGAGGGACCGAATCAACAAACTTGATCAGACCGATTTAGTAAACCTAGTGACCATTAGTGATTTCGATGGGACCGACATGCAACTCGGTAGGACCGATGTGGTTAGGGTTAGGGCATAACGTAATCTCGGTGAGACCGATTACACAAACTCGGTGAGACCGATTTTGGTAATAAGCTAACCAGAGAGTTGGCCAGGTAAACTCGGTGGGACCGATCGCTCACTTCGGTTAGACCGAAACGTTACAAAGGGAAACAGAGAGTTTACAATCCCATCTCGATGAGACCGAGATCCCTATCGGTGAGACTGATTTGCCTAGGGTTTGTGGCAGTGGTTATGACATCTGAACTCGGTGGCGCCGGATAGAAAGAATTGGTGGGGCTGAGTTTGACTTTAGGTTTAGGTCATATGTGGATATGAGAAAGTAGTTGAGGGTTTTGGAGCATATCACTAAGCACTTGAAGCAAGAAACTCATTAAGCAACACCTCATCCCTCCTTGATAGTATTGGCTTTTTCTATAGACTCAATGTGATCTTGGATCACTAAAATGTAAAATGTAGAGTCTTGAGCTTTTGAGCTTGAGCCAATCCTTTTATCCTTAGTATTTTGAGGGATCCACTTTCCTCATCCATGCCATGCCATTCATTGAGCTTTTCCTAAAATATTTGTCTTGGAATAGTATTAGCTCAATGAGCTATATGTTGTTGGGAATTACCAAAACCACCTAGGGATAGTCGCACTTTCAATCTCCCCCTTTTTGGTAATTGATGACAACATATAGATCAAATCTTCGACAAATGATAATAAGATTGAAAAACATCGTCGCTTTGAGAAGTATGTGATAAGCAAGAGCTCCCCCTAAATTTGTGCATAGTTTAAGATTTGCTTTGGACTGCAAATGCACAAGGAGTTAAGCGCATGGGTTACTCTTCCATGTCACATACATCTTGGCAGACCGCTCAAAATAATAAAGATTGAATACATGCACTCATCACCAAGCAAAGTGAATGATAAAATAAAGATAAATGAGATATAGTCATCTAACAAGCATTAAGGTAGCATATGATCAAACACATGATCATCATTGTATCACACAGACAATAACGTAGTATCTCAAGCAAGCAAAAGCTAATAAAGTTCAACCACAAAGACAAGAGAGAACAAAAGCAAACTCTCTCTCTCTCTCTCTCTCGAAGCCTATGATCTATACATTTTTCTCCCCCTTTGGCAACCAGTTACCAAAAAGTTCCTTGAAAATGCATAGTACTATTTCGTCTCTCAGGCTTGGTCTTCAGGTGGTGGTGTAGAGATGGCTCCTTGGACGAAGACTTCAGTTGATGTGGATGGAGATGGAGGAGTTGACAGTGGAGCTGGTTGCACAGGAGCTGTAGCTGATGCAGATGAAGTGGCTCTGGTGTTTGACACTGGCTCTGCAACTGATCTTTGAGCTCGAGGCACTCTGGCAAATGCATCAGTGGTTGTCCTGCCCTTCCTCTCCCGCATATCATCCTGAAGCTGCTCCGCAACTGACTGTATCTCAGTTACTTTAACATCTAAGTCATAGAATTTTTGTTCCATGATTCTTTCCAGGCTCTCCAGGTTTTGAGTTAGGGTGGCCAACGCCTTCTCAATCCTCAGAGTTGATGCTATTAAGTAACCAAGCTGGTCCTGCTTGCTCTTCAAAAAGTACTCAGATGCCTCCTCTAAAGTTGGCATCTTGGCAGCCTTCTCCTTCTTTGCCTTCTCCTTCTTCTCTTGTGCTTGCTCTGAAGATGGTTCATTCTCATTCATGACCACTTGGTTGTCCTCAAAGTCTGGATAGATAGCAAAGTGTTCCTTATCCAACAAGTATTTTCTTGTGCCCATCTTGGAGTTGATCAGCTCTTGGATTTGTGGGGCATACCCACAACTTCTCTTCTGGTCTGCTACTGTCCTCTTGATGGTCTCAACTATGAGGCTCATGACCTTGAATTTCTGAGGCACATCAAATATG
Organism: Triticum turgidum subsp. durum; assembly: GCA_900231445.1. Lineage (NCBI taxonomy): Eukaryota > Viridiplantae > Streptophyta > Magnoliopsida > Poales > Poaceae > Triticum > Triticum turgidum. The sequence continues at coordinate 112,424,452 of LT934122.1, read as the reverse complement.
TGTAGCAAGTTTATTGCATGCCCTCTGATCATGTTGTGGTCACCTGACTTGGGAAAGAGAGTGTGCCTTAGGATCCAGTTGATCGTTGACAGCCCTGACAAAAGGAAATGGACAGACCCAAACTTGAAAGTCTCAAGAGCTTTGTCTGGTATCTCCTTGTACATGTGTGACATAGAGTTGTGATCCTTCTTCTTCTTGGAGTAGACATCCAAGTCATCTTCACTCTCCTCTGGTGCATTGATCAGGCTTGCCCATTCTTCTATTGTGGATTGGTACCTTGTACCTTCAGACATCCAGACTATTCTGCCATCAGGATAAAAGTGAGCTATGGAGTAGAATTGCATTACAAGCTCATCATTCCAGTTTGTGAACTTCTGTCCAACAAACTCATCAACTCCACAAGCCTTAAAGCTGTCAAACACTCCTGGGTAGTGATCCTCATTTGCCTTCATGTATTTCCAGTCTACCCACCTCATGTCACAAACTATGGGCTTCTTGTCCAACAACACAGTCTCATAGAAATCCTGTTGTTCCTTAGTGTGGAACCTGTAGTCAACAACAGTCCTCCTCCTGATTGCATAAGGATCAGACAATCTCCACTGTCTGAGACCTGCATCCTTCCTCAACTTCATGTTCTTATCCACTGGATGAGCATCATTGTGGTCTGGAATCTTAGGTTTCAGCTTCCTCAGAACTTGTCCTTCATCTTCTTCCTCAGCAGCAACTTCAGGCACTGGGGCCTTGTTCTTCTCAGCAGCTGGTATACTCCTGGTATTCCTCTTAGGTGCATACTTGGCCTTAGAGGCAGCTTTGGGTGCTTCTTTGGGCTTTGATGATGCAGCCCCTGACCTTATAGCATCACCCATCAGCTTTTGTGCCTTGGGTGCTGGAGCAGCAGCTTCTTCTTCCTCTTCCTCTTCCATCATGGAAGGCTGTCCAACAACTCTGGCCATGGTCTTTTTGACCCTTTCCTTCCTCTTCTTTCCTTCTGCAGCAGCCTCTTTGGGATCAGGTTTCTCAGGTTCTTGAGTTGATCCTCTGACTTTCAGCATAGGTGTCCTCTTGGCAGGGACCTTCGTGTTTAGTCCAGCCTTTGTGGTCTTAGCTAAGCCATACTCCTTTTTGAGCGCTATCTTCTTGGAAGTAGCCTCATCTTCAGGTGCCACATAGTCTTCATCCTCAGAGTCTAAGGTTCTCTTCCTTCTGGCCCTGGTGACAGCTTTGGGCAAATTGCTTGGAGTTCTCCTGCTGCCCTCATCTGAGGTGCTAGAGGGACTAGTGCCCTCACTCATGTGAACCTGCTCCTCTTCCCTATTATGGCTGTCACTTTGGTCTGACATGTTGCAAGCTCTGACTGCTGACCCTGTGAATAGTTGTAGATGAGATAGAATGGATGAGCATCACAAAATGCATAGGTTTTTGCAAAAGAATGATTCAAAAACTTAGTTTTAGTTTTCCACAGAAAGCATTTCGGATCAACCGATTTTCAAACTCGGTGATACCGAAGCAGCTTTTGGAACCTAAACTAGTGAACTCGATCAGACCGAGTCACAGTTTGGTGGCATCGAGATTGCTAGGGTTTCACAGAGTTCTAAACTCGGTCACACCGATTTGCAATTCTCGGTCAGACCGAGAATCACTTGTGCATTGGCCTTAGCCGAATCGGTGGAACCGAATTTTTCAACTCGGTGGGTCCGAGATGGTTTCGGCGAAAACGTAACCCTAAATTTTCAATTCACATCTAATCTAAGGATTGTTTTGACTAGATAGAAGCGTTTCAATCATGGCAAGAATCATGATGAACACAATGTGCTAGGAATTGGACGGGGATAGCACAGTGATCGAGTCCATACCCTAGCTTGGCGATGAACTCGCTACGGCGGCAATGGCGGGGATGAGTTCCATTGACGGCGGCGGATACCAGCGACTGGAGGCGGCTGGCGACGAAGTCGACGATCCGTAGACCTTGGAGGCAGAGCGAGCTATGTGCGGGCGAAGGGGTTTGGACAAAGTTTCCAAATTTTTGCCCGTGTATATATATAGCCCGACCCTGTCGGTGTGACCGAGTGGAACAACTCGGTGGCACCGAGATGCATAACTATTGACAGTTACAGCAACTCGGTGAGACCGAAAAGTTCAAATCGGTTGAACCGAGATTGAAAACCTAGATCGACTTAGTGATCTCGGTATGACCGAAATGGAAGAATCAGTCAGACCGAAATGCACAAATAAGTTTTGGAAGTTTAAGTCTATGACAAATCGGGAACTCCGAGTGCTCCTCACACAAAGTGGTTCAAATCTGACTTGATCAAATTTTGTGATGTAGCATGAATAGAGTTTGAGACAAGAAAAGCATAGATAGCTAGAGAAGATTCTTAGGCATTTTTGTTCATCCACTTGGCAAAAGAAAAAGAAGCCAATCAATCAAAGCAACAAGTGGATGTCCTCAAATGAGTTAAATATGCAAGCAACATGCTCACACAATAAAATGGCAAATGAAATATGTGGCAAAGCATGCACAACCAATTCTATCATCTATCAAACAATTGGCGATGACTAGGTCATCTATATATGAGTATATTGACTTAGGAGTCAAATGAGAACATTTGATCATAGGTCATACTCATCGTTTAAGCTCAAGTGGGGTTACCACTTTTACATAATGCATTTATGTGCTCACACCATTAGAGTTGCTTTGACTCAATTCTTAGAGTTAAGCTCCCCCTAGATGTGAGACCCCCCCTTAGAGGGATGAACTAACCTTGGGTTTTGTCGATGATGACTTCATGTAGGTGTTGAAGATGTGGATGCTCAATGTTGATGAAGATCATTGTCATGCCCAATATGCGACCCTATCCAAAAGGAACTCGAAGGTCCCACCAAGGATAGACCCGCATATTGAAATGCTTTTGCAAGGTGGATCTCATTACATCAACATTATATAATAGATGGGGATACATACATAAGGCATACAATGCCACACGAATACAACATCATCTTACATAAGATCAACATTCGACTACGGATGAAACACAAACAGAAACTCAAATGACATCCACCCTGCTAGCCTAGGCTGCCGACCTGGAACCTATCCCCTGATTGAAGAAGAAGCAGAAGAAGAACTCCAAATGAGCAAACATCGCTCTCGCGTCAAGACCATCGCATAACCTGTACCTGCAACTGTTGTTGTAGAAATCTGTGAGCCACGAGGACTCAGCAATCCCATTACCATGGGTATCAAGTCTAGCAAAGCTTAAAGGGAACGGAAGGGGTAAAGTGGTGAGGTTGCAGCATCGACTAAGCATATATGGTGGCTCACATACGCAAATAAGAGCGAGAAGAGAGCAAAGAAACGGTCGTGAAGCTAGCAATGATCAAGAAGTGATCCTGAACTCCTACTTACGTCAAACATAACCCAAAACCGTGTTCACTTCCCGGACACCGCAGAAAAGAGACCATCACTGCTACACACACAGTTGATGCGTTTTAATTCGAATCAGGTGTCAAGTTATCTACAACCGGACATTAACAAATTCCCATCTGCCTATAACCGCAGGAACGGCTTTCGAAAGTTTAAACCCTGCAGGGGTGTCCCAACTTAGCCCATGATAAGCTCTCGTGATCAACGAAGGATATACCTTCTCCCAGGAAGACCCGGTCAGACTCAGAATCCTGATTTACAAGACATTTCGACAATGGTAAAACAAGACCAGCAAGACCGCCTGATGCACCGACAATCCCGATAGGAGCTGCACATATCTTGTTCTCAGGGCAACACCGGATAAGCTAAGCATACAGGTACCGACGTAACCCAAGTTGCCAAGGGATGGTCCCGCACGGTGCTCTAGTTTGGACCAACACTTAGACAAGCACTGGCCCAGGGGGGCTATAATAAGATGACCCTTGGGTTAATTACTCCCAAGGGAAATGTAGGTGGTGGTGAGGCAAATGGTAAAACCAATGTTGGGCCTTGCTGGAGGAGTTTTATTCAAAGCGAACTGTCAAGGGGGTCCCATAAATCACCCAACCGCGTAAGGAACGCAAAATCCGGGAACATAACACCGGTATGACAGAAACTAGGGCGGCAAGAGTGGAACAAAACACCAGGCATAAGGCCGAGCCTTCCACCCTTTACCAAATATATAGATGCATTAATTAAATAAGAGATATTGTGATATCCCAACATAATCCTGTCCACCATGGAGCAATCTTCAACTTCACCTGCAACTAACAATGCTATAAGAGGGGCTGAGCAAAGCGGTAACATGGCCAAACAACGGTTTGCTAGGAAGGGCGTCAAAGGTTACAGGTTGATGGCAATTTGGGATGGCTTGATAAACAGGTGATAGGTAGCGCAACATAGCGATAGAACGAAGCAACTAGCATAGCAATGATAGTAATGAGATCCAAGGTCACGGTCATCTTGCCTGAAATCCCGCTAGGAAGAAGAATGAGTCCATGAAGAAGATGAAGCCACGAAGACGAACCAAGCGTAGACGAACGAATCCTCACGATCGCAGCGAAACGGGAACTATCGAGCAGAAGCACACAACATAGTAAACACACCACACATGAACATGACATGATGCACAACCAAGTATGATGCAAGACAAGACTACATGAAGCTACTCATGGGAAGAGATGATGCAAACAAGAGCAACACATCAAAGCAAGTTTAAATGAGGCCGGGAACAACATATAACAATTCCGGTAAGTCCTCATATGCAAATTGCGAAGTTGGTCCAGATCTGAATAAACCTTATGTTCAAGTTTTTAAACAGCAAGTTGAGATGCACCAAGATGATCTACACAAGATTCTAGTCAAGTTACATATAAAGTTCATTTAGTTCGGAGCTACGGCCTAGAAGATATGAGCAAAACAAGTTAAACATGGCATTGATGTAAAATGCATACAAACATCAAGAAAACACCTCAAAACAAGGATGCAACATGATAATATTAAGCTACATGCAAAATCAAGCAAGTTTCATATAGAGCACACTCAAGACGGAGCAACGGTGCAACACATACACTCTAAACAAGGTATAGCAACAATCTGTCCAAAACAACAACTAGGCATATTGCAAGCATAAAAAACAACACGCTACATGGCCCAACATGAGAACAAAAGGCATGGACATGTTGTACAGGTAAAGCATAACAAAACATGCACACTGAGCTATCTCCAGAAATCACTAGAACATGCTCAAACACACATGGCAAGATTGCAAATAATAACAGTTCAGACTTTGCAGAAATAACATCAGGTTGCAATGTTCAGAGCTATCAAACAACATGTTATAGGAACTTATCATGGCAAACAAAGGCATGGCATGATACTACTAAATGCATAGAACAAAAGTCCCTTACTGACCATGAGCTAAAAAGGATCAGAAGATATCATGGCACCCATGTAAACATAGCAAGTTATAATACAAATTCATACATGGCAGGAACAACAATAATTAGGCATGTTGGTGAGCTTGTACCACTAACCACAGAGAAATACATGGCATGACAAGGCAACCAACAGTAAGAAGGCATGTTTATGAAGCTAAGCATGGCAAGATCAAGTTCAAAGGGTGCATGGATCACTAACAACAATCATGGCAACAACTGAACTTAATTTTAACAGGCTGACAACAACATTATTAAGCAACTTTGGAGCAAGTTTACAACAAGCTACAACAGGCTATAAATGCAACCAGGGGAATGGATGGATAGAGCGTGACATGTATAACAAAACACCCTTAGTGAACATCTCCAGATTTTGCATAGAATGACTTGTAGCAGCAGGTTTACATAGCCTCACGAAATAACAGATTCAGCCTAGCAAAACAGTAACAGTAAGTACACTACTTAACAAGCTTGATTTACTCACCACAAGTCATTGCATGACAAGATAAGCATAGCATCAGTAAGAAGACATGTTTATGAAACAAAGAAAGGCAAGAACAAGTTCATAGCATGCAAGGATTAACTACAACAACCTTGGCAAAATTGAATAACATGTAAACAATCTGCCGGGAAACATTTTGTAGCAAACATAGAGCACGAAAATGACATGCTAGACTACTCCATAATTGCAACCAGGGGCATGAATGGATAGAGCATAACCATATGTTAAAAATACCCTTACTGAAGTATCTCAAAATAAGCATGGATCTCTCTATAGCATCAAGTTTACATGGTATAAAAATAACAGAAGAACAGGGACACAAATCAGCAACATCACGAAGCCTAGTGTGCATGCTTCTGCTAGTCACCACATTGATCACAAAAATACATGGTAAGCACTTATATAAAGAAGACATGGCATAGTTCAAAACACATGTAGACATCAACCTCATAGAATGCACACATCAATCATGGCAGAAATGACAAACGAGCAAGTTCTGTTAACAGACAGCAGACAACATCACCTAGCACTCTTGCAACGAAGATTCAGGCATCAAGATGAGCTCAAATGAACATGATGCAATGGAATGAAATGAATTACTCATCGAGGCGAACAATTTGATATATTACACGCACAAAATGGAGCAGTATGCATGGAGATATGATGCGTTGAACATGGCATGATAATGTCAAAATATACAGGGACTTAGTCATTTTTCAGGAAAAAATGGAGTGAGCGCATAATAGTAAAATGACGCTCAGGGCGCCGGATAGCGAGGCGACGCTCACCTTGTGGCCTAGAGGGCCGGCTCGGTGTTGGGCTGGACCGCGGGGAGGCCGGGGAGATGGGCCTGGCGTGGGGACGGGCCGCGAGGCCCAGGCGGGCGTTTGGGGCGTCGTCCTCCTCGATCCAGAGGGGATCGAGGGAAGGCAGCGGGGTGGCGGCGCCCGATGGCGATGGAGGCCGGCGACGAAGCAGGGGCGACGGGGACGAGTGGATCCAGTCTGCCGGCGGCGGATGCTGCCGGCGGCGGCGGAGCTTGATGACCTAGGACGGCGGGGCGGCGCACCTGCAGGAGAGAGCGAGCTCAGGTGGGGCGAGGAGAGATAAAGGGAGAGAGGTGGCGAGGGGCGGCGTGACCTGGGAGGTCGCCGTCGGCGAGGCGCTGGTCGCCAGTGGGGAGGCAGCGACCGGCTATGAGGACAACAGCGCGGCGCTCGGAGGAGGCCTCGGGCGCGGAGGCGGGATCCGCACGGGCAGCGGCGGGCGGCGGCTCGGGCCTCGCGGGCCGGATCTGGGCTCGCGGGCCCGCGCGATGGAGACGGCGGTGGGAGAGACG
>LT934122.1:112360829-112417037 GCA_900231445.1 Triticum turgidum subsp. durum | reverse complement strand
AAAAGATCTAGGGTTTCGCCAGAATTTCGGAGGGGAGGTCTATTTATAGATTCCGGGAGCTAGGAGAGTCCAAATGGGGAGCGGTTTTCACCCACACGATCGTGATCGAACGACCGAGAGCATGGAGGTGAGTTTGCTGGGTTTTGGGCCACTTTAGAGGGGTGTTGGGCTGCAAGAGAAAGGGGGGGGGGTTTCGGGCTACGCGGTTAACCGTTGGAGTATCAAACGACCTCCAAATGGCACGAAACTTGACAGGCGGTCTACCAGTGCTATACAAAGGGGAAAGACAGGAGACAAAAGGGGAACGTCGGAGGGCATAGGAGTGCAGGATTGCGAAATGGACAACGGGGAAAATGCTCGGATGCATGAGACGAACATGTATGCAAAAAGAGATGCACATGATGACATGATAAAATGCAACACGGAAGCAAATGACATGGCAACTACGCCGAATAACAGGCAGACACCTGGCGCATCGAATCCGGGGCGTTACAATCATTTGGAGCAATCCTTTTGAGTGAGTTGCACTTTCAATACCTACACGGGTTAGTCCCACAAGGAACAAACAAGTATATCCATAGACATAGAGTGATGCACACACAAGATGATGTCCATGAAAGCATTAGGTTACCTTGTCCCTTGCCTTACCAACATGAGGGTTTGTGACTCCTTGAACTAGTGCAAGATGTGGAAGTTGATTGCAACTGTCCTTGCCATAATGATATGAGTGAAGAATGTTGGCGGAGTCACCCTCAAGAACTCTCTAGTTCTTCTTCTTCGGGATCCACATCATCTTGATGGGAATCCTTGGAGTTGTAGTCATGCTTGATGAAGTAGAACTTGACATAGTCTTGGGAACCCACTTGACCAAGGCCTTAGGAGCTTCTTCAAATGCATCAATCTCCTCTTGAAGCTTGTCCTTGCCTTTTTGCTTGTGGCCTTGTGGTGGAAGTTCATCTAGAGCTTGTGTCCCCTTGAAGGAAGTAGGATCATACTTCTCTTGTTGAGGAACAAACTTCATCTTGGGGTATTGATCTTCTTCCCACTCAACTCCATTGGCATTGAACTTTCGTTCAAAACCAACACCTTGATTCTTCAGGTGCGTTCCTTGCTTGCGTACAATTTCCTCGAATTTCTTACTCCTGGCAAGGCTCTTGTATACACCTTTCTCTATAATTCCCTTCAATAAGCTATTTTCTTGCTCAAGATTGAGCTTTTCAAAGTGTAACTTCTCATGAGTCCTCCAAAGTTCTCGATGATCCCCTATTTCATGAGCTAACTTAAGAGTGTTTAGTTCTTTAGTTAGAAGCTCAATCTTTTCCTTATCATTGTCATTTGTTTTATCTTGATTAGCATGATTAATTGACGTTTCATCATAGTATTCATCACTAGAGTTGTCAATAAGTAAATCATCATCACCTAACATGTCATCTTCATCACTTTTGAAATCAACATACTCGGGGTGTGTTACCTTAGGGCCTTTAGCCATGAAGCATCTTCCAATTCCTTCATTTGGTGAATCAAATATGTCGTAGGAGTTGGTTGACACAAGTGCTAGACCGGCAACACCTTCATCTTGAGTATGTTCGGAGTCGGAGTGATAGCTTCTCTCGGAGTGATGTTCAGAGTAGGAACCGGATACCCATTCACCAACATGAGCTTGATGTTTTCGTTTTGTGTATCTCTTTGATGACTTGTCCTTCCTTTCCGAATCCTTGCTTCTCCGGGATGTTCTTCGTTCATAACGATCATCTCTACTCCTCCTCTCACTTGGCGGTGATTCTTCTCTTCTACTTCTTCTCTTCTTTTGTAGGGTGCCGTACACTCATTGGAATAGTGTCCGAGTCTTCCACAATTGTAGCAATTGCGCTCTCGACTGGAAGATCTTTTGTCATTGTAGGACCTTGACTTGGAGCTTCTTTCTTTGCTTCTACTCTTGTAGAATTTGTTGAAGTTCTTCACAATTAAGCTCAATTCTTCATTGAAGGTTTGTTTCTCATTTTATGATGTAGGAGCTTCACATGAGGCTTTGTAAGAACCACTTGACTTGTTGTGAAGTTCTTCCTTATCCTTGAGTGACATCTCATGAGCAACAATTCTTCCAATGACCTCTGTTGGCTTTAGATTCTTGTAGTTGGGCATCATTTGGATCAATGTGCACACGGTATCATATTTTCCATCCAATGCTCTTAGGATCTTCTTGATGATGAATTTGTCGGTCATCTCTTCGCTTCCTAAGCCCGCAATCTCATTTGTGATAAGAGCAAGCCTAGAGTACATTTCAGCAACACCTTCACCATCCTTCATTTTGAACTTGTCAAGTTGACTTTGGAGCACATCCAATTTGGATTCCTTGACGGAGTCGGTACCTTCATGCATATCAATCAAAGTATCCCAAATTTCCTTTGTATTCTCAAGACGGCTGATTTTGTTGAATTCTTCGGGGCACAATCCGTTGAAGAGGATATCACAAGCTTGAGCATTGTATTGCAGCATCTTCAATTCATCCACGCTAGCTTCACGGTTTGGTTCCCTCCCATCAAAGAATTCACCTTGCAAGACAATACACACAATAGCCCAAATGGCGGGGTTATGTCCGAGAATATGCATTTTCATCTTATGCTTCCAACTAGCAAAATTTGTACCATCAAAGGACCTCTACGATGATAATTTCCCTTGCTAGACGCCATACTCTCCTAGGTTGTGAAACCAAGGCTATGACCACCAAAAGCTATGGAAATCAAAGCAAATGGAGACCAAGGCTCTGATACCACTTGTAGGATCTTGAAGTATGTCTAGAGGGGGGGGGGGATTAGACTATTTGACCAATTAAAAAATTAACCTTTTCCCAATTTTAGTCTTTGGCATATTTTAGCTATCTTAGTACAAGTCAAGCAATCTTCACACAATTCAAGCAAGCATGCAAAGAGTATATGAGCAGCGGAAAGTAAAGCATGCAACTTGCAAGAATGTAAAGGGAAGGGTTTGGAGATTTCAAACACAATTTGGAGGCACGGTGATTTTTGAGCCGTGGTTCCGATAGGTGGTGCTATCGTACATCCACGTTGATGGAGACTTCAACCCGCGAAGGGTAACGGGTGCCCGAGTCCACGGAGGGCTCCACCCACGAAGGGTCCACGAAGAAGCAACCTTGTCTATCCCACCATGGCCGTCGCCCACGAAGGACTTGCCTCACTAGCGGTAGATCTTCACGAAGTAGGCGATCTCCTTGCCCTTACAAACTCCTTGGTTCAACTCCACAATCTTGTCGGAGGCTCCCAAGTGACACCTAGATAATCTAGGAGACACCACTCTCCAAGAAGTAACAAATGGTGTGTTGATGATGAACTCCTTTCTCTTGTGCTTCAAATGATAGTCTCCCCAACACTCAACTCTCTCTCACAGGATTTGGATTTGGTGGAAAGAAGATTTGAGTGGAAAGGAACTTGGGGAAGGCTAGAGATCAAGATTCATATGGTAGGAAGGGAATATCTTGGCCTCAACACATGAGTAGGTGGTTCTCTCTCAGAAATGGTAAGTTAGAAGTGTAGGTTTGTTCTGATGGCTCTCTCCACGAATGAATAGGAGGTGGAGGGGTATATATAGCCTCCACACAACATCTAACCGTTACACACAATTTACCAATCTCGGTGGGACCTAATCAACAAACTCGGTCAGACCGATTTAGTAAACCTAGTGACCGTTAGTGATTTCGGTGGGATCGACATGCAACTTGGTAGGACCGATGTGGTTAGGGTTAGGGCATAACGTAATCTCGGTGAGACTGATTTTGGTAATAAGCTAACCAGAGAGTTTGTCAGGTAAACTCGGTGGGACCGATTTGCTCTTTTCGATGAGACCGAAATGTTAAGAAAAGGAAACAGAGAGTTTATATTGCAATCTTGGTGGGACTGATCGCTCACTTCGGTTAGACCGAAACGTTACAAAGGGAAACAGAGAGTTTACAATCCCATCTCGGTGAGACCGAGATCCCTATCGGTGAGACCGATTTGCCTAGGGTTTGTGGCAGTGGCTATGACATCTGAACTCGGTGGCGCCGGATAGAAAGAATCGGTGGGGCCGAGTTTGACTTTAGGTTTAGGTCATATGTGGATATGAGAAAGTAGTTGAGGGTTTTGGAGCATATCACTAAGCACTTGAAGCAAGAAACTCATTAAGCAACACCTCATCCCTCCTTGATAGTATTGGCTTTTTCTATTGACTCAATGTGATCTTGGATCACTAAAATGTAAAATGTAGAGTCTTGAGCTTTTGAGCTTGAGCCAATCCTTTTATCCTTAGTATTTTGAGGGATCCACTTTCCTCATCCATGCCATGCCATTCATTGAGCTTTTCCTGAAATATTTGTCTTGGAATAGTATTAGCTCAATGAGCTATATGTTGTTGGGAATTACCAAAACCACCTAGGGATAGTTGGACTTTCACCATCACTTCTATTTCTTCCATATCACAAGATCGTATAAAGCTTATTTCTCCACACTAATAAATCATACATATTTAGTGAGCAATTTTTATTGCATGCAACAATGACAACTTACTTGAAGGATGTTACACAATCCATAGGTAGGTATGGTGGACACTCATGGCAAAACTGGGTTTAAGGATAATTGGAAGCAAAAGTAGTATCTCTACTAGGTGCAAAGAATTTGGCTAGCATGAGGGGGAAAGTCAAGCTCAACATGTTGGATGATCCATGACAATATACATTATTTCAGATATAACAAAACATACCCATTACGTTGTCTTCCTTGTCCAACATCAACTTTTTAGCATGTCATATTTAATGAGTGCTCACAATCATAAAAGATGTCCAAGATATTATATTTATATGTGAAAACCTCTCTTTCTTTATTACTTCCTATTAATTGCAACGATGACCAAAACTATGTTTGTCAACTCTCAACAACTTTTATTCATCATACTCTTTATATGTGAAGTCATTACTCTCCATAAGATCAATATGATCTCTTTATTCTTTTTATTCTTTCTCTTCTCTTTTATTTTTATTGCCTCAAGATCATAGCAAGATAATCAAGCCCTTGACGCAACACTAATCTTTATTATATATAGCTCACAGACTCAATTACATAGAAGGATCATAAAGCAAAACTCAAAACTAAACTAAATCATACTAAAACTTTATTCTACTAGATCAAGATATTACCAAAAGGATCGAACTAAAAGAAACGGTAAAGATAGGAGTGTGATGGTGATACGATACACCCCAAGCTTGGCAGTTGCCAAGGGGAATGCCCATACCCATGTGATTATGTCTCCTTTGCTGGTGAAGAAGATGGTGGTGATGATGGATAGTCGCACATCGAGCGTAGGAGATCCTCCAATTTGCGGATAATGCCCTTGAGTGCGGTGATATGCTCCTTCAACAAAATATTTTTCACGTGTGAGATACTTGTTTTGCATGTGAGCTAATTCAATCATCTTGAAAGCTTCAATCTCAGTTGGGGTAAGAAGATTGTGATGAAGTTGAAGGATGTCTTCTTCTTCTACTGCCAGAGCTTGATCCTCCATGGCCTTCTTGATCCTATCATCCTTGTTGATCTCTCCGGGTTCTTCTCTCTTCAGCTCTATCTTCGCAAGCCAAGCATCGTTGCCCTCATTGTTGGAGGACAGGTAAGACATGATGCCTGGTCTTGACAACTCTGGTAGAAAACAACTCAAAACAAAAACAGAGGATATTTGCATGATACGAGGGTCAAAACCTTCGAGAGATTATATAATGAATTTTTACCGACCAAAAGAAGTATCATGCAAGAAAACAGAGTCCGGAGGGCATATGAGGTGCCCACTAGGCAGGGGGGCGCGCCCTCCACCCTCATGGACTCCTCGTGTCCTTCTCGGACTACTTCTTATTTTCCTATTTTCTTAAGTATTCCAAAATGGAGAAAAATTGCCATTAGAACTGTTTTGGAGTCGGTTTACTTACAGTACCACATACCTATTCCTTTTCGGAGTCTGAAGCGTTCTGGAAAGTGTCCCTTATGTATTCCTCTGGGGTTACGGTTTCAATAACATTGGTTTCAACATTTATAGGATTACATAAGATATAATGTTTGATTCTTTGACCGTTCACCACCTTCGGATTTGTGCCTTCAAAGTTGTTGATTTTTATGGCGCCGGAATGATAGACCTCCTCGATAACGTAAGGACCTTCCCATTTAGAGAGAAGTTTTCCTGCAAAAAATCTTAACTGAGAGTTGAATAGCAACACATAGTTAGCTACATTAAACTCACGCTTTTGTATCCTTTTGTCATGCCATCTTTTAACTTTTTCTTTACATAGTTTGGCATTCTCATAAGCCCGGGTTCTCCATTCATCAAGTGAGCTTATGTCAAACAACCTCTTCTCAACGGCAAGCTTGAAATCATAGTTGAGCTTTTTAATGGCCCAATATGCCTTATGTTATAGTTCGAGAGGTAAGTGACATGCTCTTCCATAAACCATTTTGTACGAAGACATACCCGTAGGATTTTTAGATGTAGTTCTATAGGCCCATATGAAGAGAGTCAATAATAAAGCTATTATTTATTTCCTTACTTCATGATAAATGTTTATTATTCATGCTAGAATTGTATTAACCGGAAACATAATACATGTGTGAATACATAGACAAACATAATGTCACTAGTATGCCTCTACTTGACTAGCTCGTTGAATCAAAGATGGTTAAGTTTCCTAGCCATAGACATGAGTTGTCATTTGATTAACGGGATCATATCATTGGGGAATGATGTGATTGACTTGACGCATTCCGTTAGCTTAGCACTTGATCGTTTAGTATGTTGCTATTGCTTTCTTCATAACTTATACATGTTCCTATGACTATGAGATTATGTAACTCCCGTTTACCGGAGGAACACTTTGTGTGCAACCAAACGTCACAACGTAACTGGGTGATTATAAAGGTGCTCTACAGGTGTCTTCGAAGGTACTTGTTGAGTTGACGTATTTCGAGATTAGGATTTGTCACTCCGATTGTCGGAGAGGTATCTCTGGGCCCTCTCGGTAATGCACATCACTATAAGCCTTGCAAGCAATGTAGCTAATGAGTTAGTTATGGAATGACGCATTAAGTAACGAGTAAAGAGACTTGCTGGTAACGAGATCGAACTAGGTATTGAGATACCGACGATCGAATCTCGAGCAAGTAACATACCAATGACAAACGGAACAACCTATGTTGTTATGCGGTTTGACCGATAAAGATTTTCGTAGAATATGTAGAAGCCAATAAGAGCATCCAGGTTCCACTATTGGTTATCGACCGGAAACGTGTCTCGGTCATGGCTACATAGTTCTCGAACCCGTAGGGTCCGCACGCTTAAGGTTTCGATGACAGCTATATTATGAGTTTATGTGTTTTGATGTACCGAAGGATTTTGGAGTCCCGGATGACATGACGAGGAGTCTCGAAATGGTCGAGACGTAAAGATCGATATATTGGACGACTATATTCGGACTTCGGAAAGGTTTCGAGTGATTCGGGTATTTATCGGAGTACTGGATAGTTACGGGAATTCGCCAGGGAGAAGTATTGGGCCTTATTGGGCCATACAGGAAAGAGAGAGGGGCTGCCTTAGGCAGGCCGCCCCCAAGGCCTAGAACGAATTGGACTAGGGGGAGGGGCTGCGCCCCCTCCTTCATTCCCTTCTTTCTTCCCTTTCCTTGACTCCTACTCCTACTACATGAAATGGGGGGAATCCTACTCCCGGTGGGAGTAGAACTCCCCAGGGCACGCCATAGTTGAGGGTCGGCCCTGCCCCTCCTCTCCTCCTGTATATACGGAGGAGGGGGGCACCCCATAGACACAACAATTGATCTCTTGATCTCTTAGCCGTGTGCGGTGCTCCCCTCCACCATAGTCCTCCTCGATAATATTGTAGCGGTGCTTAGGCGAAGCCTTGCGACGGTAGAACATCAAGACCGTCACCACGCCGTTGTGCTGACGGAACTCTCCTTCGACACTCGGATGGATCGGAGTTCGAGGGATGTCATCGAGCTGAACGTGTCCTAGAACTCGGAGGTGCCGTAGTTTCGGTGCTTGATCGGTCGGGCCGTGAAGACGTACGACTACATCAACCGCGTTGTTCTAAAGCTTCCGCTTTTGGTCTACGAGGGTACGTGGACACACTCTCCTCTCTCGTTGCTATGCATCACCATGATCCTGTGTGTGCGTAGGATTTTTTTTTGAAATTATTACGTTCCCCAACAGTGGCATCCGAGCCTGGTTTTATGCATAGATGTTATATGCACGAGTAGAACACAAGTGAGTTGTGGGCAATACAAGTCATACTGCTTTCCAGCATGTCATACTTTGGTTCGGCGGAATTGTTGGATGAAGCGGCCCGGACCGACATTGCGCGTACCCTTACGCGAGACTGGTTCTACCGACGTGCTTTGCACATAGGTGGCTGGCGGGTGTCAGTTTCTCCAACTTTAGTTGAACCGAGTATGGCTACGCCCGGTCCTTGAGAAGGTTAAAACAGCACTAACTTGACGAACTATCGTTGTGGTTTTGATGCGTAGGTAAGAACGGTTCTTGCTCAGCCCGTAGCAGCCACGTAAAATTTGCAACAACAAAGTAGAGGACGTCTAACTTATTTTTGCAGGGCATGTTGTGATGTGATATGGTCAAGATGTGATGCTATATTTTATTGTATGAGATGATCATGTTTTGTAACCGAGTTATCGGCAACTGGCAGGAGCCATATGGCTGTCGCTTTATTGTATGAAATGCAAGCGTCCTGTAATTGCTTTACTTTATCACTAAGCGGTAGCGATAGTCGTAGAAGCAATAGATGGCGAAATGACAACGATGCTACGATGGAGATCAAGGTGTCGCGCCGGTGACGATGGTGATCACGACGGTGCTTCGGAGATGGAGATCACGAGCACAAGATGATGATGGCCATATCATATCACCTATATTGATTGCATGTGATGTTTATCCTCTATGCATCTTATCTTGCTTTGATTGACGGTAGCATTTTAAGATGATCTCTCGCTAATTATCAAGAAGTGTTCTCCCTGAGTATGCACCATTGCGAAAGTTCTTCGTGCTGAGACACCACGTGATGATCGGGTGTGATAGGCTCTACGTTCAAATACAATGGGTGCAAAACAGTTGCACGCGCGGAATACTCAGGTTAAACTTGACGAGCCTAGCATATACAGATATGGCCTCGGAATATGGAGACCGAAAAGTCGAACGTGAATCATATAGTAGATATGATCAACATAGTGATGTTCACCATTGAAAACTACTCCATCTCACGTGATGATCAGACATGGTTTAGTTGATATGGATCACGTGATCACTTAGATGACTAGAGAGATGTCTGTCTAAGTGGGAGTTCTTTAGTAATATGATTAATTGAACTTAAATTTATCATGAACTTAGTACTGGTAGTATTTTGCAAATTATGTTGTAGATCAATAGCTCGCGTTGTTGCTTTCATAAGTTTATTTTGATATGTTCCCAGAGAAAACTATGTTGAAAGATGTTAGTAGCAATGATGCGGACTTGGTCCGTGATATGAGGTTTATCCTCATTGCTGCCTAGAAGAATTATGTCCTTGATGCACCGCTAGGTGACAGACCTATTGCAGGAGCAGATGCAGACGTTATGAATGTTTGGCTAGCTCAATATGATGACTACTTGATAGTTTTGTGCACCATGCTTTATGGCTTAGAACCGGGACTACAAGAACGTTTTTTCAAACATCACTGAACATATGATATGTTCCAGGAGATGAAATTGATATTTCAGACTCATGACCGTGTCAAGAGGTATGAGTCCTTTGACAAATACTTCACCTAAAAGATGGAGGAGAATTGCTCAACTAGTGAGCAAGTGCTTAGATTGTCTGAGTACTACAATCGCTTGAATCAAGTGGGAGTTAATCTTCTAGATAAGATAGTGATTGACAGAGTTCTCTAGTCACCATCACTAAGTTACTAGAACTTCATGATGAACTATAGTATGCAAGGGATGACGAAAACGATTCCCGAGCTCTTCATGATGCTGAAATGAACGAAGGTAGAAATAAATAAAAAGCATCAAGTGTTGATGATTAAACAAGATCACTAGTTTCAAGAAAAGGGCAAAGGAAAGGAAATGGAACTTCAAGTAGAATGGCAAGCAAGTTGTCACTCCCGTGAAGAAGCCCAAAGCTAGACCAAAGCCTGAAACTAAGTGCTTCTACTGCAAAGGAAATGGTCACTGGAAGCAGAAATACCCTGAATATTTGGTTGATAAGTAGGATGGCAAAGTGAACAAGGGTATATTTGATATACAGGTTATTGATGTGTACCTTACTAGTGTTTATAGTAGCCCCTGGGTATTTGATACTTGTTTGGTTGCTAAAAATTAGTAACTCGAAACAGGAGTTATAGAATAAACAGAGACTAGTTGAGGGTGAAGTGACGATGAGTGTTGGAAGTAGTTCCAAGATTGATATGATCATCATCGCATACTCCCTATACTTTCGGGATTAGTGTTAAACATAAATAAATGTTATTTGGCATTTACGCTGAGCATGAATATGATTTGATCATGTTTATTGAAATACAGTTATTCATTTAAAGTTAGAGAATAATTGTTGTTCTGTTTACATGAATAAAAACCTTCAATGGTCATACACCCAATGAAAATAGTTTGTTGGATCTCGATCGTAGTGATACACATAGTCATAATATTGATGCCAAAAGATGCAAAGTTGATAATGATAGTGCAAATTATTTGTGGAAATGCCATTTGGGTCATATCGGTGTAAAGCGCATGATGAAACTCCATAAAGATGGATTTTTGGAATCACTTGGTTATGAATCATTTGATGCTTGCGAACCGTGCCTTTTGGGCAAGATGACTAAAACTCCGTTCTCTGGAACAATGGAACCAGCTAGTGACTTATTGGAAATAATACATACTGATGCATGTGGTCCAATGAGTATTGATGCTCGTGGCGGGTATCGTTATTTTGTGACCTTCACAAGATGATTTGAGCAGATATGAGTATATCTACTTAATGAAACACAAATCTGAAACATTTGAGAAGTTCAAAGAATTTCAGAGTGAAGAGGAGAATCATCATAACAAGAAGATAAGGTTTCTACGATCTGATCGTGGAGGAGAATATTTGAGTTACGAGTTTGGCCTTCATATAAAACAATGTGGAATAGTTTCACAGTTCACACCACATGGAACACCACAGCGTAATGGAGTGTCCGAACGTCATACCCGCACTTTATTGGATATGGTGCGATCTATGATGTATCTTACCGATTTACCACTATCGTTTTGGGGTTATGCATTAGAGATAGCTGCATTCACTTTAAATAGGGCACCTTCAAAATCCGTTGAGACGATGCCTTATGAACTGTGGTTTGGCAAGAAACCAAAGTTATCGTTTCTTAAAGTTTGGGGCTGCGATGCTTATGTGAAAAAGTTTCAACCTGATAAGCTCGAACCCAAAAATCGGAGAAGTGCGTCTTCATAGAATACCCAAAGGAAAATGTTGGGTACACCTTCTATCACAGATCCAAAGGCAAGATATTCATTGCTAAAAGTGGATCCTTTCTAGAGAAGGAGTTTCTCTCGAAAGAAGTGAGTGGGAGGAAAGTAGTACTTGATGAGGTAATTGTACCTTCTCCCTTATTGGAAAGTAGTTCATCACAGAAATCAGTTCCAGTGATTCCTACACCAATTAGCGAGGAAGTTAATGATGATTATCATGAAACTTCAGATCAAGTTGCTACCAAATCTCGTAGGTCTTCCGGAGTAAAGATCCGCACCAGAGTGGTACGGTAATCCTGTTCTGGAAGTCATGTTACTAGACCATAATAAACCTACAAACTATGAGGAAGCGATGATGAGCCCAGATTCCGCGAAATGGTTTGAGCCCAGTGTGGACTTTGATGGACTTGCTCGAAGATCGGCAAGCCATAGAAAATAAATGGATCTTAAAGAGGAAGACAGACGCTAATAGTAGTGTTACTATCTACAAAGCTCGACTTGTCGCAAAAAGTTTTTTGACAAGTTCAAGGTGTTGAATACGATGAGATTTTATCACCCGTATCGATGCTTAAGTCTGTCCGAATCATGTTAGCAATTGCCACATTTTATGAAATCTGGCAAATGGATGACAAAACTAGATTCCTTAATGGATTTATTAAAGAAGAGTTGTATATGATGCAACCAGAAGGTTTTGTCAATCCTAAAGGTGCTAACAAAATGTGCAAGCTCCAGCGATCCATCAATGGCCTAGTGCAAGCATCTCGGAGTTGGAATATACGCTTTGATGAGTTGATCATAGCATATGGTTTTATACAGACTTTTGGAAAGGCCTGTATTTACAAGAAAGTGAGTGCGGGCACTACAGCCTTTCTGATAAGTATATGTGAATGACATATTATTGATCGAAAATGATGTAGAATTTTCTGGAAAGCATAAAGGAGTGTTTGAAAGGAGTTTTTCAAAGAAAGACCTTAGTGAAGCTGCTTACACATTGAGCATCAAGATCTATAGAGATAGATCAAGACGCTTGATAAGATTTTTCAATGAGTACATACCTTGATAAAGATTTTGAATAATTGAAAATGGAACAGTCAAAGAAAGAGTTCTTGCCTGTGTTGCAAAGGTATGAAATTGAGTAAGACTCAAATCCCGACCACGGCAGAAAATATAAAGAGAATGAAATGCATTCCCTATGCATCAGTCATAGGTTCTATAAAAGTATGCCATGCTATGGACCAGACCTATTGTATACTCTGCCCTGGTTTGGCAAGGGAGTACAATAGTGATCTAAGAGTAGATCACTGGACAACGGTCAAGAATATCCTTAGTGAGGACTAAGGAAATATTTCTCGATTATGGAAATGACAAAAGAGCCCGTCGTAAAGAGTTACATCGGTGCAAGCTTTTACACCGATCCAGATGACTCTAAGTCTCTATCTGGATGCATATTGAAAGTGGGAGCAATTAGCTAGAGTAGCTCCATGCAGAGCATTGTAGATATAAAATATTTGCAAAATACATATGGCTCTGAATGTGACAGACCCGTTGACTAAACTTCTCTCATGAGCAAAACATGATCATACCTTAGTACTATTTGGGTGTCAATCACATAGTGATGTGAACTAGATTATTGACTCAGGTAAACCCTTTGGGTGTTGGTCACATGACAATGTGAACTATAGATGCTAATCACATACAGATGTGAATATTGGTGTTAAATCACATGATGATGTGAACTAGATTATTGACTCTAGTGCAAGTGGGAGACTGAAGGAAATATGCCCTAGAGGCAATAATAAAGTTATTATTTATTTCCTTATTTCATGATAAATGTTTATTATTCATGCTAGAATTGTATTAACCGGAAACATAATACATGTGTGAATACATAGACAAACATAATGTCACTAGTATGCCTCTACTTAACTAGCTCGTTGAATCAAAGATGGTTAAATTTCCTAGACATAGACATGAGTTGCCATTTGATTAATGTGATCATATCATTGGAGAATGATGTGATTGACTTGACCCATTCCGTTAGCTTAGCACTTGATCGTTTAGTATGTTGCTATTGCTTTCTTCATAACCTATAGATGTTCCTATGACTATGAGATTATGTAACTCCCGTTTACCGGAGGAACACTTTGTGTGCAACCAAACGTCACAACGTAACTGGGTGATTATAAAGGTGCCCTACAGGTGTCTCCGAAGGTACTTGTTGAGTTGACGTATTTCGAGATTAGGATTTGTCACTCCGATTGTCGGAGAGGTATCTCTGGGCCCTCTCGGTAATGCACATCACTATAAGCCTTGCAAGCAATGTAGCTAATGAGTTAGTTATGGAATGACACATTATGTAACGAGTAAAGAGACTTGCCGGTAACGAGATTGAACTAGGTATTGAGATACCGACGATCGAATCTCGAGCAAGTAACATACCGATGACAAAGGGAACAACGTATGTTGTTCTACGGTTTGACAGATAAAGATCTTCATAGAATATGTAGGAGCCAATAAGAGCATCCAGGTTCCGCTATTGGTTATTGACCGGAAACGTGTCTCGGTCATGGCTACATAGTTCTCGAACCCGTAGGGTCCGCACGCTTAAGGTTTCGATGACAGCTATACTATGAGTTTATGTGTTTTGATGTACCGAAGGATTTCAGAGTCCCGGATGACATGACGAGGAGTCTCGAAATGGTCGAGACGTAAAGATCGATATATTGGATGACTATATTCGGACTTCAGAAAGGTTCCGAGTGATTCGGGTATTTATCGGAGTACCGGATAGTTATGGGAATTCGCCAGGGAGAAGTATTGGGCCTTATTGGGCCATACGGGAAAGAGAGAGGGGCTGCCTTGGGCAGCCCCCCCAAGGCCTAGTCCGAATTGGACTAGGGGGAGGGGCTGCGCCCCCTCCTTCATTCCCTTCTTTCTTCCCTTTCCTTGACTCCTACTCCAACTACATGAAATGGGGGAATCCTACTCCCGGTGGGAGTAGGACTCCCCAGGGCACACCATAGTTGAGGGTCGACCCTGCCCCTCCTCTCCTCCTTTATATACGGAGGAGGGGGGCACCCCATAGACACAACAATTGATCTCTTGATCTCTTAGCCGTGTGCGGTGCCCCCCTCCACCATAGTCCTCCTCGATAATATTGTAGCAGTGCTTAGGTGAAGCCCTGCGGCGGTAGAACATCAAGATCGTGTCAGGACCCCGACTTGATGTCACATCGATCTAGCTGGTAACACCTCATATCACTTTGCGGCCTCACGCACGGTATCCCCACGGGTGTCGTCTTACCTTTTCCCGGGACCGTTTGCGCCTTTTGGCTCACGTATATGATAGTGTCGCTAGCATCCATATGATAAAGAGCCCGGGCTGACATGACTAGTCGTAAACCCAAAGTGGCACAGACTTACAGGGACAGGCATCCATGACCCAGCTTCGAACGTGTCGGTCATCAGCAAGTGGGTCCGGGCTGTAGCACTGGGCTAGCAGGACTCCGGTAAACCGGGCTGTAGCGGGCTAACAGGACTCCGGTACTCAAAGCATGACATTTCCCCGGAGGGACAAACACAGGAACGAAGAAGGACACATGCCGGCCAGCCTAAGTGTTCCAGAGCAGTAGCAAGCTACCATGGCTCAGCGGTAACACTAGGAGACATTTCCCGGTAAGAGAGGCTACTAAAGATAAACAACTAGATAGTCAGATCCCACACATACCAAGCATTTCAATCATACACACAATATTCTCGATATGTGCAAATACAACGAAGCATCACAACATGACTCTATGACACAAGTACTTTATTTAAGGCTCAGGGAGCCATACATAACATACACAAAGGTACGGGTCTCACGACCCCACATACGAGTCATACAGTCATACAAACCAGCAGCGGAAGTAACTTGTCTGAGTACAAACAACTAGTAAAATAAAAGAGGCTTGGAAAGCCTAGCTATACTATGTGGTCCTTCACAAGCTCAGGGTCACCACCTGGGTCTTTAGCCTACTCGTTGATGTCAACGTCTACATAGAACCCATCAGAAGGGGTTGCAGCGTCTTCTGTAAAAATGTAGATTATAGCAACATGAGTACAAAGGTACTCAGCAAGACTTACATCAGATCCTACATACATGCATAGTATCAAGAAGGGTTGGTGGAGTTATTGCAGTAAGCCAGCTTTGACTCTTGGCTAGGCTAACCTACGATACTCCAACTTGAAATGGTTTTGCGCACACGAGTCCACTACTCACCACTTCAATACACTACCGAGGATCCACCTCCGTCTTCCTACAGAAGAGCCATCCTCGGCACTCACACTTATCTTGAGGCTTTTAGTAGTTTCCATTTACTTGTCTATGAACTGTATAGGCAACCAAGTAGTCCTTTACCGCGGACGCGGCTATTCGAATAGATCATGTTAACCCTGCAGGGGTGTACTTCTTCATACACGCTCTCACCACTTACCGTCGCTTACACGGCATGTACTCGGCAACCTTCAAGCGGAAGCCCAACGTGGGTGTCGGCCACGACCTACCTAATCACCTAAGCCTCCAGTCCAGGTTTATCGCCTATTCAGGTTCCATCCGCAGGGAGTCCGGCCGAAGTTTCCCATACGGCCCCGAACGATGTGAACAGGGTTCCCGAGATACCTAACGGGTACTCTGTACACCGTGCCACGTACCTACCGCATCACAGCCCACCCCTACGGTCAGCGCTGTCCACGGCCTCCAGTAGGCTACAAACACCAGAAACTACTTGCAACTCCTGGACGGAGAACTAGGGTGAATAAGAAGCCGAGAGGGTCCATTGGTTTCGGGCCCAATGCATGGTAGTAGCTGATTCTTAAATCACACATACAGATCTCAGTGCTTAAGGTCGGCTTCAATGAAACAACCCACCATGTACTCCTACATGGCCTCTCATCGATACCTTTACCAAATCGTGTTCACCACACCACTCTCATTACCGACATAATCATTTCACTCTAGCCCATCACCCAGATGGACCAGACCTGACACGACTCTAAGCATAGCAGGCATAGCAAGGTAGGAACAACACATACATAGGGCTCAATCAACTCCTACACATGCTAGTGGGTTTCATCTAGTTACTGTGGCAATGACAGGTCATGCAGAGGAAATGGG
Organism: Triticum turgidum subsp. durum; assembly: GCA_900231445.1. Classification (NCBI taxonomy): domain Eukaryota; kingdom Viridiplantae; phylum Streptophyta; class Magnoliopsida; order Poales; family Poaceae; genus Triticum; species Triticum turgidum. The sequence continues at coordinate 112,400,328 of LT934122.1, read as the reverse complement.
TTCAACTACCGCAGCACACAGCAGTTTGAATCGCGTTGTCCTAATGCAGTAAAAGAGAGCAGGAGCGAGAACATGGGATTGTATCGATATGATCAAATGGTTGGTTGCTTGCCTGATGGTTCGATGCACTGATATGGTTCTTCGTTAGGGTAATCACGGTACTCCTCGGGGGCAGAACCTGTCGCAAAGGACACCGATACACAACCATCACCAAACAATGTGCAACAATATGATGCATGCATGAAACATAGCAATATGAGTGTGTTGGGCTAATGCAACTAAAATCAGAGGGGTTTGAACAAATTTGAATCAAGGATTCAAATTTCAAATTCAAATATGGCCTTTTAAAGTGCTTTTCCTTGTTCTGCTTAAAACATCAATTTAACTTGTTTTCTCATGCATGAAAATAGTACAGATGGATAGATTGGATTTTTCTGATCATTTTTCATATATAATTTGTCCAATTTGGAGTTACAGAATAAAAGTTATGAATTTTTGAAGTTTAAATAATATTCTGGAATTTCCTGATTTAAATTAAATCCAGAAATTAATTACTGCGTCAGCCTGACGTCAGTGTGACGTCAGCAGGTCAACGGAACAGGTCTGGGTCAAACCTGACAGTGGGTCCCGCATGTCAGGGTGATTATTTTAATTAAGATTTGATTAAAACTAATCCTGTATAATTAGCAGGGCTGGGCCCCACCTGTCATTGACTCAGGGGAGTCAAGCAGGGCCCACCCGTGGTCAAAGTCAAAGCCGGTGACGCCGGCGTTTAGCCGCCGGCGAGCCAGACACGGCGGCGGGAGTGGTTTTGGCCATTTCGGCCACCAAAGAGGCCGCGGAGACCACCGGAGTGGAGCTGAGGACAAACCGCAGCTCTTGGCGGAGTCCGTTGGGGTCGGGGTGGCCGGAGTTGGCGCCGGCGACGACTTTGGCGGCCACCGGGGTTCGGTCGAGGATGAACTTGGCACTAGGGGGGTCGGTGAGGCTCGTGGAGTGGCTAGCTAGGTGCTGTGGGACTCGGTGAGTAAGATGGACACCATCTTGTGGCCGGAGTGTGGCCGGAAGCACGTCGGCGACGAGGTCCGCGACGGCGCATGCGGGTGAGCTTGGTGCACTCGCTGTGGTGCTCGAGAGAGAGAAAGAGAGGAAGGGGAAGTTAGCCCAGCTCACTGCGGTCTTGATGGAAAGGACGGCGTGGTCGGGGACAAGCTGCTGCGGCGGCGACGGCGAAGGGGATCTCCGGCGATGGCGGTTCGGGCGAGGTTGGTGCGGCGGCTTCGAGGCACGCGAGCGCTCGGGGCTCGGCTAGCTCGAAGGAGTAGAGGACGGCGGAGCTTCTGGACAGGGTGGCGCGGCGTGGAGACGACGGGGAGCACGGCTACGGCGGTGGTGCGGCGACGGTGGCGTCGGCCATGGCGTGGGAGCGCGAGGGAGAGGAACTGGGGGCGAATGGAGGTGTCCAGGAGGGTCGGGGCGCGACGTGGAGCTCGTCCAGGCCATCAGGGCGGCGAGAGAGGGAGGCCGGGCGGCGTGCAGCTGCGTGGCGAGCTGCGGTGCCGCCGCCGAGCACCTTGGCTGCCTGCCTGGCAAGCCAAGCAGCTCGCTGGAGCGGTGGCCGGGCTGGGCCGGCCAGGTGGGCTGGCTGGTGGGCCTGCGGTGGCGCCAGGTAAGTTTTCCCCTTTTTTTTTTCTCTTTTCTGATTTATTTAATATAAATCTGCAACTTTGTTGAATTTAATAAAATACCTAGGCAACTTCAAAAATCACCAAACTATTCCTGGCCCATAGTTGGATTATTTCCAACATGAAACATTTTAGTTTGGAGATATTTGAGCATTTAAATATTTTATATTATTTTAAATGCCCAAATTCAAATATTTATGATTTAATTCAAAAACCCTAGGATGGCCTAGGAAAATGTGCACCATTTTTGGCAGAGGTTCTGAACCAAGACAAAAATGATGGGCATTTTAGAAGGGCATTTCAGGTTCATTGAAAAATTATTTTAGTAACCCTAGTTGGTTTCAGAGGGGACTGGGGGTTCTGTCATCCCCATTTCAAGTTTCTGATGAAAGAGTAAACATGATGCAACACTCTAATGCATGACTAGCTAGGGTGTGACAACTCACCCCCACTCAAAAGAATCTCGTCCCGAGATTTGGGTTCCTCCAGGAAGAAGGCGGGATATTCAAGTCGAAGACGATCCTCCCTTTCCCAAGTTGCTTCATCCTCAGAATGGTGCGACCATTGCACTTTGAGAAACTTGATATTATGACGTCGGGTGGTACGTTCGGCCTGATCGAGGATACGAACAGGGTACTCTCGATATGTAAGATTATCTTGGAGATCAAGCGTTTCGTGGTCCACTTCACGGATAGGATCCGAGAAGCAACGCCTGAGTTGAGAAACGTGGAAGACATCGTGGACCCTGGAGAGGTGCGGAGGTAGTTCCAATTGGTAGGAAACTTCTCCTCGTTTGGCGAGAATGCAAAAAGGTCCAATGTAACGAGGAGCCAATTTGCCTTTGATACCGAAACGATGGGTTCCCTTCAGAGGGGTGACCCGAAGATAAGCCTTCTCGTCAACCTCGAAAGTCATAGCCTTATGCTTTCGGTCATATTGACTCTTTTGACGAGATTGGGCTGTTTTCAACTTTTCACGAACGATGCGAACTTGTTCTTCTGCTTCCTGAATCATATCCGGGCCAAAGAATTGTCTTTCCCCGGTCTCTGACCAGTTAAGGGGTGTTCGACATCGTCGTCCATAGAGAACTTCAAAAGGGGCTTTACCCAAGCTAGATTGATAGCTGTTGTTGTAGGCGAATTCGGCAAATGGAAGGCACTTCTCCCAGTCCATTCCGAATGAGATAACAGAGGCTCGAAGCATGTCTTCTAGAATCTGATTGACGCGTTCCACTTGACCACTCGACTGAGGGTGGAAAGCGGTGCTAAAGGAGAGACGGGTTCCCATAGCATTTTGGAAGCTTTCCCAAAATCGAGAGGTGAAAAGACTTCCTCGATCCGAGTTAATTTCCAAAGGAACACCATGGAGGGACACTATTCGGGAGATGTACAAATCTGCCAGCTGACTAGCGGTTATACTCTCACGAACAGGTAAGAAATGGGCTACTTTGGAAAGACGATCGACCACGACGAAAATAGCATTATTCCCTCTCTTGGTCCTGGGAAAACCGGTAATGAAATCCATACCAATTTTATCCCATTTCCATTCAGGAATAGCTAAGGGTTGAAGGGTGCCAGCAGGCCGTTGGTGCTCTGCTTTTACACGACGACAGACGTCGCAATTTGCAATATACTGAGCAATTTCTCTCTTCATCCTAGTCCACCAGAACCTCTGGCGTAGGTCCTGATACATCTTAGTACTACCGGGATGAATAGTGAGAGGAGATTCGTGAGCTTCCTTAAGGATTAATCGCCTTAGGTTGCGCACTTTGGGAACCACTAGTCGATTCCCGAAGTATACGACTCCTTGATCATTAACGGAGAAACAATTCGCAATTCCTTTCTGAATGTTTCTCTTGATGCGGGAGATTCCCGGATCTACCTTCTGTGCTTTGATAATCTGATCCGTAAGGGTAGGTTTTGCCACCAAGGTGGAGAGAAAACCTTGAGGTACAATGTGAAGGTTAAGCTTCCGAAATTCCTCATGGAGAAGCGGTTGACTTTGTTGTAACATCAGGTTGTTACAATAAGATTTACGACTTAGCGCATCAGCCATGACGTTGGCTTTCCCTGGGGTGTAGGTTATTCCTAAGTCGAAGTCTGTGATCAACTCAACCCAACGTCTTTGCCTGAGATTCAAATCCGGTTGGGTGAAAATGTACTTCAGACTTTGGTGATCAGTGAATATTTCGCAACGATTACCGAGGAGGTAATGTCGCCAGGTTTTAAGTGCATAGACTACGGCTGCAAGCTCTAGATCATGAGTAGGATAATTCTCCTCATGTGGGTGCAATTGCCGTGAAGCGTAAGCAATTACGTGTCGATCTTGCATAAGAATGCAACCTAGTCCTTGTCGCGAGGCGTCGCAGTAGATAACAAAGTCCTTGGAGAAGTCTGGCGGTACCAGTACGGGAGCAGAGGTCAGGCGTCTTTTCAGTTCCTGAAAGCTGTGCTCACATTGTGGAGTCCATTCGAACTTCTTATCTTTCTTGAGGAGTTCGGTTAGGGGTTTAGCAACTTTGGAGAAGTTCTCGACAAAGCGACGGCAATAGCTCGCTAAGCCTAGAAAACTCCGAACTTGCTTGACCGATTCGGGTGGAGTCCAATTAAGGACGGCTTGAACTCGCTCAGGGTTAACAGCAATACCTTTACCAGATATTACATGACCCAGATAGGTCACTTCTGACAACCAGAATTCACATTTCGAAAATTTGGCATAAAGGCGATGCTCTCGAAGTTTCTTCAACACTAGCCTTAAATGTTCGGCATGTTCTTCCTCGTTCTTGGAGTAGATGAGTATATCATCGAGATAAACTACGATGAATTTATCCAAATACTCCATGAAGATTGAGTTCATTAACCGAGAAAAGGTGGCTGGAGCGTTGGTTAAACCGAAGGACATGACGGTGTACTCGTATTGGCCATAACGAGTAACAAAGGCCGTTTTAGGAATGTCCCCGTTTCTGATTTTTATTTGATGGTAGCCCAACCTCAAATCCATCTTGGAGAAGATTGAGGATCCAGCGAGCTGATCGTACAGGTCGTTGATCCTGGGAAGTGGATATTTGTTCTTGATTGTGACCAAATTGACAGGTCGGTAATCTACAACCATCCGGTCCGTACCATCCTTCTTCTTAACGAACAGGATGGGGCAAGCCCACGGAGATGAACTAGGGCGGATGAAACCCTTTTTCAAGGACTCATCGAGTTGTTTCTTAAGCTCGGCTAGTTCTAGTGGTGCCATCTTATAGGGTCTTCTAGCAATCGGAACGGTTCCTGGAATGAGATCTATTACGAACTCAACATCCCTGTCAGGTGGAACACCTGGCAATTCCTCTGGAAAAACATCCGGGAAGTCACAGACTACCGGAACGTCCTCAAGGTCTGGCAAAGGGCTGGCGTTAAGAGAATATAATTGTCGCTTGGCTATTCGGGTCAAGACATTGACTATCTTCCCCGAAGGATGGGTGAGTTGAACAGTCCTAGAGAAGCAATCAATTTTGGCTTGATGAGCTGACATCCAGTCCATACCCAAAATGATATTAATATCTGAAGATTTAAGGGCTATCAAAGATGCGAGAAAAACAAGTCTGTCGACTTGGATTTCATTTCCATGGCTTACTCTAGAAGTTTGCCATTTGGATCCCGGAGTTTGAATTACCATAGAGGTTGGCATATCACCGAATGCGACGTTATGCAAGCGAGCATAGTTTTCAGATATAAAAGAATGAGAGGCTCCTGGATCGAAAAGAACAGATGCCGGGTGGCAATTAACAAGAAGCGTACCGAGAACGACGTTGGGATCCTCTTGAGCTTCTTCGGCAGAGATACAGTTGACATGGCCACGTGAAGCGGCGACCGGCTTAGCGTGGAATATTTTTCCTGTTGTCTTGCCACGGCCAACAGCTTTAGCAGATTGGTTGGGGTTGGTCTGGGAACACTCACGCATATAGTGACCAGATTCCCCACATTTGAAACAAGTCACGGAACCGGTACGTGGAGGAGCATTATTGGTTGGACCCCCATAGGGCTTGGCCGGTGCAGACTGCTGAACGGGGCGAGGCGCCTGGTAAGATGGCCTCGGTGTGAACCTGGGTGGCAGGGCGGTGTTGGGCACCCACACGCGGCGCTTTTGAGGACCATCACCGGATGAGGAACCCATGTCACGGCCATGCTTGCGTGTTGCGTCATAGTCAGTCTGACCAGTTTCAGCACTGATGGCTTTGTTGACAAGTTTCTGAAAAGATGTGCACTCATGCAGACGGAGGTCGCGGCGAAGCTCAGGACTAAGTCCCTTATGGAACCTTGCTTGCTTCTTGGCGTCAGTAGACACTTCCTCAGTTGCATATCGGGCGAGATTACCAAACTCCCTGCTATAGGCATCCACAGAAAGTCGGCCTTGGGTGAAACTGCAAAATTCTTCACGTTTACGGTCCATGAGACCCTCCGGAATGTGATGTTCACGGAAAGCCTCGCTGAACTCAGCCCAAGTAGTGACATGGCCCGCTGGGCGCATAGCTCCATAATTCTCCCACCATAGACTGGCGGGGCCTTCAAGATGATATGCAGCAAAGGTGACCTTGTCAGCCTCCGCTACCAGCGCGGAACGCAGTTTGTGAGAGATACTGCGAAGCCAGTCATCAGCGTCGAGAGGCTCGACGGAGTGGTGGAACGTGGGTGGATGCAATTTGATAAAATCACTGAGTGACACCATGTTAGTCCTCTGATGGTGTGCTGTATTCTGTTCAATACGCTCCAACAAACGGTTGGTCTCCCGCTTGTTTCTCTCAGCTTCCATCATAACCTCGGCTAGTGAAGGAGGATGAGGCAGATTTGCATCCCTGACTTCACTGCCTTCGGCCTGCTCTTGAGAAGCAGGGTTAGCGCGCGTGTTGACCATCCTAGGTAAACAAGACAATGATTTAGTCAGGATGATAAAATTCCAACATGGGATACAAAATGTAAGGAATAACTCGGAATGCAAGATGATCATCCGTATGACATGGTAGATACAGAAACTGCTTCTTTTATTCCATCGTCATACACACCATACAGGGTTTAGTACAAGACCAAACAAAGTACTATTACGGTGAAAAGAGGATTACATCTCATCGGAGGCATTCCAAGCTCCTATACATTATTTTTCTACTCCTCCGGAAAGAGTACAAACTAGGTCATATCCCACGAGTCACGCGGGACGATAGAAGACACAGCTAGTGCGAACTAGTGATACTACCACTAACTCAGACCGGTCCGTAGTAGTCCTCGTAGAAGTTGCCTCCATAGCCTGGAAGTTAAACATGATCATCCAGAAACAGACGGTCTCGCGGAGCTTGTGGACCATAGGGGCTAGGATGAGGCCTTGGACCAACAAACGGTGGCCTACGGGGACCGCGAGGTGGGGTGATGCCTCCTACATCACGCCAAACCATCACGTCCGGCAGAGCAGATCTCACAGGATAGAGATCGCGCATATCTGAATATCCAGCTTGCACCGCCGGTGCGAATCGAGTCAAAGTAGCCCAGTGGTCAGCACGGGTATTGAAGAGCTCTAACCTTAAGGCCCGATTTTCATGGTCCTTATCCTCGAGCATCTCAGCAGTGGTGCGAGTCCGTGAATCCTCCTGAGTGGGGTCAGCATAGATAGCCTGGAGATACCCTTGTGCTCCCGGAAGTGATCCTGGCATATACCGGAAGTCAGAGTCCCGAAATAAACCAGATCTGACTCGCATAATGGTCATCATAGAGTAGGCGGCGTCCTGCACAGCCATCTCAATAGTAACCCCGAGTCCATAGGAGCAGTGAAGAGGCTCGGTGGATCCAGGATAAGATGGAAATATCCTGACAGTGCAGAGATACTGGCTTTGATTGAAGTCCCGGAATTGCTCTTCGACCGTGTACTCAGGATACCAGCGGTATCCAGCCTCAGTCATTACCCTGACCAACTTAGCAGTATGGCCGGGTACATCTAGGCATCGAGTCAGGCGAACCACTTGATTGAGGTCGCGAGTGGCCATCTGAAAGCACAATTATAATGCAAAGGCATTAGAATTTCTAGCAAAATTTCGGCAGCATAACAGCTGTAAATGCTCAAAAAGGATATTGAGACATTTGACAAAGGATTTCGTACACACTCAACATCATCATATCAAGTCTTGAAACCATTCCTACCACAAAATGTGGTAGTAGAACTGAACTAGGCTTGTAACCATCAAACTTATAAGGTACTACTGATTAGTAACACGTGATCCTGATAGAGAGAACAGATCCTAATTCCTTAACCCCCGGTGGAAGAATGGACTGACTCAGATCAGAATGTCACAAGGTATAAGGAGTAAAAAGAGCCTTACGTTCCAACCCACAAACAATTCCCCTACATATAACTAAGAATTTCTAGACTCAACATCGACCAGTTTGGCTTAGAGAACCTACAGGCAGTCCGGCTCTGATGCCAACGCTGTCAGGACCCCGACTCGATGTCACATCGATCTAGCTGGTAACACCTCATATCACTTTGCGGCCTCACGCACGGTATTCCCACGGGTGTCGTCTTACCCTTTTCCCGGGACCGTTTGCGCCTTTTGGCTCACGTATATGATAGTGTCGCTAGCATCCATATGATAAAGAGCCCGGGCTGACATGACTAGTCGTAAACCCAAAGTGGCACAGACTTACAGGGACAGGCATCCATGACCCAGCTTCGAACGTGTCGGTCATCAGCAAGTGGGTCCGGGCTGTAGCACTGGGCTAGCAGGACTCCGGTAAACCGGGCTGTAGCGGGCTAACAGGACTCCGGTACTCAAAGCGTGACATTTCCCCGGAGGGACAGACACAGGAACGAAGAAGGACACATGCCGGCCAGCCTAAGTGTTCCAGAGCAGTAGCAAGCTACCATGGCTCAGCGGTAACACTAGGAGACATTTCCCGGTAAGAGAGGCTACTAAAGATAAACAACTAGATAGTCAGATCCCACACATACCAAGCATTTCAATCATACACACAATATGCTCGATATGTGCAAATACAACGAAGCATCACAACATGACTCTATGACACAAGTACTTTATTTAAGGCTCAGGGAGCCATACATAACATACACAAAGGTACGGGTCTCACGACCCCACATACGAGTCATACAGTCATACAAACCAGCAGCGGAAGTAACTTGTCTGAGTACAGACAACTAGTAAAATAAAAGAGGCTTGGAAAGCCTAGCTATACTATGTGGTCCTTCACAAGCTCAGGGTCACCACCTGGGTCTTTAGCCTACTCGTTGATGTCAACGTCTACATAGAACCCATCAGAAGGGGTTGCAGCGTCTTCTGTAAAAATGTAGATTATAGCAACATGAGTACAAAGGTACTCAGCAAGACTTACATCAGATCCTACATACATGCATAGTATCAAGAAGGGTTGGTGGAGTTATTGCAGCAAGCCAGCTTTGACTCTTGGCTAGGCTAACCTACGATACTCCAACTTGAAATGGTTTTGCGCACACGAGTCCACTACTCACCACTTCAATACACTACCGAGGATCCACCTCCGTCTTCCTACAGAAGAGCCATCCTCGGCACTCACACTTATCTTGAGGCTTTTAGTAGTTTCCATTTACTTGTCTATGAACTGTATAGGCAACCAAGTAGTCCTTTACCGCGGACGCGGCTATTCGAATAGATCATGTTAACCCTGCAGGGGTGTACTTCTTCATACACGCTCTCACCACTTACCGTCGCTTACACGGCATGTACTCGGCAACCTTCAAGCGGAAGCCCAACGTGGGTGTCGGCCACGACCTACCTAATCACCTAAGCCTCCAGTCCAGGTTTATCGCCTATTCAGGTTCCATCCGCAGGGAGTCCGGCCGAAGTTTCCCATACGGCCCCGAACGATGTGAACAGGGTTCCCGAGATACCTAACGGGTACTCTGTACACCGTGCCACGTACCTACCGTATCACAGCCCACCCCTACGGTCAGCGCTGTCCACGGCCTCCAGTAGGCTACAAACACCAGAAACTACTTGCAACTCCTGGACGGAGAACGAGGGTGAATAAGAAGCCGAGAGGGTCCATTGGTTTCGGGCCCAATGCATGGTAGTAGCTGATTCTTAAATCACACATACAGATCTCAGTGCTTAAGGTCGGCTTCAATGAAACAACCCACCATGTACTCCTACATGGCCTCTCATCGATACCTTTACCAAATCGTGTTCACCACACCACTCTCATTACCGACATAATCATTTCACTCTAGCCCATCACCCAGATGGACCAGACCTGACACGACTCTAAGCATAGCAGGCATAGCAAGGTAGGAACAACACATACATAGGGCTCAATCAACTCCTACACATGCTAGTGGGTTTCATCTAGTTACTGTGGCAATGACAGGTCATGCAGAGGAAATGGGTTCAACTACCGCAGCACACAGCAGTTTGAATCGCGTTGTCCTAATGTAGTAAAAGAGAGCAGGAGCGAGAACATGGGATTGTATCGATATGATCAAATGGTTGGTTGCTTGCCTGATGGTTCGATGCACTGATATGGTTCTTCGTTAGGGTAATCACGGTACTCCTCGGGGGCAGAACCTGTCGCAAAGGACACCGATACACAACCATCACCAAACAATGTGCAACAATATGATGCATGCATGAAACATAGCAATATGAGTGTGTTGGGCTAATGCAACTAAAATCAGAGGGGTTTGAACAAATTTGAATCAAGGATTCAAATTTCAAATTCAAATATGGCCTTTTAAAGTGCTTTTCCTTGTTCTGCTTAAAACATCAATTTAACTTGTTTGCTCATGCATGAAAATAGTACAGATGGATAGATTGGATTTTTCTGATCATTTTTCATATATAATTTGTCCAATTTGGAGTTAGAGAATAAAAGTTATGAATTTTTGAAGTTTAAATAATATTCTGGAATTTCCTGATTTAAATTAAATCCAGAAGTTAATTACTGCGTCAGCCTGACGTCAGTGTGACGTCAGCAGGTCAACGGAACAGGTCTGGGTCAAACCTGACAGTGGGTCCCGCATGTCAGGGTGATTATTTTAATTAAGATTTGATTAAAACTAATCCTGTATAATTAGCAGGGCTGGGCCCCACCTGTCATTGACTCAGGGGAGTCAACCAGGGCCCACCCGTGGTCAAAGTCAAAGCCGGTGACGCCGGCGTTTAGCCGCCGGCGAGCCAGATGCGGCGGCGGGAGTGGTTTTGGCCATTTCGGCCACCAAAGAGGCCGCGGAGACCACCGAAGTGGAGCTGAGGACAAACCGCAGCTCTTGGCGGAGTCCGTTGGGGTCGGGGTGGCCGGAGTTGGCGCCGGCGACGACTTTGGCGGCCACCGGGGTTCGGTCGAGGATGAACTTGGCGCTAGGGGGGTCGGTGAGGCTCGTGGAGTGGCTAGCTAGGTGCTGTGGGACTCGGTGAGTAAGATGGACACCATCTTGTGGCCGGAGTGTGGCCGGAAGCACGTCGGCGACGAGGTCCGCGACGGCGCGTGCGTGTGAGCTTGGTGCGCTCGTTGTGGTGCTCGAGAGAGAGAAAGAGAGGAAGGGGAAGTTAGCCCAGCTCACTGCGGTCTTGATGGAAAGGACGACGTGGTCGGGGACGAGCTGCTGCGGCGGCGACGGCGAAGGGGATCTCCGGCGATGGCGGTTCCGGCGAGGTTGGTGCGGCGGCTTCGAGGCACGCGAGCGCTCGGGGCTCGGCTAGCTCGAAGGAGTAGAGGACGGCGGAGCTTCTGGACAGGGTGGCGCGGCGTGGAGACGACGGGGAGCACGGCTACGGCGGTGGTGCGGCGACAGTGGCGTCGGCCATGGCGTGGGAGCGCGAGGGAGAGGAACTGGGGGCGAATGGAGGTGTCCAGGAGGGTCGGGGCGCGACGTGGAGCTCGTCCAGGCCATCAGGGCGGCGAGAGAGGGAGGCCGGGCGGCGTGCAGCTGCGTGGCGAGCTGCGGTGCCGCCGCCGAGCACCTTGGCTGCCTGCCTGGCAAGCCAAGCAGCTCGCTGGAGCGGTGGCCGGGCTGGGCCGGCCAGGTGGGCTGGCTGGTGGGCCTGCGGTGGCGCCAGGTAAGTTTTCCCCTTTTTTTCTGTTTTCTGATTTATTTAATATAAATCTGCAACTTTGTTGAATTTAAGAAAATACCTAGGCAACTTCAAAAATCACCAAACTATTCCTGGCCCATAGTTGGATTATTTCCAACATGAAACATTTTAGTTTGGAGATATTTGAGCATTTAAATATTTTATATTATTTTAAATGCCCAAATTCAAATATTTATGATTTAATTCAAAAACCCTAGGATGGCCTAGGAAAATGTGCACCATTTTTGGCAGAGGTTCTGAACCAAGACAAAAATGATGGGCATTTTAGAAGGGCATTTCAGGTTCATTGAAAAATTATTTTAGTAACCCTAGTTGGTTTCAGAGGGGACTGGGGGTTCTGTCATCCCCATTTCAAGTTTCTGATGAAAGAGTAAACATGATGCAACACTCTAATGCATGACTAGCTAGGGTGTGACAGATCGTCACCACGCTGTCGTGCTGACGGAACTCTCCTTCGGCACTCGGCTGGATCGGAGTTCGAGGGACGTCATCGAGCTGAACATGCGCTAGAACTCGGAGGTGCCGTAGTTTCAGGGCTTGATCGGTCGGGCCGTGAAGACGTACGAGTACATCAACCGCGTTGTTCTAACGCTTCCGCACTCGGTCTACGAGGGTACGTGGACACACTCTCCCCTCTCGTTGCTATGCATCACCATGATCCTGTGTGTGCGTAGGAATTTTTTTGAAATTACTACGTTCCCCAACACCATAATGCATCATCAAGTTTCTTGGACCAATTCTTTCGAGATCCATTTATAGTCTTTTGCAAAATTAATTTGAGCTCTCTATTACTCAATTCTACTTGACCACTAGACCGCGGGTGATATGGGGATGCAATTCTATGATTAACATCATACTTGGCAAGCATTTTACGAAATGCACCATGAATAAAATGTGAACCACCATCAGTCATCAAATATCTAGGGACTCCAAACCTCGGAAAAATAACTTCTTTAAGCATCTTAATAGAGGTGTTATGATCAGCACTACTAGTTGGAATAGCTTCTACCACTTAGTAACGTAATCAACAACAAGTAAAATATGTGTATACCCGTTAGAGGAAGGAAACAACCCCATATAATCAAAGCCCCAAACATCAAATGGTTCAATAACAAGCGAATAGTTCATAGGCATTTCTTGACGTCTACTGATATTACCAATTCTTTGACATTCATCACAAGACAAGACAAACTTACAGGCATCTTTGAAGAGAGTACGCCAATAAAAACTGGATTGCAATACCTTATGTGCAGTTCTATCTCCAGTGTGGTGTGCTCCATAAGCCTCGGAGTGACACTTGCGTAGGATCTATTCCTATTCATGCTCAGGTATACAACGTCTAATAACACCATCTACTCCTTTATAAAGGTGTGGGTCATCCCAGAAGTAATGTCTTAAATCATAGAAAAACTTTTTATTTTGCTGGTATGTGAAACTAGGTGATATAAATTTAGCAACAATATAATTATCATAATCAGCAGACCATGGAGCAGTATGAGAAGCATTTATGACAGCTAATTGTTCGTCAGGAATGCTATCATCAATAGGTAGTGGGTCATCAAGAACATTCTCTAACCTAGACAAGTTGTCTGCAACGGGGTTCTCAGCTCCCTTTCTATCAATAATATGCAAATCAAATTCTTGTAGTAGGAGAATCCATCTAATAAGTCTAGGTTTAGCATCTTTCTTTTCCATAAGATATTTAATTGCAGCATGATCAGTGTGAACAGTTACTTTAGAATCAACAATATAAGGTCTGAACTTATCACAAGCAAATACAACTGCTAAAAATTCTTTTTCAGTAGTAGCATAATTTCTCTGGGCATTGTCTAGAGTTTTACCAGCATATTGGATAACATTTAATTTCTTATCAACTCTTTGTCCTAGAACAACACCTACAACATAATCACTAGCATCACACATAATTTCAAAGGGTAAATTCCAATCAGGCGGCTAAACAATAGGTGCAGAAATCAATGCTTTCTTAAGTATTTCAAATGCTTCTACACAATTATCATCAAAGACAAAAGGAATATCTTTTTGTAAGAGATTAGTCAGAGGCCTGAAGATTTTAGAGAAGTCCTTGATGAACCTCCTATAAAAACTGGCATGACCAAGGAAACTTCTTATACCTTTAATGTCCTTGGGACACGTCATCTTTTCAATAGCATCGACTTTAGCTTTATCAACTTCAAGACCTCTTTCAGAAATTTTATGCCCCAAGACAATACCTTCATTAACCATAAAGTGACACTTCTCCTAATTCAAGACAAGATTAGTTTCTTCGCATCTCTGCAAAACTCGATCAAGGTTGCTCAAGCAATCATCAAAAGAAGTTCCACATACGGAGAAATCATCCATGAAAACCTCAACAATCTTTTCACAAAAATCTGAGAATATAGCCATCATGCATCTTTGAAAGGTAGCAGGTGCATTACATAAACCAAAAGGCATACGTCTATAAGCTAAGGTACCGAAAGGGCAAGTAAAGGTGGTCTTTTCTTGATCTTCTTTTGACACAGGTATTTGAGAGAAACCAGAATAACCATCTAGAAAGCAAAAGTGTGTATGTTTGGATAATCTTTATAGCATTTGATCGATAAAAGGTAAGGGGTAATGATCCTTTTTAGTAGCTTTATTTAATTTGTGGAAATCAATTACGATTCTATAACCTGTAATAGTTCTTTGTGGGATCAATTCATCTTTATCATTAGGAACAACAGTTATACCTCCCTTCTTAGGGACACAATGGACAGGACTTACCCACTGACTATCAGCAACGGGATAAATTACTGCCTCCAGAAGCTTTAGTATTTCTTTTCTTACCACTTCTTTCATCTTAGGATTTAACCGTCGTTGGTGATCAACAACCGGTTTAGCATCTTTCTCCAATTTTATTTTGTGTTGGCATAGAGTGGGACTAATGCCTTTAAGATCACCAAGAGTATATCCAATAGCAGCACGGTGCTTCTTCAGAGTTTTCAATAATCTCTTTTCTTCATGATCTGAAAGGTTAGCACTAATAATAACATAATATATCTTTTGTCATCAAGATTAGCATATTTAAGAGTATCAGGAAAAGGTTTAAGCTCAAACACGGGATCACCCTTGGGTGGAGGAGGATCCCCTAGGATTTCAACAGGCAAGTTGTCTTTCAAAATAGGTCCTATTTAAAGAATACTTCATCTATTTCCCTTCTTTCATTCATAAATATATCATTTTCATGGTCTAGCAAATATTGTTCGAAAGGATCATTAGGAGGCACGACAATAGAAGCAAGACCAATAATTTCATCTTTACTAGGCAATTCCTCATCACGGGGTTGTCTACGAAATTTAGCAAAGTTAAACTCATGAGACATGTCCCCCAAACCAATAGTAAGAACATCCTTTTCGCAGTCTATCCTAGCATTAACAGTATTCAAGAAGGGTCTACCAAATACGATGGGACAAAAACTATCTTGTGGGGAACCAAGAACAAGAAAATCAGCAGGATATTTAACTTTCCCACACAAGACTTCAACATCTCTAACAATCCCAACTGGTGAAATAGTGTCTCTATTAGCAAGCTTAATTGTAACATCAATTTACTCTAACTCAGAAGGTGCAATATCATGCATAATTTCTTTGTATAAGGAATGAGGTATTGCACTTGCACTAGCACCCACATCACATAAGCCATGATAACAACGGTCTCCTATCTTAACAGCAATAACATGCATGCCTACAACAGGTCTATGTTTATTTTTAGTATCAGGTCTAGCAATTCTAGCATCTTCATTATAGAAGTAAATAATATGCCCATCAATATTATCGGCCAAGAGATCTTTAACCATAGCAATACTAGGTTCAACTACAATTTGATCAGGGGGTTTGGGTGTCCTAATATTACTGTTGGGGATATAAGTAGTGGGTATAAACTACCCAGGAGGGGCCGGTTTAGCCTCAGAGAGGTTACTAATATTGAAGCCCATGAAGTTATAGAAGACGACAACTTATGAAGGAAACTTAACAAGGGAGCCCAAAGCCCAGAGGCTGGTTAGGGCCCATAAATATAAACCGCCATGGGCGTGTAACTTGTAATGTAAGGTAGGAAAGAATAGATACCGAGCCGAACACATTTATGAACCGGCCTCGGGATTCTGTAGACTGACGGACGTTAACCTGTGTATATAAAGGGACGACCCGACGGCAGATTTAGGGAAGAGAAACAACAACTCGAGAGCCAGGTTACGCGTATTCGCTCCCTGGTTATCGAAACCCTAGCAATTCCACCTCAACTGGATCGTAGGCTTTTACCTTCATCGCAAGATGCCGAACCAGTATAAACTCCCCGTGTCCTTTGTCCGGTTTAACCCCTTTAAGCTAATCTCGTTGCGATGGCTCCACGACTAAGTCCTCACACTAGGACATCTAACATGACAATTCCATGATAGTTGGTGCCCACCGTGGGGCTATCACACGATGGTTTCAAGTTCTTAGAGGGTGATTCCGAAGGACTCAAGGGATACGTAGTGGGCCGGATCACCAAGAGTCATCGCGACAAGCTCTACATCGACGATGCAGGCTGGGGCCCCGACACCGACTTAATCGAGTACGAGTACCGGGTCCCCTTCAGAGGAATTCATGTCTTCATCGGCAAGATTGGCGAACCGGGCCGTGAGCTGGACATCTGCGCCGACCTCATCGAGACGGCTCAGCGTGCAAGACCCGCCTGAGTTCAACCCGCCATGAAGCGTTCGTTCGTAGGATTCATCAATGGTGCAGAATCTGAACCGGTTTCCGACGGTGAGATAGTTGTTTATTCAGATGGCGAATCATCCACCGGCGAGACTGAGTCATTGTACCAACTGCCAGATGGCCGGTTTGGGGGCTGTTCCGATGGCGATAGTATTCCAGACCCCCTTGAACTGCCAAACCTGGTTGCGATCTTTATGGCCGGTACGCAGCCCATGCAGCACTCCTCAGCTGCGGCAGCAATGATTTCCGGATTGGCAGCCGGGGAAGGAGGCCCCGCATGCCCGCTGGCTCAAGTCCTGTCTGGGTCATTGGACGCCTTGACGACATTGTTGACCATAGAGGTTAACCTGGATAATCGAGATCAGCATAATGCGGTGGTCATGAAACTGCGAGATCGGATAGCTCAGGCCAAGGAGGACATGGTGGCTGAGGAAACCAGGATGGCTGAGGAGCAGGCCGATTTGGATGCTCAGGCACAGCGGATTCAGTCAGAAAATTACCGGCTCATGCTGGATCAGAACGCTTCAAATGATGTGATGAGGAGGAGGCATCGGTCTCGTCTACCACTAGTTTATGAAGCAATGAATCTCTTTAACACGCCAGGAGTGGGAACTAGTAACCCGACAGCGATAAACTGGGTTGAAGCACCTAGGACAGGAGCGCCGGATCAGCCACGGATGACGGACCCGCCTCGACAGAGCCATGACCCGCCTCAGTACGTGCCAACACCACCGGGTCACTTTTCTACCACTTTGGATAACATGATCGCTGCGACGTCGCGATTGGCAGCTATTCCAATGGAAGGCAAGTCTCCAGCAGCGGTTGAGACACAGCGGGCCAGAGATCTTCTTCAAATGGCTTTCGTTCGGCAGTAGGCTTATTTGTATAGTAGATACATGATTCATTTAATCCCTCGTCCGAGCCGGAGTTACAGCAGGCATATTGAGGAACCAACCGTGTCCAGCAGTGGACGGAGCCATAATCCATCCCGTAGGCCTAACCCGGTAGGAGGGGGAGCTGATGCTTAGGACGTAGTGGACCAGGGAAAAGCGCGTCGAGAAGCCGAGTTAGCTGCACAGTATGCGGCACGTCAGCCTACCCCAGTTCTTGCAACAACTTCAGTGGATCCAGGTGTGACCTTTAGAAATTTGGGTGCACCGTGTTTAGTGTCGGCCTTGCATAATGAGCATTTGCCCAAGGATTTCAAGTGTCCTCGCAAGGTGCCTAACTATATGGCCGATTTATCTCCTGACGCGTGGGTTGAGAGTTATGAGATGGGCATGGAGCTGCTGGACGTTAGTGAAGTTGCATGTGCTAAGTATTTCCCCCTGATGATGGAAGGGACGGCCCGGACTTGGTTAAAGGGGCTCCCAGCTAACTCCATCGGATCATGGGCCGAGTTAAAGGCCTGGTTTATCCAGAATTTTAAAGACACATGCAAGCAGCCCATGTCAATTGTCGACTTAGCCACCTGTGTCCAAGAAGAAGGTGAATCGACGACTCATTGGGTGCGCCGAGTTTCAGAGATTTTGCACCCGCCGGATCGTATCAATGCCGATTTGGCGGTCTTGACGTTAGAAGGCAATTGTCGTTTCAAGCCCCTTAAGATGAAACTGGGGCGGCTTAAACGTCATTGTAATGACATGGGGACACTCATGGCGGCCTTGGTTAAATACGCTGACTCTGATGGTACCAAGGACCCTGAGTCTGATGATGAAAAGCCGGGGAAGGGAAAGAGGAGCAGCAACGCCAAGGGGCAACAACTTAATCCGGCAAATCGAGGAGGAAATGGTAAGCGCAAGGCTGAGAATAATTTTGATTTTGTGGCTAACACCAATGCGCAGAATAATAGTCAGCACCGTAAGAGTAAACCGCCCCCACAGACCGGACAGTCAGGCATCAATCTTGGGCAACTATTAAACCAGCCCTGCCCAAGACACGGGACGAAGGAAAGGCCGTCCAGACACCTCTAGAAAGATTGCTTCTGTCATGCTCAATATGCGATACTATCCTAAAGAGACTCAAAGGTCCCACCAAGGATAGAACCGCATATTGATACGCTTTTGCAAGGTGGATATCATTACATCCACATTACATAATAGATGGGGATACATACAAGAGGCACACAATGCCACACGAATACAACAACACATCATACACAATATCAACTTCCGACTACGGATGAAACACAAATAGAAGCTCAAACGACATCCACCCTGCTAGCCCAGGCTGCCGACCTGGAATCTATCCCCTGACCGAAGAAGAAGCAGAAGAAGAACTCCAAAACAAGCAAACATCGCTCTCGCGTCAAGATCATCACATAACCTGTACCTGCAACTGTTGTTGTAGTAATCTGTGAGTCACGAGGACTCAGCAATCCCATTACCATGGGTATCAAGACTAGCAAAGCTTAATGGGAAAGGAAGGGGTAAAGTGGTGAGGTTGCAGCAGCGACTAAGCATATATGGTGGCTAACATACGCAAAGAAGAGCGAGAAGAGAAGCAAGTGGAATGGTCGTGAAACTAGCGATGATCAAGAGGTGATCCTGAACTCCTACTTACGTCAAACATAACCCAAAACCATGTTCACTTCCCGGACTCCGTCGAAAATGGACCATCACGGCTACACACACGGTTGATGCATTTTAATTCGTATCAGGTGTCAAGTTATCTACAACTGGACATTAATAAATTCCCATCTGCCACATAACCGCGGGCACGACTCTCGAAAGTTTATACCCTGCAGGGGTGTTCCAACTTAGCCCATCACAAGCTCTCACGGTCAACGAAGGATATACCTTCTCCCAGGAAGACCCGATCAGTCTCAGAATCCCGGTTTACAAGACATTTCGACAATGGTAAAACAAGACCAGCAAAGCCGCCCGATGTGCTGACAATCCCGATAGGAGCTGCACATATCTCGTTCTCAGGGCAACAACGGATGAGCAATCCGTACAACTAAAACCAGACCTCAAGTTTCCCTGAGGGGGTGCTGCAAAGGGCTCTGGTTCGGACCAGCACTTAGAAAAGCACTGGCCTGTGGGGCTAAAATAAAGATGACCCTCGGGTTGGCCGACCCAAGGGAAGGGTATAGGTGGTGGTGAGGCAAATGGTAAAACCAAGCTTGGGCCTTGCTGGAGGAGTTTTATTGAAAGTGAACTGTCAAGGGGGTCCCATAAATCACCCAACCGCATAAGGAATGCAAAATCAAGGAACATAACACCGGTATGACGGAAACTAGGGTGGCAAGAGTGGAACAAAACACCAGGCATAAGGCCGAGCCTTCCACCCTTTACCAAGTATATAGATGCATTAATTAAATAAGAGATATTGTGATATCCCAATATAATCTTGTCCATCATGGAGCAATCTTCAACTTCACCTGCAACTAACAACGCTATAAGAGGAGCTGAGCAAAGCGGTAACATAGCCAAGCAACGGTTTGCTAGGAAGGGTGAAAAAGGTTAGAGGCTGACATGGCAAATTGGGAGGCTTGAAGAACAAGTGATAGGTAGCACAACATAGCGATAGAACGAAGCAACTAGCATAACAATGATAGTAGTGAGATCCAAGGTGACGGTCATCTTGCCTGAAATCCCGCAAGGAAGAAGAACGAGTCCATGAAGAAGACGAACGGGAGTAGTCGAATGAATCCTCACAATCGCAACATTGTCGGAACTAAGAAGCAACACCGAAAAGAAACGAACAACATGGCAAATGCACAAGCATAAACATGGCATGATGCACAATTCAAGTATGATGCATGTCCGGTTTAAATAGCATGGCATGGCATGGCAAAATGCAACAAGCAATACTACAAGTTAAGTGGAGCTCAATATGCAACGAGTTGCATATTGGCGAAACTTCACAACATTAATTTAGTTCGATCTTGTTTAGGCTACCCAACAATATTAAATGTTGTTAAACATGGCAAGAGGTGAAGCATAAGTAAACTAACTATTTAAGCAAGTTTAAATGAGGCCGGAACAACAAACAACAATTCCAGAAATTCCCCACAAGTAATATTCGAATTTGGTACTGTTCTGCCCTAAATCATATTTTATTGTTGTTAAAAATGCAAAAAATGCCACCATGTTAAACTAGGCATTTTTCCACCCCATTTACATATAAATTTTATTAAATTTGGAGCTACGGTTATTTAGTTATGAATTAAAGCATTTTAACATGGCATTTATGCAAATAAACACAAACAACATTTTAAACATTTTAAACATGGATGAAAGCAGCATATTATTAAACTAGATGAAATTCTAAGCATATTGCATATAAGACATGTTTTATTTGGATGCATGGTTAAATAGTTATTAGAAGTTTAAAACAGGGGCATTTTCTGTAATTATTAATGCACTGGTTTAAATCACAAAATCGTCGAGGGAAAAAAACATGAGATGGGCCGAATCTGGCTGGCCCGACAGGAGCACTGGGTGCGGCTTAGATAGAGATGGGCTGCAGCTCACCTCGCTGGGTTGGCCCAGATCGGTGGAGAGGAACGCTCGCTGGGCGAGATCGGTAGCTGGCCCGTGAGGCAAAACGAGTGAGCACCTCTCGCTCCTCTGGTCAACGGGACGAGCAGAGGAGGACGAGGCAGGGACGCACGGGACCTAGCGAGCTGGTCAACGCGGCTGGACGAAGCGAGCGAGGAGGCAGGGGCTCGTCCTCATGAAGCAGGACGACGGCGGCGGACTTGGCGCGGAGCCGGGCGAGGATGGCGGATCCAGTCGTAGATGGAGATGAGGCAACCGGGTCTTGCGGTTGGCGGTGCTGAACTCCATCAGGCGGCCATGGATGGGACCTGCGAAGCACCATGGCTGCGGGGTGAGGGAGATGAACGAGGGGAATTGAAAGAAAACGGGGAAGGGAGAGGAACGAGGTCACCAGCGGCGAGGTTCGGGCCAAGGCAGGAGAAGGAGGGCCGGGGAGGTCCTGGTGCTCGCTGGAGATCGAAGCAACGGTGACGTGCTGCTCGTGATCCCCTCGGGATAGAGCAGAGGAAGTGGCCTCGGTGCCTGCGGGTACAGGGATGAGGAGGCAGGCACACGCGGGAGCAGGAGGACGGGAACGTTGTCGAGCACGGGAGGCCGGCGCTGGTTTCACCGGCGGCGACGGTGCCACGGGGGGAGGAGCAAAGAGGAGGAGCTCCTTCTCGATCCCAGATCGACCAAGCAGGGAGGCTCTCGGGCATGGTCACGCTGGAGCGAGGGGTGCAGGGTTGCGGTTGCTGGTTGGATCGTGGGAGGTCTCAGAGTTTAGGCAGGTGGCTGCGCTTGCGGGTGGCGACGGAAATCAAGGAGCTGGTCGGAGCGATCTAGTAGGGTGGATGGGGACTGTGAGGTGGGTGGTGGCTGGATCGGGAGGGATCCCGAGGAAGGGAGTGGCGGCGGCAGGTGAGGGAAAATCCCCTAGAATTTAGGGTTGGGGCAGATTGGGTTAGGGGCTCATCTGCTATAAATAGCATATGGCCTAGAGGGGGTTTGTACAAATTTGATCATCGGATCGTGATCGGACGATCGAGAATAAAAGGTTAGGGAAGTCCAATGAAGAAACAAAAATATTTTAGGGATGTTTGGGGATCATCCGGACCCAACGGTGACGACTGCCCGGGTCGGGTTTGGAAGAGGTTTTGTACGCGCGTGAGGGGTTTGCGGGATGTGCAGAGAGGTTAGGAAGCCAGTCAAGAGGGAAACAAAATCTGGTTGGTCTCAGAACGGTCAACGAAAACAAGGGGTGACGCGGCAACTACCAGCGGATACGGGTTTTCTGAAAACATATGGATGCGATGCACATGATGTTATGAGATGAGATGCATGGCATGAACAAAATGCAAAACAAACGACAAAAACCCAACCACGAAGGAAAAATCATATTTCGGAAAAGGCAAGAGTTGGAGTTACAAATATGGAAAGTTGTATCCGGGGCGTTACAGCTTCATCATGAAGGAGTTCAAACATTCAAATTTTACCAAGATGGTCAGGGACCGGGCGGCGGTTTAGGATCTGGTTTCCATGGACCGGGTTATGGTGGAGGCGGTTCAAGCTCGGGATTCCAAGGTAATCCGGGCAATCAAAACAACTAGGGTGGTTATAACCAGCAGAATAATTAGGGAAATCAGCAACAGTCGGGTTATCAGAGCCACCCAAAGCAGTTGAACAGTGGGCAGTATCATGTCTTCACCACTAGCTTATGCAAGCGTGACCAGAAGCTTCATAAGAGGGCAGTAAATTCGGTTGAACCGGCAGTCCCACGTTATTTGCGTTGGTCTGAACGACCCATTGTATGGAGCCAAGAGGATCACCCGCCACGGGTTGATAATCCGGGTCACCTGGTGTTGGTGGTGGCACCTCATGTTGGAGGGTATAAGTTCACAAAGGTGCTCATGGATGGAGGGAGCAACATCAATATCCTCTATTATGAGACCTTCCATCGCATGGGGCTGACAGATAAAAACCTTAAACCGTCAAACACTATTTTCCATGGTGTGGTACCTGGTAAATCGGCCTACCTGGTTGGTAAGATAGCTCTGGAGGTTGCATTTGGAGATGATCGTGATTCCAGATCAGAGACCTTAACCTTTGAAGTGGTGAAGATTAAGAGCCCTTATCATGCTCTGTTTGGACGGTCGGCTTATGCTAAGTTCATGGCCCGGCCCTATTATGTTTATCTGCAGCTCAAGATGTCGGGTCACCATGGGACCATCACAGTACATGGGAGCCGGAAGATAGCTTTGGAGTGTGAAGAGGGCGATGCAGCTTATGCTGAGTCAGTTTGCGCAACTGAGGAGTTAAAATTTTATAAGGACAATATTGATCCGGCCGATATGACATCTTTGAAAAAGCCAACCACAGAGCATGATCCGGCCTTGAAGTTTAAATCAGCTGATCAGACTAAATTGGTTGATTTTTTTCCTGGCAATTCATCCAAGCAGTTCAGCGTCAGTACTAACCTGGATCTGAAATAGGAAAGCGCACTCATCGAGTTCATCCATGAGAATCGAGACATCTTTGCATGGAAACCTTCTGACATGTCAGGTGTAATGAGGGAACTCGCTGAGCACACTCTCAATATTGATCCCAAGTTTAAACTGGTCAAGCAGTTTCTTCGCCGCTTCAATGAAGAAAGGTGCAAGGCCATTGGTGACGAGGTAGCCCGGCTTTTGGCGGCTGGGTTTATCGTTGAGATTTTCCATCCTGAGTGGCTGGCTAACCCGGTGCTGGTGCTTAAGAAGAATGGCACTTGGCGCATGTGTGTGGATTACACAGATTTGAACAAGGTTTGTCCAGCCGATCCTTTTGCTCTCCCTCGTATTGATCAGATTATTGATGCTATGACGGGTTGTGAGCACTTGAGTTTTTTGGATGCTTATTCTGGTTATCATCAGATCAAGATGGCAGTTAAGGACCAGGAGAAAACAACTTTTATAACTCCCTTTGGAGCCTTCTGTTATGTGTCTATGCCTTTCGGGCTCAAGAGTGCCTAGGCGACTTATCAACGATGTGTGCAGAATTGCCTTCACAAGCAGATTGGGCGCAATGTTCATGCTTATGTGGATGATATTGTGGCGAAGTCCAGGAAGAAGGAGAATTGATAGATGATTTGAATGAGACCTTTGATAACCTCCAGGTTTACAAAATGATGCTTAACCCGGCCAAGTGCGTCTTCGGTGTACCGATAGGAAAACTCTTGGGTTTTGTTGTGTCTAACAGGGGCATTGAAGCAAATCCGGAGAAGATCAAGGCCATCACTTCTCTGGCTAAACCGGCGTGTATCAACGATGTACAACGTCTGGCGGGTCGTATTGCGGCGCTGAGCCAGTTTATCAGCCAGTTGGGAGAAAAAGCTAACCCCTTATACAAGATGATGAAAAAGACAGACAACTTTGTCTGGAGTGATACTGCTGATGCGGCGTTGGAGGACTTGAAGAAGCAGTTAGCCGAGCCACCTGTTCTTGCTACCCCCATTGATAAAGAACCATTGCTATTATATGTGGCTGCTAACGCCCTGGATGTCAGCGTGGCTATTGTGGTGGAGCGCAAGGATGCAGGTAAGGAGTATCCGGTTCAGCGACCGATTTATTATATCAGTGAGGTGCTTATTGAGTCGAAGCAGAGATATCCACATTGGCAGAAGCTTGTGTATGTAGTTTTTATGGCGAGCCGAAAGCTTAAGCAATACTTTCAGGGCCATCCCATCACCGTGGTCAGTTCCGCTCCTTTGGGAGATATCATCCAGAACAGGGAAGCAACTAGCCGAGTTGCTAAGTGGCTATCGAGCTTGGACCTCATGGGTTAAAATATATGCCTCGTACGACCATCAAGTCCCAAGCGCTCGTGGACTTCATCAATGCCTGGACAGAGTTGCAGGCACCGGAGGATAAACCAGAAAACACATACTGGACTATTCACTTCAACGGGTCCAGACAATTGGAGGGCTCGGGGGCTGGAGTTATTCTTACTTCCCCTCGAGGTGACAAATTTTGTTATGTTCTCCGCTTGATGTTTCCTCGTACTAACAATGCAGCTGAGTATGAGGCCTTGCTCCACGGTCTTCAGGTGGCTAAGGAAATGAACTTAATCCGGGTACGGTGCTTTGGAGACTCCGATTTGGTGGCTCAGCAAGTCTCTGGTACTTGGGATTCTAAGGATCCACTCATGGCGGCTTATCGATGTGAGGTGGATGTTATTGCTGGTCACTTCAAGGGTTACCAGGTCGAGCACATTGATCGACCTAAAAATGAAGAGGCGGACACTTATGTGGTCTTCATGGCATCCAGGAAACTACGACACTACTTTCAAGAGTGTTCGATCACGGTGGCCTCCGAAGTACCACTCAATGACATAATAAATAAACGCGACACAACAGGCTGAATTGCTAAATGGGCTATTGAGCTCCTTCCGTCTGACATCACATACAAACCACGGCGGGCCATTAAGTCGCAAGTACTAGCGGACTTCATCGCCGAATGGACAGAGGCCGAACTCCCTAAAGAGTACGACGCGTACTCAAATTGGATCATGCATTTCGACAGCTCTAAAACGCTGGCCGGATTGGGAGCATGTGTCGTCCTAACTTCCCCCACCGGAGACACGGTGCAGTACGTCCTCCAAATATTATACACAGACTCCAACAATGCAGCCGAATACGAGGCTCTGTTGCATGGTCTTCGGATGGCAGTTTCCATGGGCATTCAACGCCTTGAAGTCTGCGGGGACTCGAACCTCGCAATATCTCAGGTAAATGGAGACTTTGACGCCAAGGACCTGAAAATGGCGGCTTATCGCAATGCCATCCTCAAAATGTCAGCTCGGTTCGAGGGGCTATAATTCCACCGTGTGGTCAGAGAAAATAACCAAGCGGCCGATATCCTCGCCCGCATCGGCGCTAGACGCGACCCCGTCCCACCTAATATCTTCTTAGAAAGGTTGTTCAAGACATCCATGGCATGAGAAGGGGAGTCCGGCACTATTAGTCCGGCTCCGAACACAATCCCAGATTCTGAACCTTCTGACATAATCGGAGGCTCTGCCACCAAAATAACATCTTCGGCCCATGAAATAATGGCTGTCATCGCCCCGTGGACCGAGCCCTTCTTGGCCTACCTTAATAGGCAAGAGATCCCCGAGGACAAAAATGAGGCACGTTGTACTGTGCGACGCTCTAAAGCCTACAAAGTCCGTGAAGGAGAGCTCTACAAGAAGAGCGCCACCGGAGTGCTCCAACGATGCATCTCCGAAGAGGAAGGGCGACAGCTCTTAGCCGAAATCCATTCCAGACTAGGCGGACACCATGCGGCAGCCCGAGCTCTCGTGAGCAAGGCCTTTCAGACATGATTCTACTGGCCGACAGCCCGGGCGAACGCACAAGACCTCGTCCAACATTGCGTTGGTTGTCAACTATTTGCCAATCAGAGCCATATTCCCCCTACCGCTCTCCAAACGATCCCCATAACTTGGCCCTTCGCGGTCTGGGGGCTGGATATGGTGGGACCCCTTAAAGGGGGAAGCCATAAGAAAAAAATACTTATTGGTCATGGTGGACAAGTTCACCAAATGGATATAAGCCAAACCAATTAAAATGGCCGAATCCGGACCAGTGATAGACTTCATATCGAAGGTTGTACACCGCTACGGTGTCCCCCACAGTATCATCACTGACAATGGCTCGAATTTTACAGCCGAGGAGGTAAAATCCTGGTGCGGCAAAATGGGCATTAAGCTCGACTACGCCTCTATCTATCACCCCAAACAAACGGTCAAGTTGAATGTGCAAATTGTCTTATTATGAGCGGCATCAAACCCAGACTAGTGTGATCCTTAAAGGAATCAGATACGCATTGGGTCGAGGAACTCGACTCCGTACTCTGGGGGCTGCGGACCACGCCGAATCGCACCACCAGATACACACCATTTTTATGGTGTACGACGCAGAAGGAGTGTTGCCCTGCGGTATAATTCACGACTCACCTCGCGTGCGCATGTATGAAGAGAAGGAAGCCGAGCTAGACCGGCAGGACAACTTAGATGCTTTGGAGGAGGACCGTGATGTCGCTAAAGCCCGTTCCGCATTCTATCAGCAACATGCTCGAAGGTATCAAAGCAGAGAAGTACGGGCCAAAATTATAACATTGGCGAACTCGTTCTACGCCTATCGGAGAAGAAGAAGGACAAGCTCAAACCAAAGTGGGAGGGTCCCTTCATCATTGATAAAGTTCTCACCGGAGGAGCGTACGGTCTGTGTAGTGCATCTGATAACAGACTCGAGCCGAACCCATGGAACGCGGCCAGACTCCGGAGATTCTACGCCTAGCGCCAAACCTGGTGTTCGTCTCCTTAACTCCGCCTCTTCAATTATGTTCTTTTTCCTCCTTTCTCGCCCCTTTTTCCTTTATTTTTACAGCCTTAAAACTATACGGATGCCCTGAGCACTCCGGCCGCATTATGCGTGCACATTATACCTGGGGGCTTCCTATTCGGAAGCTAAATATAACCACTTTAATGGCTTCTTGCCAGACACATATGCATTTTTCTTTCCACATGTTCCTTTTCTTCACCATTATATGCATCGATATGACTTAAGTTTTGGCCATGCTGGGTTGCCTTGCTCTTGTAGTTATGCCCTATGTTCCCGTTAATTTGGCTAGGGCATAAGGGGAGCACCTCTGCGATTGTTATTGCCGGTTGAGCCGGATGTGTACCTCTGACTGGGTGAAGCCAAAAGCTAGCATTCTTAAGGGAATATTCGGTCGGTGAACAAAAGATGTCCTCGTTCATAACAACGAAAATACCCACATGTTTGTTTCCTGCGCTTCTGTTCCCAGTTCGGACATGCACATCGATGCATGCGTACCCAGAGAAAGGAACCCCTAACGGAACTATTCTCTCTGGAAGATGTTTCTTACTATCCATGTAATATAACATAACTAGTTGGGTACTTGTCTGTTCAAGCACTTATGACCCCTACGCCTGGTTTCCATGCATACCCCGGTTTTTCATAATTGTGTGGGTATTCGGATACACCCCGGACTGTCGTATCCGGGGGCTGAAGCGAAAAGTTCCGCCATGACAAATGATTTTCAATCTGGCTAGGGAGTACATGAGCCCATTGAAATTACATAATCATATAGTATGGCTGTACTCTTCCTCTATACTATCCAACAGGCTGTCTAGCTTACAATCCTGCTGGGAATACTTTGCAGCTAACGCTACTTGATCATACACCAAACTAACGGGTATCTCTTGTCCATCTGGCCCAGCCGGTCTGACTTCGGCCATATGGTTCGGGTCAGCCTTGGCGTATCGCGTCTTCACCATGGCCCAAGCTTCTCTCGCACCTTACCGGCAAGCTAGTACCTTCCATAATCGGAAGCGTCGCCGTGCTCCTTTGAGCATCTCTACAAGTTCGCTCATGCCTCCTGGTAGGGAAATGGACGGTGATGTCTACTACACAACCATCTTCTTGTAGACGTTGTTGGGTTTGCAAGTGCACAGGTTTGTAGGACAGTAGAAAATTTCCCTCAAGTGGATGACCTAAGGTTTATCAATCTATAGGAGGCGTAGGATGAAGATGGTCTCTCTCAAACAACCCTGCAACCAAATAACAAAGAGTCTCTTGTGTCCCCAACACACCCAATACAATGGTAAATTGTATAGGTGCACTAGTTCGGCGAAGAGATGAAGATACAAGTGCAAAATAGATAGTAGATAAAGGTTTTTGTAATCTGAAATAATAAAAACAGCAAGGTAACTAATGATAAAAGTGAGCGTAAACGGTATTGCAATGATAGGAAACTAGGCCTAGGGTTCATACTTTCACTAGTGCAAGTTCTCTCAACAATAATAACATAGATAGATCATATAACAAGCCCTCAACATGCAACAAAGAGTCACTCCAAAGCCACTAATAGCGGAGAACAAACGTGGAGATTATGGTAGGGTACGAAACCACCTCAAAGTTATTCTTTCGGATCGTTCTATAAAAGAGTTCGTACTAGAATAACACCTTAAGACACAAATCAACCAAAACCCTAATGTCACCTAGATACTCCATTGTCACCTCAAGTATCTGTGGGCATGATTATACGATATGCGTCACACAATCTCAGATTCACCCAACCAACATAAAAGTACTTCAAAGAGTGCCCCAAAGCTACTACCGGAGAGTCAAGAACGTGTGCCAACCCCTATGCATAGGTTCCCAATGTCACGAAACCCGCAAGTTGATCACCAAGACATACATCAAGTGTTCTCATAAAAGACTCAATCCGATAAGATAACTTCAAAGGGGAAACTCAATTCATCACAAGAGAGTAGAGGGGGAGAAACATCATAAGATCCAACTACAATAGCAAAGCTCGGGATACATCAAGATCGTGCCATAGAGGGAACACGAGAGAGAACATGAGAGAGAGAGATCAAACACATAGCTACTGGTACATACCCTCAGCCTCGAGGGTAAACTACTCCATCCTCGTCATGGAGACAGCCGGGATGATGAAGATGGCCACCGATGATGGGATCCCCCCTCCTGCAGGGTGCCGGGAAGGGCTCCTGAGAGATTTTTGGTGGCTACAGAGGCTTGCGGCGGTGGAACTCCCGATCTATCTTCTGTTCTGGAAGTTTTAGGGTACGTAGGTATATATGGGTGCAAGGGGTACATCGGTGCACCGAAGGGGGGGCCACGAGGCAGGGGGGCGCACCCCAGGGGGGTGGGCGCGCCCCCACCCTCGTGAGCACTCCCCTTCTTTCCTGACGTGCACTCCAAGTCCATCGGGTGGCTTTCCTTCCAAAAATAACTTCTCCAGTTGATTTCGTTCCGTTTTGACTCCGTCTGATATTCCTTTTCCTCAAAACACTGAAATAGGCATAAAACAACAAATCTGGGCTGGGCCTCCGGTTAATAGGTTAGTCCCAAAAATAATATAAAAGTGGATAATAAAGCCCAATATTGCCTAAAACAGTAGATAAAGTAGCATGGAGCAATCAAAAATTATAGATACGTTGGAGACGTATCAGACGGCCACAAAGCCTGGGCAATACCCTGCATCACCTGCCGAGCTCGTACGTGCAGTTGTGAAAGCTCTTGCAGCATATCGCCTGCGGAACAGGGCATCTCCTCTTCAGGGCGTCCCGTCAACATACCTGCAGACATAACTCTATCAATACGCCTCCTCGCCGAACTATACCACAGTTCGTTCAAGCACTTACTATAAATGCCACGTCGAAGCCTCCGGTTCTCCTTCATGGAGTCCGCGAGCTGAGCCCGAACATCTTTCAATTCGATGCTTAGTTGGAGATTAGCATCTTGCAGCTTATTCTTCTCCTGAATAGACTGCATCATCACGCGTTCGCCCGCCTTCAGCTGACTTCGCAGATGCAACTCATTATCTCCCACAGTCTCCAGATTTCCTCCGGGATTGTCTGCCGAATATTTCATCAGATTTATAAACCATGCCGAACACACAAACTGGTAGAAGGAAATCATTACCAGAAGAAATCTTTTTGGATCCCTCTTGTTCGGCTACATTAGCCTTCATTTGGGCCTTACACTCCTCCAGCTCTTGAGACAACCGGGCATTCTTCTCTACAAGAACCTATGCATTTAATGATCCTTAAATCATTTGTGCCAACTGTTTCAAGTCGTAGGGGCTACTACTACACATACTTGTTAAATTCTCTTACCTGTATATCCTTCACATACTGGTCCATTGCTCTGGCAAGTCCATCTTGAGCAGCGCGGATATATGCGTGTCTGGAATTGAAGGCATTGAACGCCTCTTCAGAAAAAATACCACCTCGGAGTACGGCCCATCGGCGCCGGTGATTCATGGCGCTCTCCACTTCTGAATTTGTGGCGGAAAGCATATCCGTATCCTCCGCGGGAGGACAGTTTGGCACTATCCCCACATCAGCCTCCGCCTGTGAATCCGGTACAGGAATCCGGCTACTGGAGGCGTGGCCGGTAGGGTCCCTGGACATAGTCCGGCATTTCCTGACAGGACATAATTAAAGCCGCCATGCCTCGACAAATAGACCAAATAGACCACGGGGCAAGTTCAATGAATACCTCTGGGCCTGCGTACCGCTCCTAACCGCCTTCCTTTTAAGCCTAGCTTGTCTAGGCGCCTCTTGCTGAGAGGCCCCCGCGGGTTCCGCACGGTGTCCCGACCGCCGTTTCTATAAAAACACGGCGTGTGATCATAAGGTACGGCAAACCGAAGGAATCCTTTCAGAAGGTTGGAACCCCGACATTACTTACATGCGACATGGGAAGCAGTCCGGGATAATCTGCGATGATGGCCACTAAAGAGCCGGCACTTCTTGCCTGATAGAAGGTCCCGTCGACGAATTCCACGGATATGTCCGGATCTTCTTCAAGTCCGGGGTCGAGAGCCCGGCCGGGATCCTCTGGCTGTGGAGAGGGGCTGTTGAACTCTTTCGCGACCTTCCTTAGTTCCTGTTTTGAAACAGCAAGGTAAATAATTGTGGCAAAGAAGGAAAGAACGAATAGAGTCGAGTAAAAAATGACAACTTACCCAGCTTCGGGGGTTGTACATGGAAAATCCATCCCACAGTTTAATGCGGAGGAGCTCCTCTTCTTCTCCTTTGTACAATTCGGATAGTATCCTTGCCAAAGATGTGGCGGAGTCCGGACCTTTGCGACCGCAGTGGGAGGCATCGTCTTCTCCATTGAAGTGCCACATGGGTTTTCCCCTATATTAAAGTGGCTGCACTCCCCTTATTATGCATATTGACATAACTTCGATTATTGTCAATCCTGATTTGGCCAGGGTTTGTATCCGGCTCATCAGATAGAAGACTTCCCTGTTTTCTTCCTCCTGGGGGCTCCGAGGGTGCCAGCTTTGGCGTTTCTTCAGCGGAGTATTGGTAAACTCAAGAAGGCCCGTCCAGACTGGGTCCGGAATGGGAACATCATCAACATAAAACCACTCTGAGGGCCAGTCTTCGGACGCCTTCTTTGGAGTACCGGACAGGTATCCAGTCTAGGCGATGCGCCATATTTCGGCTCCGCCCACTTGATATATAGATCCCTCCTGGTTGTGGGGGACGAGGCAAAATAACCTCTTTCGTAGCTTGAAATGAGCTTCGCAGCCCAGAAACAGCTCGCGAAGGGCAACGTAGCCCACGATGTGCAGTATGGAGGCCGGGGTAAGATTATGGCACTAGAGACCGTAGGACTCCAGGAGCCCGCGGAGGAATGGGTGGATTGGAAACCCAATGCCTCTTAGCAGATATGGGACAAGGCATACCCACTCCCCCCGAGATGGGTTAGGGAATCTCTCCGCTTGCTCCCCGCCATTCTAGGTGGCTAGTCCGGATCGGACGGGGACCATGTATGTGGGCGGAAGGAACCCTTTGGTCTGCCACTCTATTAGGCGGCTGTGAGGGATGGAACACTTTTCCCAATCCCCTTGCTTTGAGCTGGGGGAGCGG
Organism: Triticum turgidum subsp. durum; assembly: GCA_900231445.1. NCBI lineage: Eukaryota > Viridiplantae > Streptophyta > Magnoliopsida > Poales > Poaceae > Triticum > Triticum turgidum. The sequence continues at coordinate 112,367,828 of LT934122.1, read as the reverse complement.
CGAGAAGGGCTGCAGCGACCGGTCATGATGGGATGGCCTCTTTTGGGCGCGCTCTACGGAATGCTTGTGTGGGGGACGATGGTGTGATTTGGATCTGAAGATCCCCGTCTCCTCAAATAGACGGCTCACCTATGGTATTAGGGTGGCAAATGCAAAAATGCCCCGGCCCCTCGTCTTCGATCGACACGTGGAGGTGGCCATTATTGAAGCACATAAGCCGAGGAGTACAACCTTACTGGGAGGCCGGACACTATTCACTACGATGGGTGCACCAGATTTGGAGAAGAACCCGCCTTGCAATGCCGAAGACAATCTGCGCGCCGGACTCATTGTCATTGAAGCATGGTTCGGGGGCTACTGAAGTAGTCCTGGATAAGGGGGTATCCGGACAGCCGGACTATATACTTTGGCTAGACTATTGGACTATGAAGACACAAGATAGAAGACTTCGTCCCGTGTCCGGATGGGACTCTCCTTGGCGTGGAAGGCAAGCTTGGCGACTTGGATGTAGATCTCCTCCTCTATAAACCGACTTTGTGTGACCCTAGCCCCCTCCGGTGTCTATATAAACCGGAGGGTTTAGTCCGTAGGACACAACAACAATCATACCATAGGCTAGCTTCTAGGGTTTAGCCTCTCTGATCTCGTGGTAGATCAACTCTTGTAATACTCATATCATCAAGATCAATCAAGCAGGAAGTAGGGTATTACCTCCATCGAGAGGGCCCGAACCTGGGTAAACATCATGTCCCCAGCCTCCTATTACCATTAGCCTTAGACACATAGTTCGGGACCCCCTACCCGTGATCCACCGGTTTTGACACCGACAGGGGGTGGATGAACAGGACCCCGTGGCGTTGCCTCTGGATGAACAGGACCCCGATTGATCGAGCCGGTTGGGGCTGGATGAAAAGGACCCCATGGAGGGCTGGATGAACAGGACGACCCCGTGGAGGGCTAGATGAACAGTAGACGGTGGAAGGGGTGGATGAACAGTAGCCCGTGGAGGGGTGGTTGAACGGGAGCCCGTGGAGTGGGGTGGTTGAACCGTAGCCGGTGGAGTAGGGCATGGTGGAGGCTGGATGAACATGAGCCCGTGGATGAACAGGAGCCCGTTGAGGCTGGAGGAGGTCAACGGTGGATGAATAGTGGCTCGTGGAGGCTGGAGGAGGTCGACGGTGGAGATGAACAGTATCCCGTGGAGTCCCATTTTGCGGTACGCCACACCCCTCCCGATGAACAGGACCACCGTTTCGACCGTAGTGCTCCGACACAAGTCCGTTTCGTCCGTTTTGCAGTACGCCACACCCCTCCCGATCAACAGGACCCCGTTTCGATCTTAGGAGGTCCAACACAAGTTCGTTTCCTTCGTTTTGTGATACGCCAGACCCCTCCCGATGAACATGATCCCGTTTCGAACATGGCTGGTCAAACACAAGGCCGTTTCCTCCATTCTGCAGTACGCCAGGCCTCGTTTCCATCACCCGTTCCATCCAAGCCCTCCCGATGAACACGAAGACGCATTCCGTTCCAACCCAGCCGGTTGGCTCCCCATGAACACGACGACGACGCTGTTTCTCCGTTCCGACCCAACCATGTACACGAGCCCTGGCCATACGTATGCGCGAGTAGGCGTTCGAGACCCCACCCGTATGTACGTACGTGGCCGTATTTTGTTTCTTGCACGCTAGTTGTTGTACGTACGTGTACATGCTACGTGCGCGCCTCTACTACGACACGTGCGCGCCTCTACTACGACACGTGTGCGCCTCTACATCGACTAGTATGTACGTACACGTTCGCGAGAAGAATGACAACGCTACGTACGCTTCGACCAGGTGGGTCCCGACTGTCAAGCACTTCCTTGCGTGTGAAGATGTAGCCGGTGGGTCCCAGTAGTCGGGGGGGGGGGAATCGTTTTTTTGCCCGGACGCACTTCCTTGCGTGCGAAGGTGTAGCTGGTGGGTCCCAGCAGTCAGGGGGAAACATTTTTTTCGCGAAATACGATGGCCCGTTCGGTGGGTCCCTGCAGTCAGGTGGAGGAATAATTATTTTGCGCATAATATGGAGGCACTTCCTTGCGGTCGCCGCCGTACATTACTCTTCCGATGGAAGTCGGTCGTTGACCACATTGACCATGCCGCACCAAGAGCACCACGGCGGTGGATGACGGTGAGGCCTAGGAAGAGGACGAAGTGGAGCCGGGGAAGACGCAGCAGTGGATGCCCACGCAAAGAGGAGTACGAGGGTTCACTGGTTCGGCTGCGGTGTGAGGCTGCCATTGCCGCAGAATAATAGGGGGTGTGGGTGAGTAGAGGAATGGTCTGGCCAGCGGTGGGAGTAGTAGGGGGCGGTGAGGCCTCCACGGCATCACAGCCGGCCACGGGAGGCAGGAGCATGCAGCACGACCGGCTCTGGTTTGGGCGGCTAGAGCACGAAGACCAGAGGTTGAAGAAGCACTACGGCCGTTGAATGGATATCGTACGGTCACTGGAGCTAGAATCGTTCATATTGACTAAGTTGACAAAGCCCTTCGTCCCCGTCAACTTAGTAGGCCCACAAGTCAGCCTCCCACGAAGGTGAGTCCCAGCTAGCAGGGGGAGTATTCATTTTTCTGTGCGTAATAAGGAGGCACTTCCGGTGGGTCCAAGCTGACAGCGGGGGGAACATTTTTTCGCGAAATACAGAGGCCCTTCCGGTGGGTCCTAGCTATCAGGTGGAGGAATCATTATTTTGTGTGTAATAAGGAGGCATTTCCCTATGTGGGCCCCTACTGTCAGCCTCTTCCGATGGATGTTGTTTGTTGACCATGTTGACCTCGCCGCGCCGAGAGCACAAACGCGGTGGACGAGGGCGAGGCCCAGGAAGAGAACCACCCAAAGCCTGGCGAAGCCACCGCAGCGGATGCCCACGCTGAGGAGAGTACGAGCGCTGACTAGTCGGCTGCGGGGTGAGGCTGACGTCGCCAGAAAATAACATGATGTGTGGGTGGTTAGAGGGATGGCGTGGCGGCAGCACAACCAGCCACAAGAGGAGGGAGCAGGCAGTCCCGCCGGCGCTGGCTTGGGTGGCTGGAGCAGGAAGATCGTAGATTGAAGAAGCACAACGACCGTTGGATGGACATCCAACATTCACTGCTGTGTGTTGACTAAGTTGACAAAGCCTTGCGTACGCGTCAATTTGTTTTGGACAGCGTCATCGTCAACCTAGTAGGCCCAGAAGTCAGCCTCCAAATCTGCGGAAAACAACATACAACCCATTACCATTATTTTCAATAATTTACAGCCCATTTGCTAATTTTTAAGGATATTTGAAGCCCATATTCTTTTTATTAGCATTACAGACCATATATTCTGGGCACTGCTAAAAAATTCAACGAAATTTTGCATATTTTGGTGGGGTCCGAACTCTTTTAATCACGAAATTTCGAGTCACGTTAAAAATAAATTTCAAAATATTAAATGAAAATAAAATTCAAAAAACAATTCTCCGCAAAAAAACTGAATGAAATTTAGAATCTTAACTAGCAAGATGCCCGTTCGTTGCACGGAACATGAAGATGCATTTGTATGAGTAGTTTATCTTGTGGGAGAAAAGATGATATTTTAATGTAATTGCCAGTTGACTTTGGTTTTTATAAGAGTAGAGAGTAGAAAAATCCTGAAAAATGGTATTTTAATGCAATTGTCGGTTGGCTTTGGTTTAAAAATTTACAACCCATTTCTTACAAGTTATAGTCCATTTTCTGGGGAAGCCCATTTCTTACTACTTACATCCGTCCTCGTCTTGAAAGATTTACAGCCCAGCAGGGCTAAGAAAAGCAAGAAGGCCTCGGTTTTGGTATTCTCCAAAAAAAAGAACTGGGTTAGCCAATTTCAGAAAGAAAAATAATATCAACTGGGCTCGTCATGTGCTTAATAAAACCGTAAGCATGGGCTAGACGGGCCACAGCCCCCACACAACGCACAGTTGAGCTCCGTCTCTGAAACTAAAAAACAACTGGGCGAGCTGCTGGGTCCCTGGTGTTATCCGCTCGTTGTGTAATTTTCTCGTTTATTGACTACATTGACAATGGCGTGGGACCTAGTTGTCAAACAAGTAGGAGGAAGTATTTTTTTGGTTTGTAATAATGAGGCACCTCAGTGGCGGATCTAGGATTTGAAGTTACCCGGGGCGAACTTGTAAAGGCAACAAAAATTCGAAGCCACGATAGACGATGCAATCAAATATGATAATAAAAGAATAATTGGCCAATATTATGCATTCAGGCAAGACGATCAACACAATGAATTATTTAAAATATTTTCATTATCAAGAACTAGGCGAGAATTATATAACACAAAATATCATATAAAAATAACTTGGACTCCTGCTGGCCGAATTTTCTTATAACATCATATCGTATTCGTACTTAATTTTAGTATTCAGCTTTCAAGAATCAAGTCAATGTGACAACAAATTATAGAATGGCAACAATTAAAAATGATAGAGCGAGAAGAGCAGAAAATAAGGGAATAGCAAAAGAACCTGCTCATTGCTACGTCTGTTGACTGCTCGCTTGCAGTTCTGAGCGGGATGCATGGTCGTGACGATGGTGATGCTGCATCCTCCGCGGACGGCACCAGAAACAGGTGGACTTCCTTCTCCTCCAATGAACACCTTTGGTTGGAAGAACCTGGGAAGGGCCACAACGAGGCGACAGGGGAGGGCATGGAGTAAGGTCAAGGCGGCGAGGCAGGGCGGCGATGTGAAGCCTTGGCTGATCGGTTTCGATCGATAGGGATTGGGAACGTCAAAGCTGGGTACAGAAGTGAAATGGGCTGCTTAAAGGAAAAGAATCTTATATTTTATTGGGCCTTACTCATTGGCCCATCTCCTAATCGAAGCGTTTTCCTCCCTTTATATTCCTGCTCGAAGCCTTCAGCTTGTTCTTCCTGCGTACAGGAAGCTTCTCTCGTCTCCCATGGTGGCCAGGATTAGCAGGCAGTACAGGGGTACCTTAGGTTCTCAAAATTTACCCGGGGTGGCCGCCCCTACACGACCCCACACTGGATCCGCCCCTGAGGTACCTGCTTGCCAAATGCAATGACCCTGGTGGGTCCCTACTATCATCCTCTCCACGTATAGTCATCTCCTGATTCCTCTTGGTTGTCGACCACGTTGACAATGCCAGACGGCGGCGGGCACAGCGAGCGAACCAAGGCAGAGAACAACGGTGAGGCCTCGGACGGGAACGAACAGCAGCCGTGGGAGATGCGGCAGTGTAGTGGCAGGTGGAGGGGAGTACGAGGGAAACAACATGCAACTCAAGCATACAAATGGTACAAAAAGCCCAAGGATTAATTGTTCATCAAATTTTTAGACAAAACCCAGATTGAACATGACAGTAACATCTAACCCAACCACTCTTTTTTGCAGTCACAAACAAATGGATTGGTCTGATCCATAAAATCAACATCCTGTGCAAAAAAAATTATTTCAGGATGACTACAACTTGTTGTAAATAGAAGCCGAGCACGCTTGGAAGCCCATTTGTCCACTTGAAACTTCTTTTTTTGCTGTTCAACATGTCCGTCCGTGAGAAACATCTTGCGGTAAAAATTAAGCCTCATGGACAATAGTAACCTTGCATTCAACAGGAAGCATGTGACAAAGCTTCTGTTTGCCTGGTTTGATGCATATCGTTCCATCGTTATTGTCCTCAAACTAATGTCATGAGAACTGAGAAAATCCTTGTGCTTATTACACCACCGATTGGTTATATGTTTTTCTCCATGTGGTTCTGCCTAAGTAGACATGAAGATTGAAAACAGTTAAGGTCTGAAAAAAGAGTATGTCGAAAGAACGACGGCTAAACAGTTAATTCTAGTACAATAAATACTAGCTTTCAATGTGCATGAAATCATCACCTCTATGTATAAATTCTCCAGAGATCGAAAGCATTGCAGCAAGCCAACAATTATGTCCAGATCAAAACTATACATTATGATATATATGATCTTGACAGAATCCAGCAGCATTGATAGACTATCAATGGACGAACTCTGCATTGAGCATATAACATAATATTTGTACCGAAAGTGTACTCCAAGATGATATAAAACTTATGCACACAAATGAAAAATGCAGCATATGATTACAAATGTGTAGATGATAATATACGGTACCTGAAAAAGTGAGGAGCCAAACACCAAATCCTTGTGATTATTAAACGGGTCACGAATTACACCCAAGGTCTCCAGTTTGGGCGCAGAGATGACAATTATTTGTGAAGGTGTATAAGAATTATCAAGGAGCAACCTTTCAAGTGAAGGGGCATCTTCGATTATGAGTTGTTATCCTTTAAAACAAATTCCAATGCTTTTAAGGTGAGGCGACTTTATTTGGAGATGACTGATATAGATTTCTATTCCCAAAACAATCAGCAAGCGCTCCAGGGCAGGGCAACTGGAGTGGATGATGCTTTGCAGTGAGGCCTCCGACAGATAAACCACCACAAGCGATAGTTTTTTTAGTAGTGGGAGTCGAAGCATTTTTACCAAATCATCTAGTAGATGGGACCGAGCGAAGGTGGCAGTGTGGAGAGAGAAGTAAAACCGCGAGATGGACAAAGGTGGTGTGGTCACGAATTCTTGGTGTGTTCGTGGTATGAAACTTTTGTGGTAATGGTACAACTCAAACTGCTGGAGTTTTCTGAATTCAGGGGATGTTAGAGAAGCGTCCACCTTGCCGGGTATGGACAGTAGGTAGCGTGACGGGATGCAAAGGCATGGAACAGGGCCCGGCTAGTGAGAAGAGACAATGGCTCTGAGGAGATCAAATTCAGGAAGGACAGATATCTGATGACAGCCAAGATTGAGGGGCGCGGTGCGCCATAGAGGGCGCCACCGAGTTGAGAGGACTTGTGTGCATCAGCAATCCTTGGTGGGGAGAAGCGAGATGATCTCCTCAAGGATGACGTCCGGGAGATCGCTGATGTGGTCCACCGGAGATTATACC
>LT934122.1:112317214-112360629 GCA_900231445.1 Triticum turgidum subsp. durum | reverse complement strand
AAGCGGGAGACGAGCTGTTCGTGTTTATAAGGCCCGCTGCACTAACTACTCGCCTTTTCCCAAGAACCTCTCTCTTCATTTGCGTTGCTGTATTGGAGCTGGCGCATGGACTTGGCTGAATGGCCATGCATGCAGGATGCATGTGCCCGCCGGCCACTGCATGCACCTGGTTTGTTACTAGGCCTATTTAATAGGGTGGTTATGGAGTAAACTAAGGAGATTTATTTTCTCTGTGTGCATCCACCAAATTAGAGGATGCGGTACTGGATGTAGACAATCACATTAAACTAAGCTTCAGAAGATACGGTATGCATACTAACATTCAGAACAACAAAATTTCAGCATGTCTATGCATCTCAATGATTCACCATACTATAACCAATACAAAGATGTGAGAAGGTGTGCAAATAAAGAAAATTGGTTGCACTGCTTGTTTGCTCCTCCACACATGACATGATCGTTTCGCACTGCATTCAGCAAGTCAACGTACAAATAAGCTAATTTCATCTTGTGGTGGTCATTGTACCTAGTTACGAATGTAGGAATACCTGGAGCACCATGAGGTTAGATGACAACAGGTAGATGCATCCATATAAATTTTGTGCGGTGCTAACAAAATTGAGGTTTGTATCCCTTCCCGTTATGAGAATTCTTCTTGAAGTTGGTAGAATGTGATGGCTTGTTCTTTGCATCAAACTTGCCTTTCCCCTGAGATTTGTTCTTGTTGTTTTGGGGCTGGTTGGGCTGGAAGTTCTTCTCGTGTACCATGTGGGCACTAGAAGCTCCCTCAGTGACCCGAGCACGTGTGTCTTTCGCTCTCGCCTTATCCTCAAAATCAAGAGTGCTAATGAGATCCAAAACAGAAAACTCATGTCTCTTGTTTTTCAGAGAAGTAGCAAAATCATTCCACGAAGGTGGAAGCTTGGCAATGATGGTCCCAGCAACAAATTTGTCCGGCAACACACACTTAAAGTACTCAAGTTCCTTAGAGAGTGACTGTATCTCATGAGTCTACTGAACAACAGAGCGCTCATCAGTCATCTTGTAGTCATAGAATTGCTCCATGACATATAACTCGTAGCCCACGCCTGAGGGCCCAAACATGGCCTCGAGCGCAGCCCACATGTCTTTGCTGCTGTCAAACGACATATATGAATCCACAATGGAATCATCAAGAACACTCAGCAGGGTGGCTTTGAAGAGGTTATCCATGTTCTGAAAAGCTTCCTGCTGTGTAGGATTAAGATCGCCCTCAGGCTTACCCTTAGTGGCGTCATAGCAGTACATGATCTGAAACCAATATACTGCTCTTGTGCAGCACCTTTTATGTTGCACCCCCTTAAAAGTAGGCAGCTTCAAAAGTGTAGCAAAACCACTCAGAGTAAATTGCCTATAATCAGGTTTTTGGATTGGATTGTTGAATATATGAGCAATTTAGTATGAGATTTAATCCGAATCAGCAGTAAACAGATCATGACGACAATTGCAAACATCAAGGTAATGATGTGGACTAAACCAGGAGGACAGAATCACATACTGTACAACGGGAGCAGAACCAATGTGGTTGATGTTGTCACTCATGTCGTTGATGAAGAGGTTACCGAGGTCAGGGAAGAAGGCTGTCGTTGAGGAAGTCGTCGCTGGTAGCAGTCACAGGAGTGTGCTCCCCAAAAACCTGATCGCCCCTCTCCCGTACAGGATCACGAAAGGCGGGGTTCGGAGGACTGCTGTCCCTTCTCGTGGTGCACGCCGGAAGGAGGGCTGGAGAAGAATTGCGTGGTGGCGCTAAGATCTGGAACGGTGCGAAACCATATGATACAGTGGCGGCTAGGGTAGAGCATGTCAGGTTGGTCGTGCGAGTATAATAGTAGGCCTTTGGCCTCCAAACCCCACGTCCAAGTCAATAATAGCCCCACCAAGGTTTGTCTAAAAAAACGGATTAATTAAGGCGTCCGTTAGTCCCTTTAGTATAAATACTATATCATTAATAATGGCCCCACCTTTTGTCTCACAAAGTATGTTGGAGTACAACCGGCTACACGTTTACAATCCGCTTCTCTTCTCTCTCCTCTTCTATCTCCTTCAACTAAGCACAAATACTATATCTAAATCCTTATAGCCTGCTTATGTCATCTAATTGTAGTACTTTCTCTAAAGTTACTCTCCACTGTGTAGTCTGAAATGCCGGGCGTGCAGCGGGTGGTGCCCTTGGTCGGCGCGCCGCTTCAACGGCGGAAGCAGTGAGAGGTCGCATAGCCCTGACTTGCCATCAATGTGGAGCAGCGGGTTCAGCTGGCGCTGGGCAGGAAGTGCGCGCGGGAGGGGGGAGGGGTTTTTGTTGGGCCAAGAAAGTGAGAAGCCAACTTGGGATCGGTTCGGACGGGGAAATATCATGTGCTCCCATACTCTGCATATGACACTAGTCTGTGTTACTACCCCCTCCTTTCCGATTTATAGAGATGTTTAGAGTAACATAGTAATATGTTACAGTATAATCTACTCCCCACTATGACCAGCCTTGGTCTCTCCCAGTGCTCCACCATGTATAGCTGCTAAGCCTGCCACGTAGGCATAAAATATGATGTGGCACCAATAAACTAAGCACCTATGCATTGAAGACTTGAGTTACTAAGCCATTTAATGCACTTAGCACCTCGTCTAAGCACATTTAAGCACTTACTAGCACCCCCTTGACCGTGGACCTTGACGGTGTACGTCACTTTGTGTCTCATAATTTTCCTCGTCATCATCTGAGTCCTAGAAGATCTCACCCACATAATCATTAGCATGCAACCGCCTTGATAGACAACGTGCGCAGAAGGAGTAGAGGCGACTGGGGACACACCATGTCGTGGGCACTCCGTACGTGCTTGTGTGCGTGTAGCATGCATGTTTTCATCGGTGCTAGCTCAAAGGTCGAGGCCACGGTCGTCTTCGTCTCCGACTAGTCATTGAGCAACGACTGCAAAGAGGTGCTGCAAGAGATGTGTAGGCGCTGTTGCGTGCGAGCTTTGCCATTGCACGACGAACCGGACGTCGCCGCAGATCGTGCACGCCTCCATGCAGCTGAGTGTGTGCGCATGCATGTGTTTTTCATGTGCATTCTACGGCCGAGTGTGTGTGCATGCATGTGTTGTGTACGTGCGTTGTGTTCTCCATGCTATGAGCGTATGTGCATGAGTTGGATCAGATGGAGTTAGTGCATTGTCTTGTGTACATGCGTGGCTGCACGCGTCCTGTACATGCATGGCTGGTTGCGTGGTTATCAATATAAACTACTCCCTCCGTTCCTAAATATAAGTCTTTCTAGCCATTTCAAATAGACTACAACATATGGATGTATGTAGAAATATTTTAGAGTGTAGATTCACTCATTTTGTTTCGTATTTAGTTCCTTATTGAAGTATAAAACATCTTCAACTTAGCATCCTGATGTACCGTTTCTAGTGGTTAGCGAAGAGTTCATGTTCTTTTATTTGTTTATAGGTGGGCAGGTGGCAAAAAACAGGGGAAAATGCGCAAGGTTCCTTGCAGACGCTCCATCGCGAGGTTCCTTGCTCCTTCTCGGTCGTCGGGAATCTATGCTGTTCAACTCTTTTCTTTTACGTGAGCTTTGTTCATCCTTTTCCCAGCACGCGAGACATCTAGCATCAAGGTGCACCTGTCATGCAGGAAAATAGAGATAATCAGATAAGCAGTGCGTAAGTGAGTCGTGCATTTCGATGGCACCTACGCAATATTTTTTCTCCTCGATGGGACGTGAATAGTGCACGTACTCAACGACGGAGCACGAGATGGTAGCAATGACATGGTCAGCCCTTTTTGGAGAGAGTACGTACTAAATAACTTTGATGTGTCCCGTCAACTCGCAGAGCGACGAGAAGCTTGATTACGCCTTCTCCCTCGCCGACGCGTGCGCGGTGGCTTGCAGCACGAGGAGAAACTTTTGCTTACAAGCGGTGAACATGCATCAGTTCATTTGGTGTCAGATTGCCAGAAGTACTACTGTAGAACCATCGACTTCTGGAAGAGGCGAAGAGCGAAGCGCAAGGTCACCTACTAACCTTAGGCTAGGCGTAGTGGGAGTAACATAAGTAGGGGTACCACCTTTTTTTATTCTATAAACAACCACATGCGAATATAGAGGTGCTGGTTACGTAGAACAAATTTCCTGGAGTCCATGCTCGGACCTCCTCTATCTCTCTTCTCAGCCAACCAGTGGATGCATGGAGCCCATCGTCTGTTTGCTCATACGTGGTCCAACATGTCAGTGAAAACGCAAGAGGACCCACTGAACCTGCACATCTTTCACCTTGACGTGCTGGTGATGAAAAACAAATCCAATAAAGATCTTCGGTGGCTGCTTTTGGAGTTACTCGAGAGTAGTAAGATTCTATTTACAGTTTAACCCAAGATGCACATCACGTGGCTTCAACTACCACTCTATTTTCTTGCATGACACGACCTGGATGCTGGATGTCCCACGTGTCGGCAAAAGAAGGAAGAACCCGACCAAATCTTCAGTTGTGCTCTCGGATTAGACTAGTTGTGCTAACTTAAACATTTTATTGTGTACTCCCTCCGTTCCAAAATACTTGACTTCCATTTGTCCAAAAATGGATGTACCTATATACTAAAACATGTCTAGATACATCTATATTTTGACAAATAGAAGGCATGTATTGTGGAACAGAGGGAGTAGAATGGATGCAAGTTTTGGTATTGGGAAGAAGAGTACATCGATATATTGATAGAGCGCAATTTAGTAGATGGTCTAGGACTTTTAGCTAGCATAGAGGCTAGAGATGAGACTAGTGCACTTGTTGATACTCCTACTAGAATAGAGTCTAGACATGAGACTAGATGTGAGGAAGCAACGTCTACTTCTTTACACTCGAGAAGAAAGAAGCATGCAAGATCGAGTGAGGGAGTCCCGGATTAGGGGGTGTCCGGATGGCTGGACTATGACCTTTGGCCGAACTCCTGGACTATGAAGATACAAGATTGAAGACTTCGTCCCATGTCCGGATGGGACTTTCCTTGGCGTGGAAGGCAAGCTTGGCGATATGATATGTAGATCTCCTCCCATTGTAACCGACTCTGTGTAACCCTAGCCCTTTCTGGTGTCTATATAAACCGGAGGGTTTTAGTCCGTAGGATGAACAACAATCATACCATAGGCTAGATTCTAGGGTTTAGCCTCTCTGATCTCGTGGTAGATCTACTCTTGTACTACCCATATCATCAATATTAATCAAGCAGGAGTAGGGTTTTACCTCCATTGAGAGGGCCCGAACCTGGGTAAAAACATCGTGTCCCTTGTCTCCTGTTACCATCCGTCTAGATGCACAGTTCGGGACCCCCTACCCGAGATCCGCCGGTTTTGACACAGACATTGGTGCTTTCATTGGGAGTTCCTCTGTGCCGTCGCCATCAGGAAGGAGGCCGCATACCATCTTTAAAGACGGCACTGTCGCCAAAGGAGCTTTGGCTATCAGCCAAACTCTCCGGCTAGGCGGTTTTCTTATGACCGCCTATTCGGCCACCACGCCGACGATGACTTCTCGGGTCATCGAAAGCAATCTCCACGTCAACTCGGGACTCGCCGAGTAGTTAGATCAGATCGAGCTCTCTTCCTTAAACGAGCTCTTGGATCTCATCGCCGCCCTGGGAGTCGCTACAGACTACGATCAGATTGGGCTTAAACCCAATCCGAGAGAGATTGACTCTCCCCAGGTCACCCACCACGTCGAAGTGGTGGAGGAACAATGCGTCGAATCTTCACCCATCCTAAGGACCTGATATGTCCGGATTCCCAATCCCTCCAAGCCGGATACCCGCGGAGGGAAGGACATCACTCAAGTGCTGAACCTAAAGTCAGGCAGCGGGCTAGATTCATTGGACAACATCCAAGAACCCAAGCTTCCGAGTTCGAAAACTTCTTGGCCCCTGAGTCTCAGATTGGGCGAGGTTCCGGATTTAACTCCACCCGCCCACCCAAATATAAGGGATCTATCCCAAATTCGGCAAGAGCCCATAGAAACAGTACACCATTACTGGGCGAGGAGGATGTAATTTCATTCTTCTACAATAATTGCACTGACATCGGGATCCTCAACGCCATAAGTCGCTGTGAAATTACATGCTTCGCTGACTTGGCATCCATAGTATGAAAATACTGTGCGACGGAAAGTGCTCGGAAAACCGAAATAAAATTCTGGGACAATCCGGCCCTGAATACAACCCCAGTCTGAAATAAAAGGGCGCATTATCGCCACGCACCGGGGCCAAACAACAAAAAGCAAAAAACCCTCTATAGGGTATGGAACCGTACTGGAGGGATGGCTCAATGGACCCTGTAAAATTCATAGTACAGAGGGCGCTGTCACGCCCAATATGCGATACTATCCTCAAGAGACTCGAAGGTCCCACCAAGGATAGAACCGCATATTGAAATGCTTTTGCAAGGTGGATATCATTACATCAACATTACATAATAGATGGGGATACATACAAGAGGCATAAAATGCCACACGAATACAACATCACAATACATAAGATCACCATCCGACTACGGATGAAACACAAAAAGAAACTCAAACGACATCCACCCTGCTAGCCCAGGCTACCGACCTGGAACCTATCCCCTGATTGAAGAAGAAGTAGAAGAAGAACTCCAAAACAAGTAAACATCATGCTCGTGTCATGATCATCACATAACCTGTACCTACAACTGTTGTTGTAGTAATCTGTGAGCCATGAGGACTTAGCAATCCCATTACCATGGGTATCAAGACTAGCAAAGCTTAATGGGAAAGGAAGGGGTAAAGTGGTGAGGTTGCAGCAGCGACTAAGCATATATAGTGGCTAACATACGCAAATAAGAGCGAGAAGAGAGCAAACAGAACGGTCGTGAAGCTAGCAATGATCAAGAAGTGATCCTGAACCCCTACTTACGTCAAACATAACCCAAAACCATGTTCACTTTCCAGACTCCGCCGAAAAGGGACCATCATGGCTACACACGCGGTGGACATTAACAAATTCCCATCTGCCCATAACCGCTGGCACGTCTTTCAAAAGTTTATACCCTGCAGGGGTGCCCCAACTTAACCCAAGATAAGCTCTCGCGATCAACAAAGCATATTCCTTCTCCCAGGAAGACCCGATCAGACTCGGAATCCCCGTTTACAAGACATTTCGACAATGGTAAAACAAGACCAGCAAAGCCGCCCGATGTGCCGACAAATCCCGATAGGAGCTGCACATATCTCGTTCTGAGGGCAACACTGGATGAGACTAGCTACGAGTAAATCCAGTGTTCGAGTTTCCCCGAGGTGGCCCCGCAGGCAGCTCGGTTCGGACCAACACTCGAAGGAGCACTGGCCCGGGGGGGGGGGCTAAAATAATTATGACCCTCGGGCTCTAGAAACCCAAGGGAAAAAGGGCTAGGTGAGGAAAATGGTAAAACCAAGGTTGGGCCTTGCTGTAGGAGTTTTATTCAAAGCGAACTGTCAAGGGGGTCCCATAAATCACCCAACCGCATAAGGAACGCAAAATCCGGGAACATAATACCGATATAATGGAAACTAGGGCGGCAAGATTGGAACAAAACACCAGGCATAAGGCCAAGTCTTCCACCCTTTACCAAGTATATATATGCATTAATTAAATAAGAGATATTGTGATATCCCAACATAATCCTGTCCACCATGGAGCAATCTTCAACTTCATCTGCAACTAACAACACTATAAGAGGGTTGAGCAAAAGCGGTAACATTGCAAGCAAGGGTTTGCTAGGAAGGGTGAAAAGGTTAGAGGCTGACATGGCAATTTGGGAGGCTTGAAGAACAATTGATAGGTAGCGTAGCAAGGCGATAGAACAAAGCAACTAGCATAGCAATGATAGTAGTGAGATCCAGGGTGACGGTCATCTTGCCTAAAATCCCGCTAGGAAGAAGAACGAGTCCATGAAGAAGACAAGCGGAAGTAGTTGAACGGATCCTCACAACTCCGGAACGAAACCGAAGCTAACGAGAGAAGCAAACCGAAAAGAAGCAAACAACATGGTAAACAATCATCACATAAACATGGCATGATGCATGTCCGGTTTAATGAGGCATGGCATGGCAATGTGCACAAACAATCCTACAAATTAAGTGGAGCTCAAAATGCAAAACACCACATCAATTATTTAGTTCACTCCCGGCTAGGTACTCAACAATATTAAATGTTGGTTAACATGGCAAGAGGTGAAGCATAACAAAACTATACCATCTAAACAATTTAAATGGGATATAACAAACAACAAATCCGGTAAATCCCCATATGCATTTAGCAAATTAATGGAAACAACAAATATAAACATTTTAAATGTTCTTATCATGATGCCAATGACAATGCAAGTTTTAAGCAATTTTATGAAAATGTTGACATGAGCATATTATGAAGCATTTGTCGTCGTGGCGAAAACGAAAGGGGTGCCATGGCAACGACAATGGAAATGGTACCACGGCAACATTCCGGTTCCGATAACTTGATTGAGATGTCGGTGCAAAACAAAGTGTGACAGGAGCGAGTAGAGCAAGATGGCGGGGTGTTCCTGGTTACCGGGTTCCCACGAGATGATGGCATGGCAACAAGGAGAAACATGCAAGCGACAATTTCGGACATGGTGCAAACCCGGGCATCTCATACAACACACATGCATTCGTCCACGGGTCATTGTCTCAGCGGTTATACCTTCGAAGCGTTCAAACGGTACGGTTCGGGTTCAGTGCAATGTAGAGGAAGTAGACATTCAAGGGTCATCGTGGGAAGTAGTCGCACTCGTGGGCTTGGCGACGGTAGTTGTACACGTTTGAAGACGATCGAGTCATCTGTAGAGGAACTTGGTGGTCCATGGGGTCGACGGTAGTGGAACTTGACGCATCGCCGTGTGTAGTCGTACTCGGTGTCCTCGGGGCATCGGCTATAGTCAAAGTACTTGGCGTGCATCAACTGTTGACCAACAGTGTAAGAGGCAGCAATGCATGGCCGACTTGGTGTGCAACCAAAGATGGACTCTGGGCGTCTGGGTTGACTTGGCCACGACAAAGGCAGCAAGGCCAACGGGGCAACCAACTCGTCTTGGAGGGGAGCCCTATCGGACAGAGCAGCTCGTGAGGACATCAGCAGCTCGCGAGGAACCCACAGCAGCAGGACGAGTCATGAAAAACTGACAGCACAGCAACCATGAAGGAGGCGCACGTGGTCGTGGTGGCTCGGGTAGAAGGCCATGGAGGAGCGACAGGGATGCAGACTAGACAGGAGGCGGCCGAGACATGGCCATCGATGCGCGACCGTTTGGAGGTGGGGCATCACGTAGGTGCGGCTGCTCCCAGCCGAAGCTCGGGCCTCCATGCCGTCGAGGCGCAACACAGGGAGATGGAAGGATGGATGGGCGCGACGGAGGACATCAGTCCAGTGACAGAGCAGAGGCGCAGCAGGGAAATAGGGCAGGAGCACCGGGTGAGGAGGAAGATAGAGATGGCGTGGAGGAGCGACCTGCCAGTGGTCGCCTTCGCGGGCGAGACAAGGGGCGGCAGAGCGCCATGGCTTGGGTGGTGCGTGGCATGGAAGCAGAGGAACGGTGCAAGGGAAGGTCCCGTGGCGAGGGACATCGGCGAACGGAGGTAGGCGGCGGAGGGCATTCACGGGCACGAGGGTTCGATGGCGCTTCTGTTGCCGATCGGGACGAAGAAGGAGGTCGAGCCCGTGATGGGATCGGGCACGATGCGGGTGTGGCGGCGGGCACGAGAACGAGAGGGAGAGATGGGGAGGGGGGCTCGGGGCTAGGGTTATAGGTTTAGGTGGGCTGGATGGGCATGACGCAAATGGGCCGGCTTGGCTACAGGTTGCGGCTGGGCTCTCTCTCAGTACTAAAAGAAAAAAAACAGATATTAAGAAAGAAAAGAAAGAGGGGTTGGGGAAGAAGTTGGACACGCAGATAATTTTTTCCGGAATCACAAAAATGTGCTTGTTCCGAGAAAATAGAAAAGGCCAGGATTGAAAGATTTGAATTCAACTCATTTGATTTAGAATTCAAATGATTTGAATAGGAAGTGAGGGTAGGGAAGGTCCAAAAATGTTCGGAATTTAGGAGGAGCCTCGAGAATATGATGAAAGAATATATGCCAAGGTTGGAGACCAAGAATTAAGATAACAAGGCATTGGGATATTTTGCAAGTGTTTTATGGTTAATTCCAAATAAATGGAATAATCTTATTATAGCTCCCTAATATTGGGAGGATATGTTCTAAAGAGAAGTGTCGGGGAAACGGATCCACGAAAACCTATGGGACCGGCGGACTGAGCCCCTTTCGGTTCGGCGGGGGGCGGAGATCGCATGAAGAGCGGATCGAGGCGAAGCACACGAGCAGTTTACCCAGCTTCGGAGCTCTCCGGAGAGATAACACTCCTACTGTTGCATGTCTGAGTGTATTGAGTTCTTGCTCGGGAGCGTTGGGTGCTACAGTACACACTAGCTGCTAACGAGACCGAGCGTGAGTGTTTTTCTGCCTTCGAACCCCCCCCCCCCTATGTTGCGCATGGGCCTCCTTTTATATGCTAAGGGGTCTCCGACAGGTGGCAACGTAGACAAGGGTAAAAATGGAAAAGGAATTGCGGTTGGTACAACTACCTGTACAGTGTATCATACCTAACCCTGGCGGCAGGGGACAAAGGCATTAAATGCCCATCTACGTCGCCCAAATAGTGCAAAAAGGGACCGTCAGGGACGCCACCGCTCGCCACGATGGCAATCTTGTCAGCATCGCTTGCCACCGCGCACCGCTGGCCGCACAGCCTCTTGCCACGCGCGCCTGGAAAGGTCCCAGGGTGACACGTTGGTGGATGTGCTGGAGCGTGGGTAAAGAGTGGTAGTTTGCCGCGGCAAGCGCCTTGCCGCGGTTGCCGCGGTCGTTGTCTTGTCACGTCCTGAAGCTGGTCGCTCACCGGGCCTTGCCGGGACGCGTGGCGTGTCGCGGCAAGTTCCTTGAGATGCCTTAGTTGGCCTTCTCGGCAAGCTCCTCTTGCTGGGGCCTTGTCTCCTTGGCTTGAATACTTTGTTCTTGAATGGCTCCAAAGGAACCACGGAGGACCTTGGCGGTCACCCGGCAAGCCTTGCCGCGGGGTGCTGCAACTACCCGTGCACAAGTTCGGGATACTAGGGTACCCCTACTCTAGTACACCGACAGGAGCCCCCGGGCCTGGGCCACACACGATGTCGAGCGCTGTTGGGCCAGGCCCAAAACAGGGCACGGGCATGCGCGGCCTGGGTTACACCGTATCTCACTCTGTATCCACCGCGCCCTCCCCGAACGGCACGCGTTGAATTCGGCGTCGTGGGAGATATCTTGGGTGGTTTCTTTATTCGGAAAGACGGAACGTCTTCCCCCTCCCCCTTTATAAGCAGGGGATGCTGCCGCAGCTGCCGAGGCCGCCAAGAAGGAGCTGGAGACGAAGGTGGCGCAGCTGGAGGCCGATCTCAAGGTGAGCAGCGAGGAGCTTGCTGCGCTCAAGCGTGAGCGCGAGAAGGACGCCTACACCCATGGCGAGCTGCAGGGTCGTCTCGCCGAGAGGAGCAAGGAGCTTAGCGCCGCCAAGGACTCCAACGCAGATCTTGAGTTGAAGCTGACTACATTGACCAAGACGTTGGACGGTGCCAGGGAGCAGGAGGTGGCCTTGAAGGAGAAGATCAAGGCCGACGAGGCGCTGCTGGCGAATGCTGCTGCTGCCCAGAATGCTTTTAGGGAGAATGTGGAGCACTGGACCGAGGGTCTCGTGGATGTTGCCGCAGCCATCGACGGGGAGCTGGCGCAGCTGGGGATGGAGGATCTCGGGTATTCCTCCGATGAGCACTTCCAACCCAGCGCCAAGCTCAGCTTGTTCTTCAAAGGCGTGGCAACGGCCCTCCAGCGACTCCGGGAGAAGATCCCACAGCAGCTGGCCGACGAGTCGCGCCAGATCTGCGCAGGAGCTCTTCAAAAGGTGCTAGTGAAGGTGGCCTTCCGCAACCCAGGCCTCAACCTCACCAACGTCCTCAGGACCCTGCCGCCGGATGCTGATCTGGAAGCGCTCAAGGCCCTTGTCGCACCCATTGTGGACAAGGTGAGCGAGATCAAGAGGGTTGAGGGCGATCGCGTAGATTAGGCCGCCCGTTTTCTCTTTTTCTTGTCGCTGCTGGTCATGTTATGAGAACAATCTGTTAGGGCTGTGACAAGCTATCTTGTAATATGACTCTATTTTGGGTAGCGATTGCTATGTTATTTCCTTTACTCGATTCCTTCCTTTGTATGTTTTTGCCCTACGCTTTTAGGGAACTTGTCGGTGCAGGCACCTTAGCCGCGAGCGCTGAGTGCGGGACGTCAGCAGCCTGCTGGCGGTGCCGCTACCGACAAGAAACCTTGTCGCAAATAGTCGCAGCTCACTTAAGTTGTTGAGCGGACTCGAAACAAAGTAAGGGCACAACTAGCTACGAGTTGGTTCCTCCGTGCACAGGTTTTCCATACAAAGCACAGTCGTTCGAGGAAGATAACTTAAATTTTTTAAAACTGATTGCTCAAACTTTAGCAACTTAGCTTTTCTGTCGTTTGCTTCCCGGTAAGGCGAAACTTCCTCGAACGACGCTTGGTCCACACCATTATCTCCTCCTTTCCCCCCGGCAAACTTGTGGGTGAGGGAACCTTCCTTTCTTGGAGAAAGAGAAAGAAGAGAAAATAAATGACTCGTTATTGCTTACCGGGGGTAGGCGCTGCACAAAGTGTCATATAACGCATGCAAAAGAAAGTAGAAAGCATGAAATTGACAACATGTGCGGAGCACATGAGCTTTACTTATGCACGGGGTCTGCGCCCGGCTTCGTACAAAGGATTACATGCAATATCGGCAAGACTTGTACGAAAGGTGGTTGCCGGAACAGGTTCCGGCAACCGCGCCTTATGGGTAAAACTTACGAAGATGCTCAATGTTCCAGGAGTTGCTCACCGGAATGCCATCTTCGGTCTCAAGGCGGATAGCGCCAGGCCTAGTGACTCGTTTCACCTGGTAAGGGCCTTCCCACTTCGGCGTCAACTTGTTGGAATTCTTGGCGGATTGAACGCGCCGAAGAACAAGGTCGCCTTCCTCGAGATTTCTGGCATTAACTTTGCGGCTATGGTAGCGGCGCAAAGCTTGCTGTTATCGAGCAGCTCGTACAGCGGTCTGAAGATGGTCCTCCTCAAGGAGCAGCGCGTCATCTTGTCGCAACTGCTCTTGCTCAAGCTCATCATAAGCGAGCACTCGAGGTGACCCGTATACGAGTTCCGTGGGGAGAACTGCCTGTGCTCCATAGACTAGAGCGAAAGGTGTCTGGCCAGTGGCTCGATTTGGCGTCGTCCTGATCGACCAAAGAACCACGGACAGCTCCTCAATCCAGTTCTTTCCGCACTTGCACAGCCTGTCGAAAGTCCTGGTCTTGAGCCCACGCAGCACTTCAGCATTCGCCCTCTCCGCTTGACCGTTACTTCTCGGATGAGCAACAGAAGCGAAGCAGACCTTGGTGCCAAGATCTTGGACGTACTACATGAAGGTGCGGCTCGTGAATTGCGTGCCGTTGTCGGTGATGATCCTGTTAGGGATCCCGAAGCGGCAAACAATCGACCTGAAGAACTTGACTGCTGACTGTGCTGTCACCTTCATCACTGCCTCCACTTCCGGCCACTTTGTGAACTTGTCGATTGCAACGTACAAGTACTCAAAGCCCCCGACAGCTCGGGGAAAGGGGCCGAGGATGTCGAGCCCCCAGACCGAGAATGGCCAGGATAAAGGGATCGTCTGGAGAGCTTGAGCTGGCTGGTGTATCTGCTTGGAATGGAACTGGCACGCTTCACACTTGGTTACTTGTGCAGTTGCATCCTAGAGGGCTGTCGGCCAAAAGAAACGTTGCCGGAATGCTTTGCCGGCAAGTGCTCTTGCGCCAATGTGGTGACCACATATGCCTCCATGTATCTCTGCCAACAGCTTTTGTCCGTCTTCCCGGTGAATACACTTCAATTTCACGCCATTGAGTCTTCTTCTGTACAGTGTGTTGTCGACAAACTGGTACATACTTGACTGCCGGGCTACTCTTTCGGCTTCTTCTTGCTCTTCGGGAAGTTCTCCTGTCTGAAGGAAACGGACAATCTGCTGTGCCCATGCTGGAGCTTGCGGCTCGACAACAAGGACTAAAGGCACATCTGCTGCTGCGGGAACGTCCCCTTCTACGGCGAGAACCTGCGGCTCAGCCGGAGCTTGACGTTCCCTGGCAAGCTTGCCGGAGCAAAACTTGTCGGGAGCGTCTGCTTCAACGGAACAAACCCTAGGGCTGGTCGGAGCAGACTGCTAGTCAGCACCCTTGGTGTTGATTTTGAGGACCTTCTTGGCGGCGACTTCGGGGAGCTCTGCCGAAAAATAGTCACCAGAAATCAACTTCCTCTTTTTGCTTTGTCCAGTTGATGGCGTTACAGACGGTTGAGTCAGTTTGAGCACAAAGATCCCTGGTTCCACAGGTAACTTAAGTGCGGCGCACTTCGACAGGCCATCGGCAATGTCGTTCTGAGCTCTTGGAACATGTTCCATCTGTAGGCCGTCAAAGTGCTCTTCTAGTTTTCTCACTTCATCAACGTAAGCTTCCATCAACGGACTCTGATAATTCTTGTTCACTTGGCGGACGACAAGCTGTGAGTCACCCCTGACAATGAGCTTCTTGATCCCAAGGTCTGCTGCGATCCTGAGACCGGCAAGCAAACCTTCATACTCTGCGGTATTGTTCGTTGCCTCCTCCTTGGGAAAGTGCATCTGGACTACGTACTTGAGGTGCTCTCCGGTGGGTGCAACAAGTAGCACGCCCGCACCGGCGCCTTGCAGCAAGAAGGCACCATCAAAGTACATCAGCCACTCTTTGCTTGCTTCCTTGACGGGGATGCTCGTTTCTGGAATTTCTTCATCCTGTGTTAGTGTCCATTCTGCTATGAACTCCGCCAATACTCTGCTTTGGATAGTTGAAGTGCTCTCAAACTTGAGGCCAAAGCTTGACAGTTCCAGTGCCCACTCGACAATCCTGCCTGTTGCTTCTGGATTTTGCAGTATCCTCTTCAGCGGAAAACGAGTGACAACTGTGATCTCATGTGCTTGGAAGTAATGGCGCAGCTTTCTCGAGGCCATGAGAAGGCCGAAAAGCAATTTCTGCACACCAGAGTACCTTGACCTAGCCCCCTGCAGAAGGGAACTGACAAAGTAAACTGGGCGCTGCACCATTCTTTTCTGCATCTTCTCACGCGCCTGCGCAGATCCATCTTTGTCGGGACCAGAGCTCGCCGGTGAAGTCCTCTGCTTGTCGCTGGATGCATCTGCCGTGGTTGCTGGCTCATCATCCGCCTCCCTCTCCTCTACTAACGCAGCACTAACCACTTGATTGGTTGTCGCTATATATAGCAGCAACTTCTCTTGTGGCCTAGGTGCGACAAGTGTTGGAGTGGAGGACAGGTATCTCTTTAAGTCCTGCAGTGCGGCCTCCGCTTTCGGAGTCCATTTCATTGGACCTGCCTTTTTCAATATTTTGAAAAATGGCAGGGTGCGCTCAGCAGACCTAGAGATAAACCTACTGAGAGCAGCTACGCAACCGGCAAGTCTTCGTACAACCTTGACGCGCTTTGGTGCTTCAATCTGCTCAATGGCCTTGATCTTGTCGGGATTGGCTTCAATTCCCCGCTGAGACACGAAGAACCTGAGAAGCTTGCCGGAGGGGACTCCAAACACACACTTCTCAGGGTTAAGCTTGAGGTTGATCTTGCGCAGATTTGCAAAGGTTTCGTCTAAATCTTGAATCAGAGTCGCTTTGTGCTTGCTCTTGACCACTATGTCATCCATGTAGGCTTCCACATTTCTGTGTCTTTGCGGATCAAAAGCGTCATGGACTACCCTTGCAAATGTTGAACCAGCATTCTTTAGACCGAAAGGCATCCGTACGAAACAGTATGTGCCACATGGGGTGATGAATGCAGTCTTCTCCTCATCCTCTTCTGCCATGAAGATCTGATGGTATCCTGAGTATGCATCAAGAAATGAAAGCAAGTCACATCCGGCCGTGGAGTCAACAATCTGGTCGATGTGCGGTAAGGGAAATGGGTCTTTGGGACAAGCTCTATTGACCGTTTGCCTTGCGCACGACTACAGGGTTGGCCAACCACGTAGGATGGAGCACTCCTCTGACAAGGCCTACTGCTTCCAATTTCTTGATTTCTTCTGCGATGAATTCTTGGCGCTCCACTGCCTGTTTCCTGACTTTCTGCTTGACGGGCCACGCATGAGGACAGACGGCAAGATTGTGCTCGATTACTTTCCTGGGAACACCGGGGATGTCACACGGTTGCCAAGCAAATACGTCGACGTTCGCCCGCAGGAAAGCAACAAGCGCGCTTTCCTATTTAGGGTAGAGAGTGGCACTGATGGTGAAGGTACCACCAGTGCCATCCTCCTTGGCGGACACCTTCTTGGTCTCTGGTGGAGCTGCCATTGTCTTCTTATACTTGCCGGTGGAGCTCGATGGTGCGTCCTCGACGGTAGTGCAGCACTCCGAAGAGGTGCGCTTGCCGGAGTGGGCATCAGAACTCTTGCCGGACTTGGTCTTCTTCTTCGCCCCGGGAGCTTCAACGGCAAGTGACTTGCGATCTGTTGCGGCTGCTGCTTCCCGGTAGATCTTCTCGGTGCAGATAAGAGCATCCTTCTTTTCGCCAGGGACAGAGCTGACACTTATCGGGCCTGGCATCTTCAGCATGTTGTATGTGTAGTGAGAGGCTGCCATGAATTTGGCGAGTGCTGGACGGCCGAGTATTCCATTGTAAGGCAATGGAAAGTCAGCAACGTCAAAAGTGACCCTCTCAGTCCTGAAGTTCAACTCGCTGCCAAATGTCACCGGCAACGTGATCTTTCCCTTCGGCTTGCTCCTTCCCGGATTGATTCCTTGGAATGTGCCGATCTCTTCGAGCTCGCCATCAGGGATCTGGAGTTTCTGGAGTACCGCGGAGGAGATCAGGTTCAAGCCGGCCCCGCCGTCAACTAGCATCTTAGTGACCTTGAGGTTGCGGATAGTTGGTGAAACCAACATTGGCAAGCACCCGACCGCAGTTATGCGATCAGGGTGGTCCTCAATATCAAAGATGATAGGCGTGCTGGACCATTTCAGAGGCTTGCGTGACTCGACGGGTGGTTCTGTCGCATTGACTTCCCGCACCCACTGCTTGAGCTGGCGGTGTGAAGTAAGCAGAGAAGCACCGCCGTCAATGCACAGGACCTCTATGGCTTTCTGGAACTCCTGCTCATCGGTCTCGTCATCATCCATATCTTCATCGTCGTCGTCATCTTCATCCTTGTCGTGGCCGCGGGGAGGTCTGTCTCCTTGCCGCTGCTTGGCCTTGCCGCGGCGTCCTCCTCGGTTGGGACATTTCTTGCTGGCTCCTCCAGCACCTTCCTGGGCTTTCTCCTTGTCGCGTCGCTCGTATTCAGCCTTTTGCTGCTCGACAAGCTGCTCGACCTTCTTGCAGCTTTGGAGATCGTGGCCCTTGGTGCGGTGGATCTTGTAGTACTGCTTGTTGGTGCCGTCCTGCTTGTCGGCGACCGCCACAGCCTGGTAGTTGGTGCCTGCGGCAATCTCCTTGCCGGAGCTACCAGCTTTGACTTTCTTGGCGCCACCTCCGTTGCCGGACTGCTCAACGACTAGCACATCTTTGCCTTTCTTTTTCCTGTTGTTCCGCCGCCGGTTTCTCTTTGCCGGGGCAGCCTCCTCACTATCAGATCCTCCTGCTTCTGTATTCTTTCCGGGGAGTTTCCTCCCTTCCTCAGCACGTGCACACTTGTCGGCCAGGGCATATAGCTCACTGACGTCTCTGATCTTGCACATCGCCATCTCCTCCCGCATCCTGCGGTTTCGCACGTTCTGATGGAACGCGCTGATTACCGCGGCAGGGTGGACATCTGGGATGTTGTGCTGTACGCGGCTGAATCTCTGAATATACTTGCGCAGGGGCTCTCCTTCCTTCTGGGCGAGCAAATGAAGGTCACTCTCTTGGCCATGAGGCTTGTGGCCGCCTGTGAAGGCGCCGACAAACTGATGGCATAGGTCTGCCCAGGAGGATATGGAGTTGTCCGGCAAGTGCATGAGCCAGGATCTGACATTGGGCTTGAGCACCAGCGGGAAGTAGTTGGCCTGGATCTTGTCGTCCCGCCCCCCGGCAGCTTGCACCGCGATGGTGTAGATGCTAAGGAACTCCGACGGATGTGACTTGCCGTCGTACTTCTCTGGTACATCTGGCTTGAAATTCTTCGTGCTGGGCCACTGGACTTGCCGCAGCTCACGAGTGAACGCAGGGCAACCTACCGCGTACGGCAAGTCGCCTGGTTCCCCTGGTGCATGCATGTTAACAGAGGGCCCAGCGCACTGGTCCGATTGACGACGCACTTCTCTTTGGCACTCGATGCGAGTTCGAGTGTCTTCTTGCTGTCGTTCGTGAAGAACTTGGCGCTGATCGCGACGAGCTCATGGATCTAATGATGTGGTGGAGTCGCTGTCGAGGTGGATCCGGCGAGTCGGCGATCTTGTCCTTCGGGGTGGAGAGTGCATGGTGGTTGCACCCCCACCGGTTTCGTCACCATCGGCTCGTGCCTGGCAGTCCTGCCGCGACATCGATGTACTCGGCTGCCGCGGAGTGTCTCCGTTGGCGAAGCCGATGAGACTCTAAATGGTGGCCCTCCATCCATTGGTCTTGTCTGCCATTGGAGGGTAATCCAGGAGCAGTTGAGCTCGCGCCAAAGCTTCTGCTGGAGTGGTGGGCGGTAGTGGCGAACGACGCGAGGAGCGGGATATGCTCGGACTTCTAACTATGTTAGAAGGAGCAGTATCCCGTCCAAGCGACCATGTCTCGCTCGTGCCAGCGTGTTGGCGTGCATACTGGTCTTGAGCACCCCGAGATCCACCAGCTCGATCTTGGTCCAACAAACGTATGGCACTGCGAATACCATGACGCTGTTGGTCCCGCGCCTCCTGAGATGGGCACCGTGCATGTACGGACGCCGAGGTCTACGCAGCCTTGTCCTTGGACCTGGCAGCACCGTGAGCTCCCTCATCGATGTCCGTTCTTCCGCCGGCGTCTACCCCACCACCTGTTTGCTCCGGTGGTGGTGGGATCGACGTGGACGGAACAACTGCCGCCGAAGCCTTCTTCTTCGGTGGCATGTCGATGAAGAAGATGAAGATCTAGCTCGTGTGAACGCTGGATCAGGTTCACACAACCTCGACACCCCCTACCTGGCGTGCCAAAGATGTCGGGGAAACGGATCCACGAACACCTATGGGACCGGCGGACCGAGCCCCTTTCAGTTCGGCGGGGGGCGGAGATTGCACGAAGAGCGGATCGAGGCGAAGCACACGAGCAGTTTACCCAGCTTCGGAGGTCTCTGGAGAGATAACACTCCTACTGCTGCATGTCTGAGTGTATTGAGTTCTTGCTCGGGAGCGCTGGGTGCTACAGTACACACTAGCTGCTAACGAGACCGAGCGTGAGTGTTTTTCTGCCTTCGAACCGCCCCCTACGTTGCGCATGGGCCTCCTTTTATATGCTAAAGGGGTCTCCGACAGGTGGCAACGTAGACAAGGGTAAAAATAGAAAAGGAATTGCGGTTGGTACAACTACCTATACAGTGTATCATAACTAACCCTGGCGGCAGGGGACAAAGGCATTAAATGCCCGTCTACGTCGCCCAAATAGTGCAAAAAGGGACCGTCAGGGACGCCACCGCTCGCCACTATGGAAATCTTGTCAGCGTCGCTTGCCACCGCGCACCGCTGGCGGCACAGCCTCTTGCCACGCGCGCCTGGAAAGGTCCCAGGGCGACACATTGGTGGATGTGCTGGAGCGCGGGTACAGAGTGGTAGTTTGCCGCGGCAAGCGCCTTGCCGCGGTCGTTGTCTTGTCGCGTCCAGAAGCTTGTCGCTCACCGGGCCTTGCCGGGACGCGTGGTGTGTCGCGGCAAGTTCCTTGAGATGCCTTGGTTGGCCTTCCCGGCAAGCTCCTCTTGCCGGGGCCTTGTCTCCTTGGCTTGAATACTTTGTTCTTGAATGGCTCCAAAGGAACCACGGAGGACCTTGGCGATCACCCGACAAGCGTTGACGCGGGGTGCTGCAACTGCCCGTGCACAAGTTCGGGATACTAGGGTACCCCTACTCTAGTACACCGACAAGAAGTCACCATGTGAATTCCCTCAATTTAAATGGATCGAAGATTCACACGATTTATTTATTTGAGTTTTAAAAAGGGAATGCATGATGACATGATGCAAAGTTGAATGCACGAACAAAACAAAAAAACAAAACGAAAGACAAAACCCAACCACGAAGGAAAATATCATCTCGTATCTCCGGAAAAGGCAAGAGTCGGAGTTACAGATATGGAAAGTTGTATCCGGGGTGTTACAGGCGCCACACCAACTCATAGCCTTAGAGCATGTTGGATACTCCGGCAGGTGGCCAGAAGTGGCGAGGAGCTTCTAACTCCAGAATCCGCAGAGCACCAGCCCAGGAATACCAGTATGGTATCAACAGTCTTTGAGACTTTCACATCAAACAATATGCGGAAACGAACACTCAGCAGCCTTACAGAAGTCTACCAGGTAGCAACAATAAACCCATGGAGTGACACGACTATTACCTTTAATGCCAGTGATGAACCTAAATTCTGAACAGCCCGAGAACCAGCCGCACTGGTCCTCAGTCCAATAGTGGACGACTTTCGACTTACCAAAGTACTCATGGACGGTGGTAACGGATTGAACCTCATTTATGAGGAAACCCTTCGAAAAATGGAAATAGACTGGAGCCGCATTGAGCGAAGCAACACAACCTTTAGAGGAATAATCCCCAGTCGGGAAGCATGCTGTGCAGGAAAAATCACACTGGATGTGGTGTTCGGCACGCCGGATAATTACAGGTCCAAGGAGGTCACATTTAAAGTGGCCCCGTTCAGCAGCGGATACCACGCTCTGTTAGGGCGAGAGGCATTCACAATTTTTCAAGCTATACCCCATTACAGGTACATGAAGCTCAAAATGCCCGGACCCAACGGAATCATCACTCTTGCTAGTGACCCGGACATAGCACTCCGCGCTGAAATCAAGACAGCCGCACTGGCCCTTGAGGCACTATCCGAAGCCCTAGCAGCCGAAGAACTGACTGCGCTACGCTCCATGGTGAATAGAGACGACGTGATACTCGATAAAAGATCGAAGTCCACCTCCTTCAAACCGGCAGACGAAATAGTAAAATTCCAAGTCCATCCAACGGACCCTACAAAAACGGCCTCCATCGGGGTGCAATTAAACCCTGGTGTAGACGCCGCACTACGAGAATTCCTATGCGAAAATTGGGACATTTTTGCTTGTCACCCTTCAGACATGACAGGAATCCCACGCAGGCTGGCCGAGCAGAGCCTAAACATCCTAAAAGGATTCAAGCCTGTTAAGCAGGCTCTTCGCGTTTCTCTGAACCTAAGAGACAAGCCATGGGAGAGGAGCTAGCCAAACTACTGGAGGCCGGATTCATCAGAGATATAAAACATCTGGACTTGCTAGCAGACCTGGTGATGGTACCAAAGAAGGACAAATCCTGGCGCCTGTGCGTCGATTTCAAGGACCTCAACAAGGTTTGTCCAAAAGATCCCTTCCCCGTCCCCCGCATCAATCAAATCATCGACGCTATTGCAGGACACGATTCATTGTGTTTCCTCGACACATACTCCGGCTACCATCAAATTAAGATGGCAGAGTCAGACCAAGCCGCAACGGCATTCATCACCCCATACGTCCCATTCTGCTTCAACACAATGCCCTTCGGGCTCAAAAATGCCGGCGCAACATATCAGCGCATGATTCAGACATGTCTGGCAAACCAGATTGGCAAAACAGTTGAAGCACACGTAGATAACATGGTCGTCAAAACCAAGCATGTCGAAACTGTAGTAGACAACTTGAGGCTCACATTCGATAACCTCCGAACATATGACATCAAGCTTAACCCGGAAAAATGCATTTTCGGTGTGCCAGCCGGAAAGCTCTTGGGCTTCATTGTATCTGGTAGAGGAATTGAAGCAAACCCAGCGAAGATCCGAGCTCTGTCACAATTGGATATTCCAAAGGACCTCAAGCAAATACTAAAATTGACTGGATGTGTGGCGGCTCTAAGCCGCTTCATCTCCCGCTTGGGAGAAAAGGCATTACCCGGTCCTCCGACGCACTGAACACTTCGAGTGGACGGATGCCGCCACGGCCGGACTCGAAGAAATAAAAGCCATATTGGCAACAAACCCGGTCCTGGCCGCGCCCAACATTGGTGAACCAATGCTATTATACATTGCGGCAACTCATCAAGTTGTAAGCGCAGTGCTCGTTGTCGAACGAGAAACGGACGGACACAAATTCCCCCTTCAAAAACCAGTCTACTACGTGTCCACTATCCTCACTCCATGCAAGTCACGGTACCCGCATTATCAAAAGATAGCATACGCAGTGTTCATGGCATCCCAGAAGCTACGACACTACTTTCAAGAGTGTTCAATAACAGTAGCCTCCGAAGTACCTCTTAACGACATTATAAACAACCGCGACGCGGTGGGACGGATTGCCAAATGGGCCATTGAGCTCCTCCCGTTCGACATAACCTATAAGCCATGGTGAGCTATCAAGTCACAAGTTTTGGCCGACTTTGTCGCCTAATGGACTGAAGCCAAACTGCCTAAAGAGTACGACACATATTCCAACGAGATCATGCACTTCGACGGCTCCAAAATGTTAGCGGGTCTGGGGGTTGGCGTCGTTCTGACGTCCCCAACAGGAGATACAGTTCAATATGTACTCCAGATAATGTATACGGACTCTAACAATGCAGCCGAATACGAGGCCCTTCTACATGGTCTCCAGATGGCAGTCTCCATGGGCATCCAACGCCTAGAGGTGCATGGGGATTCGAACCTCGCGATATCCCAAATAAATGGAGATTTTGATGCCAAGGATCCGAAAATGGCAGCTTATCGCAATGCCGTCCTAAAAATGTCAGCTCGGTTCAAAGGGCTCGAATTTCACCATATAGTCCGGGAAAACAGTCAGGCAGCAGACGTCTTGGCACGCATCGGCGCAAAGCACGATGCAGTCCCCCCCCCAACATTTTCTTGGAGAGTCTATTCAAGCCATCCGTACAATGGGAAGGGGAGTCTGCAAATAACAACCCGGACCCAGCCGCACCGCCTGACACCGAACATTCTGACACAACGGTGCGTCGGTGGCCAATTATTTGCTAACCAAAGCCACATGCCACCCACCGCCCTCCAAACTATACCCATCACCTGGACCTTTGCGGTCTGGGGGCTTGACATGGTTGGACCCCTTAAAGGAGGAACCCACATGCAAAAATACCTACTGGTCATGGTGGACAAATTCACCAAATGGATAGAGGCCAAGCCTGTTAAGACGACCGAATTCGGACCGGTGATAGACTTCATATCAGGGGTCGTACACCGTTACGCCGTCCCCCAGAGCATCATCACTGACAATGGCACGAACTTTATGGCCGATGAGGTTAAACTCTGGTGCAAAAACATGGGCATCAAGCTCGACTACGCTTCAGTCTATCACCCACAAACTAACGGTCAATTCGAGTGAGCAAATGGTCTAATCATGAGCGGTATCAAACCCAGATTAGTGCGGTCCCTCAAGGAATCTAACACGCACTGGGTAGAGGATCTTGACTCCGTACTCTGGGGGCAGCGGACCACGCCGAATCGCACTACCGGATTCGCACCATTTTTTATGGTATACGGCGCAGAGGCAGTCCTGCCCTGCGACATAATTCATGACTCACCTCGCGTGCGCATGTACGAAGAAAGAGAAGCCGAACTCGATTGGCAGGACAGTTTGGACGCATTGGAGGAGGAGCGTGACGTGGCAAAAGCCCGTTCCGCATTCTATCAACAGCATGCTCGAAGATATCAAAGCAGAGAAGTACGGGCCAATACTTACAATGTTGGCGAATTAGTTCTACGCCTGCCGGACAAGAAAAAGGACAAACTCAAGCCCAAATGGGAAGGTCGCTTCATAATCGACCAAGTCCTGGCTGGTGGAGCATACCGTCTGCAAAATGCATCGGATAACCGACTCAAGCCGAACCCATGGAACGCAGCACGCCTACAAAGATTCTACGCCTAGCGCCGGACTCTGTGTTCGTCTCCTTCCTCTCTCTATTTTTTTACACATTGGCTATCTTATATTTCTCTCCTTCTCCCTCCTTTTCTATTACGGCCTTCTAAGGGCTCGTTTGCGCCTCGTTCGCACACAATTGACGCGCTCTCCGCGCTCATTATACCTGGGGGCTTCTTTAACAGAAGCTTGTTTATACGGGCCTCATGCCCAACACATGTGTCACACTTCCGCAAGTACCTTTTATTCACCATTATATGCATCGATATGACTTAAGTTTTGGCCAACCTGGGTTGCCTGGCTCCTGTGCTTACCCCTACATTCCCGATTGTTCGGCTAGGTGGTAAAGGGAGCACCTCTGCGATTGTTACTGCCGGGTCAGCCGGATGTGTACCTCAGACTGGGTGAAGCCGAAAGCTAGCATTCTTAAGGGAATATTCGGTCGGTGAACTAAAAGATGATTTTTACCTCATTTATTTATCCGCCCCCTGATGCTTTTCTGCTTTTTTCGCAGTCCGGACAAGCACTTTAGGGCATGCCTCCCAGGGAAAGGAACCCCTAACGGAACCATTCTCCCTGGAAGATGTTTCTTACTAACCATGTAATATAACATAACTAGTTGGGCACTTGTCTGATAAAGCACTAATGACCCCTACGCCTGGTCTCCACGCATGCCCCGATTCTTACATAACAGAGAGGGTATTCGGACACACTCCGGACTATCAGGTCCCGAGGTTGAAGCAAAAAGGTCCGCAATGACAAAAGATCTACAATCCGGCTAGAGGGCATTTCACATGTCATCTTAAATTACATAGTCAATTTGACTGGGTATATTCTTCTTCGATACCATCCAACAGGCTATCTAATTTACAGTCCTGTTGGGAATACTTGGCGGCCAGCTCTACCTGGCCGTACACTAAAATGATAGGGATCTCCTTCCCAACGGGCCCCACAGGTCCAACCTCGGCCATGTGGTTTGGGTCATCCTTCATGTACCGCGTCTTCACCATGGCCCAGGCCTCCCTGGCGCCTTGACGGCAGGCTGATATCTTCCATAATCGGAAGCGTCGCCGCGCTCCCTTCAGCTTCTCTGCAAGCTCTCCAAGGCCTTCGGGCATGGAGACGGATGGCCATAAAGCCTGGGCGACGCCTTGCGTCACCCGCCGAACTCGTTTGTGCAGTTGTGATAGCTCGGGAAGAAGGTCACCCGTAGAACCGGGCATTTCCTCCGTAGGCCGACCAGTTAGCATACTTAGAGACATAACTCTGTCAATCGACTTCCTCGCCGAACTCGTTTTCGAAAAGTTCGTTCAAGCACTTACTAAAAATGCCGCGTCGAAGCCGCTGATTCTCCTTTATGGAGTCCGACACTTGAGCACGAACATCCTTTAGTTCCTCGCCCAGCTGGATGTTGGCATCTTGAAGCTTGTTCTTCCCTTGCCTCACCCTCGTAAGCACGCTCTCGCCAGCCTTTAACTGGCGCAAGAGTTGCTGCTTGTCCGGATCCACTCCGGCGCCATCTGCACTGTTATTGTCAGAATTGCACACATGCCGCACTTCACAATATACTCAACTTCCGAAGCATATATTACCAGAGGGGGTCTCCTTGGCCTTCCCTGTTGCGGCTAGTGCAGCCTCAAGTTGGGATTTTCACTCTTCCAGCTCCTGGGACAGTTGGGTATTCTTTTCTGTAAGATCCTGCATAACAAATGATCCTTAAATCAGTTATTCTAACTGTTTCAAGTCTCGGGGGCTACTGACGTATATAACCATCAAATTTTCTCACCCGTATGTCTTTTACATACTGCTCTGTGGCTCTGGCGAGACCATTTTGAGCGGCACGGAGGTACGCATCTCCCGTATTAAAGGCGTCCAACGCCTCTTGGAAAAAACAAGCGTCACGAAGAACAGTCCGGCGACGCCTGTGGTTCATGGAACTCTCCACCTCGGAATTGGTGGCAGACAGCCCGTCCGCATCCTCTATTGGAGGAGCGTCCGGTGCGCGCCCCGTGTTTGCCTCCGCTTCCGAACCCGTCCTTCAAGCCTGGCCGGTGGATATAGTCCGGCGGGCGTTCTTCTTCCTGAAGAGAGCATGAGCGTTAGTATGCCTTGAGGGCATAAACCCTGGGCATTAAAAGTGCACGCCGTACCATTGCGCCGGCGTCTCGATCCATCCGCACTTCTTTTTAGCCTGCTGGTCCTCGATGGCCCTTGTTGGCTAGCCACCGCGGGCTCGGCCCTCCGCCTCAAGGACTTCCCCTGCAAAAAACGCCATTGGTATGCGGTGATAAAAAATAAGCACGGATGGATCCTATTGAAAATACTGGGACTTCGACCTCGGTTACCTTTGAGGTTGGAAGTAGTCCGGGATAATCGGCCATAATGGCCACTAAGGTGTTGTCCTTACTCAATTGATGAAACACCCCATCAATCAGCTCCACACATAAGTCCGGGTCCTCTTGGGAGTCCGGGTCGAGCGACCGTTCTGGGTCCTCGGGTTTTGGAGGAGGGCTGTTTATCTCCTTTACAGTATGGCGTAGCTCCTGCGTTGAAATTGCTAGACTAAGTACATAACTATGGGAATATGAAAACGGATGGGCAAGTGAAAGTGTTCGCTTACCCAGCTTGGAGGATTGTACATAGAAAATCCGCCCCGTGGGTTGACGCGGAGGAATTCCTCCTCTTCTCCCTTGTACAAAGCGGACAAGATCTTCATTAAAGTGGCAGCCGAATCCGGCCCCTTGCGGCCGCACCGAGTGGCGTCGTCCTCCCCGTTGAAATCACACATGGGGTGGCCTCTGTACTGAAGCGGCTGCACCCCTCGCGTAATGCATGTGGCCATGACCTCGATCATGGTCAGTCCAGAATGAGCTAACAACCATATCTAGCTCATCAGGTAAAGGACGTCCCTGTCATTTTCCTTCTGAGGGCTCCGTGGACGCCAGCTCAGGCGCTTCTTCAAAGGAGCATTATTGAACTCAGGAAGGCCTATCCGAACAGGGTCCGGCAGGGGGACATCTTCTATATAAAACCATTCTGAAGGCCAGTCTTCGGACGTCTTCTTTGGGGTTCCGGATAGATATCTGGTCCCGGCGATGCGCCATAATTCGGCTCCGCCCACTTGATTTATCGACCCCTCCTGAGAACGGGGCACGAGGCAGAACAACTTCTTCCACAGCATGAAATGAGCCTCGATACCCAAAAAAAGCTCGCAAAGGGCTACGAAGCCCGCAATATGCAATATGGAGGCAGGCGTATGGTTGTGCAACTGGAGGCCGTAGAACTCCAAGAGCCCTCAGAGAAACGGATGAATTGGAAATCCGAGCCCTCTTATCAAATAAGGGACAAGGCATACCCGCTCTCCTTTGGAGGGATTGGGGATGCTCTCCGCTTGCTCTCCACCATTATAGGTGGCGAGCCCGGCTCGAACCGGGACCATGTAGGACGGGGGGAATAACCCCTTGGCTTGGAGCACCACTATCTCGCTGTGCGGGACGGAGCATCTCTCCCAATCTGCAGGCTGAGGGCTGGGGGCGCGAGAGGAGGAGCTGCGTCGACTGGCCATGATGGAACGGATCTTTGTCGAAAGCACTCCGATGAATGCTCGCGGAGGGAAGATGGTGTGGCTTGGATCTAAATCCCTGTCTCTTTTATAGACGACTCTTATTATGCAGCTAGGGGGTAAAAAAGCACCCTGGCTTTTCGCATTCGTTTGACACGTGGAAGATGGCCATAATTGGGCGCAGAAGCCAAGAAGAGCAACATTCACGAGAAGCCGGACATTATTCAACAAGTATATGGAATTTGGAGAAGAACCCGCCTTGCAATACCAAAAACATATCTGTGCGCCGAACTCATCGTCATTGAAGCCTGGTTCGGGGGCTACTGAGGGAGTCCCGGATTAGGGGGTGTCCGGATGGCCGGACTATGACCTTTGGCCGGACTCCTGGACTATGAAGATACAAGATTGAAGACTTTGTCCCGTGTCCAAATGGGACTTTCCTTGGCGTGGAAGGCAAGCTTGGCGATACGATATGTAGATCTCCTCCCATTGTAACCGACTCTGTGTAACCCTAGCCCTTTCCGTTGTCTATATAAACCGTATGGTTTTAGTCCGTAGGACGAACAACAATCATACCATAGGCTAGCTTCTAGAGTTTAGCCTCTCTGATCTCGTGGTAGATCTACTCTTGTACTACCCATATCATCAATATTAATCAAGCAGGAGTAGGGTTTTACCTCCATCGAGAGGGCCCGAACCTGGGTAAAAACATCGTGTCCCTTGTCTCCTGTTACCATCCGCCTAGACGCATAGTTCGGGACCCCCTAGCCGAGATCCACCGGTTTTGACACTGACATCGAGCCTCCGCAGATCGACAATGAATGCATAGAGAAGGCACTAATCCAACTTATAGGAGCAATTATGCAAGTTGGATATCTTCTAAAATGTATTCTTGTGGTTCTTGTTTTCTTTGATCTTGCTTTTCTAGTCAAAATTATCGTTGGAGTTCGTGCAAAACAGAGGTCTGTTTGCCGTCGTGCGTTGGAGTTGGCCTTACAAGTGGGACCGTAGTTGAGGAAACCAACTATCAGAAAACCCCCACCTCGCCCACCGCGCAATGGCTGAAGTTAGAGAAACGACGAGGTTGAAGAGATTGCTCTAGCACGGACTCCATGAAATATGGTATCAGATGGATGTCGTGGTGGTGGCGTGTGCCGTACTCCTGGACGTGAATGCTTGTTCTGGACCATGCCACCCTACTACTCCTACTACTTATATAGTAGTATCGAGGATTTGAGGTGCTAGTTATGTACAACGAACACATTAACATATGGCTACAGTAAAAACACCCGCCCGACGCGCGAAGCATGTGAAGCTAGTACAAATAGTGTACTACTATTGTTGATTGGCCTCATCCAATAACCTGTTGCAATGCACGTACAATTATGTATTCGGAAAATATTTTGTTGCCTCATCGCATCACTCACTCAGAGAAGCGACTCAGAAGCCATTCATAAATTTAGTAAGTTTATCACAGGCATATCATTTTATTACATACAATAGGTCATCAACCCACATCGACAACGAGGAGACATTATAAATACTAAAGTTTTCATCACACAACAAATAACAAGAAATGAAATGAACTCAACTCAACCAATCCTCAGCGTTCGAAACGCTTGCTTTGAACCACAAGTGATTCTCTGGGACGGGCCATCTATTGTCAATCTCGAGACCAACGCATGACTGATCATCCAGGCTGAAGCGGCCTACTATATCAGTACCAGGGTAGGGAACCACCCAAATGTCCGAGGTATAAATAAAGTTGCTTCTCATAAATGATAAAGTTGCTTCTCATAAATGGTCAATAGGAGTTGGATCAACTTTCACCATCATCGGATAGTTTTGTCCAAGGAAGAGCGAGTTTTCTCCAAGACTATCAATTCTGTACCAGGGAGAAGGTGTTGGAGCTAGCACACTAGTATCCATCCCGAATACCATGCAACGAGTGTTGGAATAGGTCCAGAGAGTGCGACCATGGGAGACAACACGTGCTCCCTTAGTAGTAACAAATTCAATGTGCTATATACAGATAAGAAGAGGTGATCCATCAAAATTAGTTGCCGGGTGCCACTGAGTATATAAGTTCTGCTCGTCCTCATGCTCATGATCATCACCATCGTCATCTCCCCCTTGGTTACAAAATTTTTCAATTATAGGTGGTGGAATGTTCATAGGACCTTGGAAACACAAGAAGAAGGTTAATTAGTAAAGGGAAACTTGCTAACCCGCATGCACATGGATGAAACAATTATAATTACAGTGGAAGACAAATGTACCGAAACTACGAGGATCCCATGCAAAAACAGTGCCATGAGTGGTGGAAGCAAACACAAGACCCTCGTATTGAATTGTATCACAG
Organism: Triticum turgidum subsp. durum; assembly: GCA_900231445.1. Lineage (NCBI taxonomy): Eukaryota > Viridiplantae > Streptophyta > Magnoliopsida > Poales > Poaceae > Triticum > Triticum turgidum. The sequence goes on along the minus strand of LT934122.1, from coordinate 112,330,411 downwards.
TACACATCCGTGTATAGAAACTGATTTTTGAGCAATATCCATCGAGTCGAACCACAAAGGACGGCAACAAGCTTGTCGAAGACAGCAACAACTTCATAGTTCTTGTAATTCCAAGAGCGGTTGGGAACTCGACAAATTGCTATCTTCTATAGAAGACAATCACCATAATCGTATTTGAACATGCGTACAATACCGGTGTGCTCAACCTCTGGGAAGTTTGCTGAGATTTTTTGAAGTGGAACCCGGTGACGAGTGTACACATTCACAAGTTCCCACTTGCAGTTGTACCCAATATAAACAACCCAATCTCCATTTGTGCTTCCCCAATCCTTGCCCTCAAGCGATGGCATCTTAACATCATACGTATCATTATCAAGCGTCATCAACTTGCACAAGGCGAGGCCTCTGTCATCCCCGCGCAAGTCATCAGGGTCACGGCGAAGAAGATAGGGGAGATCAAACTGCTCATTGACTCTTGGGTTCCTCGTAATGATGTTATTAGTTGAGTCGAGAATGGTCTTGAACGAACCTGCCATGCTAGCCGAGGTGATGACGTCGCACCGATCAATGAGTTCCTCCACCACGTCATCTTTCAGATCGGGGCAAGAATAACGGGGTCGTTTCCAGCCTGTTCCCTCCATGGAGAAGACGATCGAACAATGGCAGAAGGAAGGGTGAAGGCAAATGGAGGAGGGAGAGGAAGAGCGTGCGACAACAGCTCCAAATCGAGAGGGAAAGGCGAAGAGTCGGTGGACGGTTGCCAGTTTTCCACGGTACACGAAGAGGCACCTCGGCTTAACGTCCGTTCGGACATACTAGTAGAAAAGGACTCGTCGTTGTCTCACTAATATGTTGGAATGGGACTGAGGGAGTCATGGATAAGGGGGTATCCGGACAGCCGGACTATATACTTTGGCCGGACTGTTGGACTATGAAGATACAAGATAGAAGACTCCGTCCCGTGTCCGGATGGGACTCTTCTTGGCATGGAAGGCAAGCTTGGCGATTCAGATGTAGATCTCCTCCTATGTAAACCGACTCTGTGTAACCCTAGCCCCCTCCGGTGTCTATATAAACCGGAGGGTTTAGTCCGTAGGACACAACAACAATCATACATAGGCTAGCTTCTAGGGTTTAGCCTCTCTGATCTCGTGGTAGATCAACTCTTGTAGTACTCATATCATCAAGATCAATCAAGCAGGAAGTAGGGTATTACCTCCATCGAGAGGGCCCGAACCTGGGTAAACATTGTGTCCCCAGCCTCTTGTTACCATTACCCTTAAATGCACAGTTCGGGACCCTCTACCCGAGATCCGCTGGTTTTTACACCGACATTGGTGCTTTCATTGAGAGTTCCACTGTGTCATCGCAATAAGGCTTGATGGCTTGTCTCGTTGCCAAAGACAACATCACCTCCGGGGGAGCCCTGGCTTTAGGCTAAACTCTCTGGCTGGGCGGCTTCGTTATGACCGGCCGATCGGTTGTTGCACCAACGATGACTTCTCAGGTCATTAGAAATAGCCTCCACGTTGATTCGGAATTTGCCGAACAGATGGACCCAATGGAGCTCTTCTCCCTCAATGAGCTCTTGGATCGCATCGCCGCCCTGGGCGTCGCTACGGACTATGACCGGATCGGGCTTAAACCTAATCAAAGGGAGATTCACTCTCCACCGGTCACCCATGAGATAGCGGTAGTGGAAGAGCATCATCCTAAATCTCCCTCCACTTTGAGGACGAACTATGTCCACTTTTCCGAGCTCTCCAAGCCGGACACCCGCTCGCTGGAGGACATGACCCCGGTCCCGGACTCAGGATCGGGGGGCGGGCCGAAGAAATTGGGCAACGCCCCAGAATCCGAGCTGTTAAGCTCGGAAGCCTCTTTGGCCCTGGGTCCCAGATCGGGTCGGGATTTGCATTCAAATCCACCCACCCACCCAGATTTATCAAATCTTTCCCATATAAGACAAGAGCCCCAAGAAATAGTACATCATTACTGGGCTAGATTCCTCCTTGTGATAAATAGGGTAAAGGACTGTCGCGAGGCAGATGCAATCCCCCTCTTTTGCAAAAAATTGCACGGACAAAGGGATCCTCAATGCTATAAGTCGCCATGATATAGTACACTTCGCTGACTTAGCGGCCATAGTGAAAAAATACTGCGCAATGGAAAGCGCCTGGAAAACCCAAACAAGTTTCTGGGACAATCCGGCTCTAGCCAAATCCTCTGTCCGAACTAAAAGGGTAAACTCTCGTAAGTCACCCGATTCAATTACCAAAAAAATAAAGCCCGCCGCAAGGAGCGGAACCGTATTGGAAGAATGGCTAAACGGGCCATGCAAGATTCACAGCAGACCGGATACTACAACAACGCATAGCCTTAGAGCATGTTGGATACTCCGGCAGGTACCAAAGAGCGGCGAGGATCTCCTCATAAAACATACATCAGAGCAACATCCCGCCGGAGACAACAATTCAGTATTTACAGTCTTCGAGACTTCTTTCCTCAAATAATAGGCGCAAGCGAGCTCAGTGCAGCCTCGCAGATGTTTGCCATGTGGCAACAGTAAACCCATGGAACGACAGGGCTATAACTTACAATGCCAGTGACGAACCTCAATTCCGAACAGTCCGAGCACTAGCCGCTTTTGTCCTTAGCCCAATCATGGATGGCTTCAGGCTCACTAAAGTGCTCATGGATGGCGGAAGCAGACTAAACCTCATCTATGAGGAAACCCTTAACAAGATGGAAATTGAAAAGAGCCACATTGAACGAAGCAGCACGACCTTCACGGGAATCATCCCTAGTCGAGAGGCACAATGCGCGGGAAAAATCACACTGGATGTGGTATTCGGCACGCCGGAGAATTACAGTTCCGAAGAAATTACATTCCAAGTGGCCCCATTCAGCAGCGGATAGAACGCCCTCTTGGGGCGGGACGCATTCACGAGTTTTCAGGCTATACCCCATTACGGGTACATGAAGCTTAAAATGCCCGCGCCCAATGGAATCATCACTCTGGCTAGCTATCAGGACGTTGCACTCTGCGCCGAAAATAAAACTGCCGCCCTTGCCCTGGAGGCATTATCAGAAGCCCTCGTGGCCGAAGAACTGACAACACTGCGATCAATAGTGGACAGAGACGACGTGATACTCAACAAGCGACCTAAATCCACCTCCTTCAAACCAGCAGGCGAGATAGTCAAATTCCAGGTCCACCCAACGGACCCTTCGAAGACAGCTTCCATCGGGACACAACTGAATCCCACAATAGACACCGCACTATGAGACTTCCTGCGTGAAAATTGGGATATTTTCGCCTGGCATCCCTCAGACATGCCGGGCATCCCACGCAGGCTGGCCTAACACAGCCTCAATATACTAAAAGGATACAAGCCAGTCAAGCAGACTCTTAGACGCTTCTGAGAGCCTAAGCGGCAAGCCATGGGGAGAGAGCTAGCCAAGCTACTCGGGGCCGGATTCATCAGAGACATCAGACATCCGGATTGGCTAGCAAACTTGGTAATGGTACCAAAAAAGGACAAATCCTGGCGCTTGTGTGTCGATTTCAAAGACCTCAATAAAGCTTTCCCTAAGGATCCCTTCCCCCTCCCCCGAATTGATCAAATAATCGATGCCACCGCAGGACACGACTCATTGTGTTTCCTCGACGCATACTCCGGATACCATCAAATAAAGATGGCGGAGTCCGACCAGGCCGCAACGGCCTTCATCACTCCGTACGGCCCCTTCTATCTCAACACCATGTCCTTTGGGCTCAAAAACGCCGGCGCAACTTATCAACTACGTAGACGACATGGTCATTAAAAAAAATTGGCAAGACAGTAGAGGCCTACGTAGATGACGTGGTCATTAAAACAAGACACGTTGAAACTTTAATAGACGACTTGAGGCTTACGTTCGATAATCTCCGAACATACGACATCAAGCTCAACCCGGAGAAGTGTGTCTTCGGAGTAGCCTCCGGAAAATTGCTCGGCTTCATCATTTCCAATAGAGGAATTGAAGCCAATCTGGCAAAAATCTGAGCTCTCTCGCAGTTGGCTATCCCAATAGACCACAAGTAGATCCAGAAACTAACTTGATGTGTGGCTGCCTTAAGCCACTACATCTCCCGCTTAGGAGAAAAGGCACTACCCCTGTATCGCCTTCTTCGACACACCGAACACTTCGAGTGTACGGATGCGGCCACGACCAGACTGGAAGAAATAAAGGCACTCTTGGCCACCAACCCAGTCCTGACCGCGCCAAACATTGGCGAACCCATGCTATTATACAGAGCCGCAACAAACCAAGTTGTGAGCGCAGTGCTCGTAGTCGAATGAGAGGCAGACGGACACAAGTTACTGCTCCACAAGCCGGTATATTACGTGTCCACTGTCCTCACTCCATGCAAATCTCGATACCCGCACTATCAAAATATAACGTATGCAGTCTTCATGGCATCCCAAAAACTACGACACTACTTTCAAGAGTGTTCGATCACGGTGGCCTCCGAAGTACCACTCAATGACATAATAAATAACCGCGACGCAACAGGCCGAATTGCTAAATGGGATATTGAGCTCCTTCCGTTCGACATAACATATAAACCACGACGGGCCATTAAGTTGCAAGTATTGGTGGACTTCGTCGCCGAATGGACAGAGGCCGAACTCCCTAAAGAGTACGACGTGTACTCAAATTGGATCATGCATTTCGACGGCTCTAAAATGCTGGCTGGGTTGGGAGCAGGTGTGGTCCTGACATCCCCCACCAGAGACACGGTGCTATACGTCATCCAAATATTATACACAGACTCCAACAATGCAGCTGAAGACGAGGCTCTGTTGCACGTTCTTCGGATGGAAGTCTCCATGGGCATTCAACGCCTCGAAGTGCGCAGGGACTCGAACCTCGCAATATCTCAGGTAAATGGAGACTTTGATGCCAAGGACCCGAAAACGGCGGCTTATCGCAATGCTGTCCTCAAAATGTCAGCTCGGTTCGACGGGCTCAAATTACACTATGTGGTCAGAGAAAATAACCAAGCGACCGATATCCTCGCCCGCATCGGCGCTAGACGCGACGCCGTCCCACCTAATATCTTCTTAGAAAGGTTGTTCAAGCCATCCATGACATAGGAAGGGGAGTCTGACACTATTAGTCCGGCTCCGAACACAACCCCAGATTCGGAACCTCCTGACGTAACCGGAGGCTCTGCCACCGAAATAACATCTTCGGCCCGCGAAATAATGGCTCTCATCACCCCATGGACCGAGCCCTTCTTGGCCTACCTTAATAGGCAAGAGCTCCCCGAGGACCAAAATGAGGCACATTGCATTGTGCGATGCTCTAAAGCCTACAAAGTCCATGAAGGAGAACTCTACAAGAAGAGCACCACCGGAGTGCTCCCACGATGCATCTCCGAAGAGGAAGGGCGGCAGCTCTTAGCCAAAATCTATTCCGGACTAGGCAGGCACCACGCGGCAGCCCGAGCTCTCGTAAGCAAGGCCTTTCAGACATGATTCTACTGGACGACAGCCCAGGCGGATGCACATGACCTTTTCCAACATTGCGTTGGTTGTCAACTATTGGCCAATCAGAGCCATATGCCCCATACAGCTCTCCAAACGATCCCCATAACTTGGCCCTTCGTGGTCTGGGGGCTGGATATGGTGGGACCCCTTAAAGGGGGAAGCCATAAGAAAAATACTTATTGGTCATGGTGGACAAGTTCACCAAATGGATAGAAGCCAAACTAGTAAAAATGGCCGAATCCGGACCAGTGATAGACTTCATATTGGAGGTTGTACACTGCTACGGTGTCCCACACAATATCATCACTGTTAATGGCTCGAATTTTACAGCCGAGGAGGTAAAAGCCTGGTGCGACAAAATGGGCATTAAGCTCGACTACGCCTCTGTCTATCACCCCCAAACAAACGGTCAACTTGAATGTGCAAATGGTCTTATTATGAGCGACATCAAACCCAGACTAGTGTGATCCTTGAAGGAATCAGATACGCATTGGGTTGAGGAACTCGACTCCGTACTGTGGGGGCTGTAGACCATGCCGAATCGCACCATCGGATACACACCATTTTTATGGTGTACGACACGGAAGCAGTGCTGCCCTGTGGTATAATTCATGACTCACCACGCGTGCGCATGTATGAAGAGAAGAAAGCCGAGCTAGACCGACAGGACAACCTTGATGCTTTGGAGGAGGAGCGTGATGTCGCTAAAGCCCGTTCCACATTCTATCAGCAACATGCTCGAAGGTATCAAAGCAGAGAAGTACGGGCCAAAACTTATAACATTGGCGAACTCGTTCTACGTCTACTGCAGACGAAGAAGGACAAGCTCAAACCAAAGTGGGAGGGTCCCTTCATCATTGATAAAGTTCTCACCTGAGGAGCGTACCGTCTGCGTAGTGCATCTGATAACAGACTTGAGCCGAACCCATGGAATGCGGCCAGACTCCGGAGATTCTACGCCTAGCGCCAAACCCAGTGTTCGTCTCCTTAACTCCGCCTCTTCAATTATGTTCTTTTTCCTCCTTTCTCGCCACTTTTCCCTTTATTTTTACAGCCTTAAAACTATACGGATGCCCCGAGCACTCCGGCCACATTATGCGTGCACATTATACCTGGGGGCTTCCTATTCGGAAGCTAAAAATAACCACTTTAATGGCTTCTTGCCAGACACATATGCAATTTTCTTTCCATGTGTGCCTTTTCTTCACCATTATATGCATCGATATGACTTAAGTTTTGGCCATGCTGGGTTGCCTGACTCTTGTATTTATGCCCTACGTTCCCATTAATTCGGCTAGGGCATAAGGGGAGCACCTCTGCGATTGTTACTGCCGGTTGAGATGGTTGTGTACCTCAGACTGGGTGAAGCCGAAAGCGAACGTTCTTAAGGGAATATTCGGTCGGTGAACAAAAGATGTCCTCGTTCATAAAAACGAAAATACCCAGATGTTTTGTTTCCTATGCTTCTGTTCGCAGTTCGTACATGCACATCGATGCATGCGTACCCAGAGAAAGGAACCCCTAACGGAACTATTCTCTCTGGAAGATGTTTCTTACTATCCATGTAATATAACATAACTAGTTGGGTACTTGTCTGTTCAATCACTTATGACCCCTACGCATGGTTTGAACGCATACCCCGCGTTTTCATAATAGTGTGGGTATTTGGATACACCCGAGACTGTCGGATCCGGGGGCTGAAGCGAAAAGGTCCGCCATGACAAATGATTTTCAATCCGGCTAGGGAGTACATGAGCCCATTCAAATTACATAATCACATCGACTGGCTATACTCTTCCTCTATACCATCCAACAGGCTGTCTAGCTTTCAATCCTGCTGGGAATACTTTGCAGCTAACGCTACTTGATCATATACCAAACTAACGGGTATCTCTTGTCCATCTGGCCCAGCCGGTTCAACTTCGGCCATATGGTTCGGGTCATCCTTGGCGTATCGCGTCTTCACCATGGCCCAAGCTTCTCTCGCACCTTGCCGGCAAGCTGATACCTTCCATAATCAGAAGCGCCGCCATGCTCCTTTGAGCATCTCTACAAGTTCGCTCATGCCTCCTAGCAGGGAAGCGGACGGCCACAAGGCCTGGGCAATACCCTGCATCACCTGCCGAGCTCGTTCGTGCAATTGAGAAAGCTCTTGCAGCATATCGCTTGCGGAACCGGGCATCTCCTCTACAGGGCGTCCCGTCAACATACCTGCAGACATAACTCTGTCAATACGCCTCCTCGCCGAACTATACCACAGTTCGTTCAAGCACTTACTATAAATGCCGCGTCGAAGCCTTCGGTTCTCCTTCATGGATTCCGGGAGCTGAGCCCGAACATCTTTCAATTCGACGCTCAGTTGGAGATTAGCATCTTGCAGCTTATTCTTCTCCTGAATAGACTGCGCCAACACATGTTCGCCCGCCTTCAGCTGACTTCACAGATGCAGCTCATTATCCCCCATAGTCTCCGGATTTCCTTCGGGATTGTCTGCCAAATATTTCATCAGATTTGTAAACCATGCCGAACACACAAACTGGTAGAAGGAAATTATTACCAGAAGAAGTATTTTTGGATCCCTCTTGTTCGGCTATATTATCCTTCATTTGGGCCTTACACTCCTCCAACTCTTGAGACAACTGGGCATTCTTCTCTACAAGAACCTAGGCATTTAATGATCCTTAAATCAGTTGTGCCAACTGTTTCAAGTCTCCGGGGCTACTACTACACATACTTATTAAATTCTCTTACCCGTATATCCTTCACATACTGGTCCGTTGCTCTGGCAAGTCCATCTTGAGCAGCGGGGATATAAGCGTGTCCATAATTGAAGGCATTGAACGCCTCTTCGAAAAAATAGTTCCGCGGAGTACGGCCCGTCGGCGCCGGTGATTCATGGTGCTCTCCACTTCTGAATTTGTGGCGGAAAGCATATCCGTATCCTCCACAAGAGGACAATTTGGCACTGTCCCCACATCAGCCTCCACCCGTGAATCCGGTCCAGGAATCCGGCTGCTGGAGGCGTGGCCGGTAGGGTCCCCGGACATAGTCTGGCGTTTCCTGACAGGACGTAAATAAAGCCATCACACCTCGACAAATAGACCAAATAGACCATGGGGCAAGTTCAATGAATACCTCTGCGCCTGCGTACCGCTCCTAACCGCCTTCCTTTTAAAGCCTACGTTGTCTAGGCGCCTCTTGCTGAGAGGCCCCCGCGGGTTCCGCACGGTGTCCCACCGTCGTTTCTACAAAAACACAGCGTGTGATCATAAGGTACGGCAAAATGAAGTAATCCTTTCGGAAGGTTGGAACCCCGACATTACCTACATGCGACATGGGAAGCAGTCCGGGATAATCCGCGATGATGGCCACTAAAGATCCGCCACTGCTTGCCTGATAGAAAGTCCCGTCGATGAATTCCACAGATATGTCTGGATCTTCTTCCAGTCCGGGGTCAAGAGCACGACCGGGATCCTCTGGCTGCGGAGAGGGGCTGTTGAAATCATTTATGGCCTTCCTTAGTTCTTGTTTTGAAATAGCGAGATAGATAATTATGCTCAAGAAGGTAAGAACGAATAGAGTCGAGTAAAAAATAACAACTTACCCAGCTTCGGGGGTTGTACATGGAAAATCCATCCCGCGGTTTAATGCGAAGGAACTCCTCTTCTTCTCCTTTGTATAATTCGGATAGTATCCTCGCCAAAGATGTGGCAGAGTCCGGACCTTTGCGACCACAGCGGGAGGCATCGTCTTCTCCATTGAAGTGCCACATGGGTTTTCCCCTATATTGAAGTGGCTGCACTCCCCTTATTATGCATATTGACATAACTTTGATTATTGTCAATCCTGATTTGGCCAGGGTTTGTATCCGGCTCATCAGATAGAAGACTTCCCTGTTTTCTTCCTCCTGGGGGCTCCGAGGGCGCCAGCTTTGGCGTTTCTTCAGCGGAGTATTGGTAAACTCAGGAAGGCCCGTCCGGACTGGGTCCAAAAGGGGAACATCATCAACATAAAACCACTCCGAGGGCCAGTCTTCGGACGCCTTCTTTGGAGTACCGGACAGGTATCCTGTCTGGGAGATGCGCCATATTTCGGCTCCGCCCACTTGATATATAGATCCCTCCTGGTTGTGGGGGACGAGGCAAAATAACCTCTTCCGTAGCTCGAAATGAGGTTCGCAGCCCAGAAACAGCTCGCGAAGGGCAACGTAGCCCGCGATGTGCAGTATGGAGGCCGGGGTAAGATTATGCCACTAGAGACCGTAGGACTCCAGGAGTCCACGGAGGAATGGGTGGACTGGAAACCTGACGCCTCTTAGCAGATATGGGACAAGGCATACCCACTCCCCCTGAGATGGGTTAGGGAATCTCTCCGCTTGCTCCCCGCCATTCTAGGTGGCTAGTCCGGATCGGACGAGGACCATGTATGTGGGCGGAAGGAACCCTTTGGTCTGCAGCTCTATTAGGCGGCTGTGAGGGATGGAACACTTTTCCCAATCCCCTTGCTTTGAGCTGGGGGAGCGGCAAGCAGGGCTGCAGCGACCGGTCATGATGGGATGGCCTCTTTTGGGCGCGCTCTGCGGAATGCTTGTTTGGGGGAAGATGGTGTGATTTGGATCTGAAGATCCCTGTCTCCTCAAATAGACGGCTCACCTATGGTATTAGGGTGGCAAATGCAAAAATGCCCCGGCCCCTCGTCTTCGATCGACACGTGGAGGTGGCCATTATTGAAGCACATAAGCCGAGGAGTACAACCTTACTGGGAGGCCGGACACTATTCGCTACGACGGGTGCACCGGATTTGGAGAAGAACCCGCCTTGCAATGCCGAAGACAATCTGCGCGCCAGACTCATTGTCATTGAAGCATGGTTCGGGGGCTACTGAGGTAGTCGTAGATAAGGGGGTATCCGGACAGCTGGACTATATACTTTGGCCGGACTGTTGGACTATGAAGATACAAGATAGAAGACTTCGTCCCATGTCCGGATGGGACTCTCCTTGGCGTGGAAGGCAAGCTTGGCGATTCGGATGTAGATCTCCTCCTCTGTAAACCGACTCTGTGTAATCCTAGCCCCCTCCGGTGTCTATATAAACCGGAGGGTTTAGTCCATAGGACACAACAACAATCATACCATAGGCTAGCTTCTAGGGTTTAGCCTCTCTGATCTAGTGGTAGATCAACTGTTGTAATACTCACATCATCAAGATCAATCAAGCAGGAAGTAGGGTATTACCTCCATTGAGAGGGCCCGAACCTGGGTAAACATCGTGTCCCCAGCCTCCTGTTACCATTAGCCTTGGACGCACATTTTGGGACCCCCTACCCAAGATCCGCCGGTTTTGACACCGACAAGGACCACATGTCAATGAAACATGGTGTGCAATTTCTCGTGCAAAATGCGATCTGGCCGTGTTGGCCCAAGGTGCCGCATTAGTTTTTTTTTGAAAGTTTGCCGCATTAGTTATCGACCTTTACTTTTTAACATACAATCTGAATGGATAGCTCTTGTGGTCATCACATGTGAGCGGATATAGTGATGGTTGATTCGCCTAAGCAACTTATTACTGTGGGAATATGGGAGTACTAGTGGATTCAAGGAATAGATAAATGATGGTTGCTTCGTCCGAGCAACTTACTGTGGCGAAGGTGGGGCTCTGTGATTTGACTGCTCACTAGTCATTACTACTGCAGCGCAACGACCGGGGTGAATCTTTCCCTGAAGTTGTGTTGAGCACTCAATATTATTGCATGGCAGGTGGAGCCAGATGAAGGATGTCCAACATGTCGGCGAAACGAAGTTGAATTGTTTCTGGCATTGCTATCAATCCTTCAGGATTTGTTTATATGTACGCATAATATTAATGAAATTGTACTGTGATGCTATGAAGGTTTCAACTTTGGTTCCCGCAGGAATAAAAAGGTTTCAACTTAGGATTCATGTGTCTTGCCTCAAGATTATCTCGTTACAACATTCCATCAAATACAAATGAAATTACCATGGCTACCATGGCTAATGCATCTCAATGGTTCGCAGATCAGCGCCAATATTCACATCACAACTGAAGACAAAGTTGTGAGAAGGTTTACAAATAAAGAAAAAAATATAATTGATCGATGATGTTCATAGGAATGGCTCCATTTCCTCGGCATAGTGTTCATTGCTTGGCAGCTAGTTTCACCCAGCTCTGTAGCCAAAAAAAGAGGTGTATGGAGGACACCACAATCCGATCATTTTGTGCAGCTCCACTAAAATCAAGCGGACCATCTCTGTTTGCAAAGATATCCAGTCAGTGTGATTACAATAATAGTGGAACTAGATGATGAAACACGACACACATAAATAGAAGCCGATCACCTTACGATCTCTCTTTAGGACTAACTTCTTGTTGGAGAAGATTAGGCATGGAGTTGGATGAGGAGGATAGCAAAACCAATCTCCATTTCTGCAGTCCTACAGAAATGTTAAAATGTTGCCCGTGTGACATTTTGGCGGAACTGCACAAAATACTCTTAAGAAAAAAGTGATTTGTGCAGTTCACCAAAAGGTCGCAATAGCAATGAGGTGAAAATGGATAGCCCTATTTGAAAAAGGAGGTTGAAAGGAAATAATTACTGCCCAATAACACGAGTTGAAGACACATACGCCGACAAAAAAGAAGCATATTCCATGTAATAAGGGAAATATAGCACATGGTGGTTTATCAAAAATGGTTTGAGGACGAGATTGCAAGATGGAAAGTACGCCGGCCGAGATACGATTTAAGCAAACAACTAAAGAAGATCCACATGCAACAACGTGGGAAGATGGGCAGTGGAGCAAGGCCGAAGGAAGCTATACCAGAGGGTCTTCGGGATGTTACTAGGAGGGCGCCGGCGGCCGGTATCTGCCCATACTGCAGCAGCGAGAAAGTGGCGAAGGCCCTACCACACCGAAGCTTGGTCAGAGAGATCGGCGGGTACCACAGATCGAGACGTGCTGCCTCAACACCGTCGAACAGAGAGACGATGCACATCCTCCCTTTTCGCTCGTGGATGGGATGCGGCCGGATCACTGACCAACGCTGAGAGAGGAGGTCACGGCCGTCTTGTGTGAGATGGGGTGACGAGAGACAAACCCATTTTTCCATTTAACCCACGGCAATCATTTTATATTCTGTACGTGCCATCGAGGAATATATAACTTTATTTAATACTAACGCGTCAAGTCAAACTTTGTTCCGTCTAGGCGTGGTACCCGACCCTCCTTCGAGTAAACAAATGATAAACACATCAAATTATCATGTGGGCTTCCTTTTCATATAGAAACGAACTCCATCATGTACCCGCGTGGGTGTGGCCGGGAAGGAGACGTGAGTACGTGCGTCCTGCGTGCACTTCTTCTTTAGGTGCAAGTACATACGTGGGTGGGTGTGAGAGAGATGGTTTGTGCGAAACAGAGACAATGTGTTGATGATATCTCAAACAGAAAAACGTAACATATGCAATCTTTGTGAAACGGAGTCATGGACGTGAGATATCGATAGAATTGAAAACAGGGGTGAAGTGTGTGGCTGCGCGATCGATAAAGAGTGCCATCAAATTTGTGCTTGCCCACGTCAAAGATACAGGGCGGCTGGCCTACTGGAATTTGAGAGGGCAGAGGTGCAGTTTTTTTCC
>LT934122.1:112305416-112316942 GCA_900231445.1 Triticum turgidum subsp. durum | reverse complement strand
TGGGGAACGAGAGAGACCTAGCTATGTATTGAGGGGGATCGATCGACATCCATGGATATGTGTAGCAGAGGAATAAGGTTGAGAGAAAGAGAAAGGTAGAGCGTTAGAGGGTTGGTGGTGGAGTGGCGTCTCACAAATGGTGGAAGAGGCCTGCTAGACAAATGGAGGGTATGAGTGCAATATCAATAAGAGAGGGCGGGGGATGTCTGTCTGTCTATGCACGTGTGTATCACGCCCAATATGCGACCCTATCCTATAGGAACTCGAAGGTCCCACCAAGGATAGAAGCACATATTGGACACGCTTTTGCAAGGTGGATATCATTACATCGTACCATTACATAATAGATTGGGGATACATACAAGTGGCATCCAATGCCACATGAATACAACAACATCATACACAAGAGCAACATCTGACTACGCATGAAACACAAACAGAAACTCAAACGACATCCACCCTGCTAGCCCAGGCTGCCGACCTGGAACCTATCCCCTGATCGAAGAAGAAGCATAAGAAGAACTCCAAAACAAGCAAACATCGCTCTCGCGTCATGATCATCGCATAACTTGTACCTGCAACTGTTGTTGTAGTAATCTGTGAGCCACGAGGACTCAGCAATCCCATTACCATGGGTATCAAGACTAGCAAAGCTTAAATGGTAAAGGAATGGATAAGTGGTGAGGTTGCAACAGCGACTAAGCATATATGCTGGCTAACATATGCAAATAAGAGCGAGAAGAGAAGCAAACCGAACGGTCAAGAAGCTAGAAGTGATCAAGAAGTGATCTTGAAACTACTTACGTTCAAACATAACCCAAAACCGTGTTCACTTCCCGGACTCCACCGAAAAGAGACCATCACGGCTACACACGTGGTTGATGCGTTTTACTTCATATCTGGTGTCAAGTTCTCTACAGCCGGACATTAACAAATTCCCATCTGCCACATAACCGCGGGCACGACTTTCAAAAGTTTAAACCCTGCAGGGGTGTCCCAACTTAGCCCATCACAAGCTCTCACGATCAACGGAGGATATTCCTTCTGCTAGGAAGACCCGATCAGTCTCGGAATCCCGGTTACAAGACATTTCGATGATGGTAAAACAAGACCAGCAAAGCCGCCCGATGTGCCGACAAATCCCGATTGGAGTCGCACGTATCTCGTTCTCAGGGCACACCGGATGAGACATCCTACGAGTAAAACCAGACCTCAAGTTTCCCCGAGGTGGCCCTGCAGTCTACTCAGTTCGGACCAACACTTACAGAAACACTGGCCCCGGGGGGGGGGGAGGGGGGTTAAAATAAAGATGACCCTCGGGCTCCGGAAACCCAAGGGAAAAAGGCTTAGGTAGGAAAATGGTAAAACCAAGGTTGGGCCTTGCTGGAGGAGTTTTATTCAAAGCGAACTGTCAAGGGGGTCCCATAAATCAAGTTGTTTAACAACAAGTTAAAATGCACCAAGATGATCTACATGAAATTCTAGTCAAGTTACATATAAAGTTCATTTAGTTCGAAGCTACGGCCTAGAAGATATGAGCAAAACAAGTTAACCATGGCATTGATGCAAAATCTAACATATAAAGCCTCCTACGTTACCCACCGTTCTAGCGCACTTCCATCGCGTGATGGATCCGGTTCACACGATTCACCTCGCTGTCAAAATTCTACTCCTTTTTACCTCTTTATCAAAGATCTGGCCGTAGGTTTTACTTTACATTGTGGCTTCAAGTTTCAGTGCATGACGACTGGGCCATCATTGCACACGGGCCCAACATTTCAGTCACGGCGCGTGTGTGTGTGAGTTGTGCCATGACGGTGGGAGAACCCGAGAGCAAGGTGAAAACCTAGCCCCCAATCCCCTTCCTACCTCGAGCCCCATGCCCCACCCATTCTCCTCTCCCCTCTTCCATCGGTGAAGGGAAGGAGAAAGGGAGCCCGACAGTGGGGAGGAGCTCGAGCCAAGGAGTGCGGCCTCGATCCAGACTCAGCAGGAGCAGAGAGAAGAGACGAAGGGGGCGCGTGTGGGCGGCTGGCCGACAGGGAAACCATCGCGTCTCTACCGCGTCTATGAACTCCAGGTCAGTTTTGACACAAGTGAGCTTTTTCTTCATCGTTTACTCATCTTTGCATTGTAACCTGAGCTCATCTCTTGATTCGTGGGAGATCAAGGCAGGCATGTCTTCATGTTGCTTGCGGAGGGGCAGGGCCCCTGAGGAAAAGTGGTGGTTGGGAGGAGGACGCCCTTGTCCTTGGTGTCCGGGCCACCATGGCTGATGCCGGAGCCGTTGGTTGGCCTTGAGGTCATCCATCGTTGGCGTCCTCGTCATCCATCCAACCACCAGGTCCTCGATCCATCTGCGGCCACCGCACCTCCACAGTACGGCCGCCGCCTTTTTGTTTCCCTCTTGTGTTCATCATCTCAGAAATTTGTTGGCACTGGATCATGCAGGGAGGAGATCCCTGAGGCATTTGATTCTTTTGGGATCCCCACACATCTTGCAAGATCAACAACAAGTGGCTGGGCCTCTACATTATTCAGAAAAGCTATTTTTATCTTTCATTTATTTGTCTAATTTATGTGCCCGTTCGCCTCCGTTCCGCTCTTGTAGAAGTTCCAACGAATTTCTGTGCTACCTAAGAGGTACTAATGCTCATATATTACAATTTGGTACCCACAACCTTCAGTCACGGGATCTTGAGAAAAGCAGTTTAGGCATTTTGTTTGTGTCAACTATACAGAATCCCTGCGGTTCGATTTTTGGTTTGTAGGCAACCAACACAATATGCAGGCAAACAAAGATGAGGTTTTGCTGTAGTAGGCAAATATTCATTGTCCATTTGATGTGTTTGTAGGCAACTGAAGTACTCAGCCTGTATATATCCATTAATTTGTGTATAAGCCAATCTTTTTTCGCATATCCATTACATGATCTACCTATGTATGTTCGTAATTTTGCCTTACTAAGATGCTATGCATAGACTCAGTTTGTCTTTACTAATCTTTTATACATACACTCAATCTTGTGGTGATTCCAGCTTTGAGCTTGCAACTGAACCTTAAGACTACTAATTACTTTTGTGGATTGTTAAACCTGAAATCTGAAACAAAATCTGGTAGCAGTCTTGCCCCCCTCAGCAAAAATATATGCATTGAGGTCAGCTATCTTCAACGTCCCTTTTTTCGTTTCAGTGATGCATGACCATAGCGTGACATGAAGTTCTATCTTTGATCCTTGCCATGCTACTGCTTTGTTGAACCATCTCAAGGCGTATGGACCTAGTTCTTTTTAAGCACAATTTTCTTTTATTGTCTTTACATGCTCATTTAATTCGTTTATGTTTCCTTTTCCGTTGCAGTGGTGGATGATATATTCTCTGCCATGAATGGATGTTTTTGGCGTTGTGAGATGGCGTAGGTCACTGATGAGGCAAGTGACCGAGGTGAGCTCATGAAGACAAAGTGGCACAAATAAACTTCTGACAAACTCATTGGTAAAAAAATGTGGTTTGAAGTGAAATTTCAATTTCTGGCTTTCCTTGTTAAATCCAAAAAGGAATAAGAATATCATACTGAATGTGGACCTTTATTTCATCTACATTTCTAGGAATGGGCGCCTCCCCAAAACTTCACCGTGATCCGCCACAACCGGCAACGGCGAGGCCAGAGGTGACCGTATCCGGCACAGGTTGGTCTCTCCCCTCCTTCTTCGCCCACCCTCTCCACATCACTTCATGCCATCTTGTCTTCCCTTTTTTGCAGGTTGCCATGGCACAGACGGCGACAACGACAGGAGGGGCACGCACATCCATGGGACGGGCTGCCGCCATAGTGATGGAGCTCCTTCTGCACATAACGCAGAGACCCCATGGAGCCCCCCTCCTTCTCCGGTGACTCTTCTCAGGCCCGACCCCCTACCTCTCCCCCGCCCTCTCCTGTACTTTGAGCTGTACCAGCTCTGTTTCAGGTTCTGAAGGCCTCTGTACCATACTTTTAGCTTCATTTGCAATCACATACAATTTTCTTGTTTTGTTTTTCTGATTCACTTCTCTCGACATTTGTTTGTGTGCCACTTATTATGGCCAGCTTGGCCATTTTCTCTGGAAGGAGTTACTCAACTCACAAAGAACAAAGAACAAATAATAAAGACTATTTTATCTTTCTTGCAATAATTCTGGTTGATTGTTCCGACCATTCAGGTTGCAGGATTTGAGGTGTGGTCGTTGAGGTGGGGCAGCAAAGATAATTAGCAGTCTGTATGCTAATGAGGAAACCATCCCTCTATTAATTTTGGGTGTTGGGTTCTGTTTAGTAAAATTTTGAAAATAGTTGGCCTGGTAAAACACCACTGTTTGCCCTGTGGGTCAATAGGGACTTGACAAACAAAAAATGCATCACTCTCCATTTAATGGCCTAAAAACACTATCATGTTTGGATGAAATTTTCATCTATATGTATAAGCTGTGGGCTATTCCAAGAAGAGGGTGACTATGCATCAGTTGTACAATCATGTGTCCATCTGCTGCTTTTTTGAATCGTATAAAATCTGGAGCTACCTTACAAAACTGTTCTGTTTACTATGGAGTAAAATCTAGAGCTAGCTTATTACTGCTTGAAAATAGCTTTGGCTCTTCACACCTGGGAGTAATATGACAGTTTGCATTCCTATTTTTGTTTTCTCTGTATATATATATATATATAGTTTTCATATTCTATTTGTTTGCTCCTGAAGCTTATGTTTTCCTTTTTCAGAATTGAGTGTGTATGAACAAAGCAATAGAGGTTGTGTTAATTCCTAGAGCCTAATATGTTCTTTTGTCTCCTGGTGATTAGTTCGAATGGCCGTGTGAGGTAATAGAGCTTTCTATCATTGCTTCCTCATCCTTCTCTGCCCTGCATTCTCACATTTGTTAATGAAAAAATAACCCTGCATTCTCACTTTGTTGATGAAAAAAATAAAGGGATTACAAGCACTGCTCTATGCAAGAAATGGGTGTATGTGTTCTAATTTAGTTGCTTGGCCTGCCAGCCTATCTTCCCTGGATGCTTACTTTCTTACATGTTGCACGTCATGTTACAGTTTCCCCGGCCTATCTGGGCTCATGTTAGGCACCATGTCAGGGTGTCTAACTATTTATGCACAACATGGTGACATGGTGTCTATATCCTGTTGGGGCGCCTGCAAGTATTCTCACTGACCACCTCTGCTTGTTTTGGCTCCTTCTAATTGATGTGTTACATTGTCTATTTTCATGTACCCAGATCCCTGACATGTATTTAACCGTGGCATGTTTGGCAGCTCCAGCCGCGTGTCAATTAATTAATTCTCATTCAAGGTAATTTACTTCTCCCCCTTTATGTATCATGGATGGATATACATGGTGGTTGGCTGTTATTATCGAAGCAAGAGTTACTGATGATGACTACATTTGAGCTGGTTTGCCATATAAATCGGTAGAGTGATTTATCTTGCTAATGTATATATAGTTATGAACGCAACTCTTTCTCATCTAGAGATTGTATGGCAGCTGCCTCATATTTGTATAGTAGACATGATCTCCTAATAGTATTTTGTGATGCACACATTTTTATTTCATTTGATTTTGCCTTGGTTGTTATTTATGCTTATAGCTTCATGTCTGGGATTCTATTTCAGGGCTGTTTTAGTTGTTAGTTCAGGTGCTTTTGATTTTCTGAATGTATCTACGTAATGTCGAAGATGCTGTTCTCTTATTTTTCAGATATTTACTTTGCTTATTTTGCTTCTCCTTAGCCTCTTAGTAGTGCCAATCTTATTTTAAATAGCAGGGACATTATTTTACTTTTAGGAGGGCATATTTTTCCTGGGCCCTGATGGGTCTTTTCATATATTTCAGATATCAGTGGTCCATGTCACAATAAACAAGTGATTCGTACTTAAACATGCATTGAGGAACCTTGGATACTCGATCTGAGAGAACATGGGCTTCTTACCTCCATCTTTTGTAGCCAGTTTACTAGATATTAGTAAACATGGGTTTTTAAAAAAATTGTTACAGAAGTGCCTTGAATACATTCAGCATAAATGGGATGACCAGGACATATATGAATCGGATTTCTTATTACCTATACTTGGAAAACGATGATGTGATGAAGATATGTCTGCACATGAATATGACGGTTATAGATTTCAGTTGTGCTCTTAAGCATAATTCTACATCTACAACTATCATCCCTCTTGGCAGTGTTCAGAGGTCCTTGGCAATAGAAGAGAAATCTTTAGATTGGATGATGTATTTGAGTTGTTAAATAATGTTCATGCCAATTAGGTAAGTTTAGAATATATTTTTGTTTATCTATAAATTGAGCTTCATTCAATGAGCAAAGTTTGATAAATTTTATCTGTCGTCATATCTGCACTAGCTTACTCGCTCTTTTGAACATTGTATTTTTTTCACTTGAAAACCTATCTAAGTTTGTCTACTATCTGCAATACAGTTCACATTGCATTGTCATCTACTCCCTCTGTTCCCAAATGTAAGTCTTTTTAGAAGTTCCAATAAGGGATTACATACAGAGCAAAATGAGTGAATCTTCACTCTAAAATATGTCTATATAAATTCGTATGTTGTAGTCCATTTGAAATCTCTAAAAAGATTTATATTTAGGAACAGAGGGAGTACATCTCCTACTTACTCACTACTAACACTCTTTCTAATTCACTTCTTGCGCCATTGGCGCAACCGGGTCATCTAGTGCATCCAAACATCAAGCAAACACCTCAAAACAAGAATGCAATATGATAATATAAAACTACATGCAATTCTAAGAAAGTTTCATATAGAGCATGCTTAAAACGGAGCAACGGTGCAACACATACACTCCAAACAAGACATAATAACAATCTGTCCGAAACAGCAACCAGGCAAATTGCAAGCATCAAAACAATATGCTACAACACCTCAACACAAAAACAAAAGGCATGGGCGTGATGTTCAAATGAAGATTAACAAAACATGAACACTGAGCTATCTCCAGAAATCACTAGAACATGCTCAAAAGGACATGGCAAGACTGCAAATAATAACAGTTTCACAGACTTAACAGAAATTCACTGGATATGTCAGAAATAACATCAGGTTGCAATGTTTAGAGCTATCAAAACACATGCTACATGAACTTATAATGGAAAACAAAGGAATGTCATGCTAATACTAAAGACAAAGAGCAAAACTCCCTTACTGAACTAATTCCAAAGATCAACAGAAAAGATGGTAGTATCCATGCAAACATGGCAAGTGATATGCCAGATTCAGAATAACAGTACATGGCAGAAAGAACGATAAGTAGGCATGTTGGTGAGCTCGTACAACTAACCACAGAGCAATACATGGCATCACAAGCTGACCAACAGTAAGCAAACACATTTATGAAGCTAAGCATGTCAAGATAAAGTTCATGGGGTCCATGGATCACTAGAAAAACACATGGCAAAACTGAACTTCATGTTAACAGGCTGACAGCAACATTATTTCGCAACTTTGGAGCATGATATCAACAAGATACAGTAGGATATGAACGCAAACAAGGGCATGGATGGATAAAGCATAACATGTACAATAAAACATCCTTAGTGAAGATCTCTAGATTATGCATATAATGGATGGTAGCTTCAATCAAACATAGCATCATAATATAGCAGTTTCAGCCTAGCAAAACAACAACAACAAGTACCCTACTTCACGAGCTTGATTCACTCACTAAAGGGCATAGAAAAATATATGGATTGCACCCCTGTAAATATGGCATAAATATGCTCCTAAAACATGTAGACATCATGCTCAAAAGATGCACACACAAAATGCAACGAAAATGACAAAACATCAAGTTATAACAGTCTCAGCAGGTTAACATCACATAGCACTCTTGCAACGATGATTAGGGCATCAAGATGAACTCAAACAAGCATGCCATGATGGAATGAAATATAGAAGCATCTCACAATGAACATTTTGATATATTACGCACGCAAAACGGATCTATGGTCAGAGAGTTATGGCATGGCAAAGATGCACAGGTGATATGAGGTTTCTGGGACGGGCAGTTTTCCAGAAAAAAGAACATATGCGCGCAATATAGGCAAAGTGTGCACAGGGCGGGGGTTAGGTGTTGGTCACCACTGGGCTCGGCCCAGGTCAGCATGGAGATGGGCTGCAGCAGAGGCAGCGGTGAACTGGTCCCCGGGGCGCGCCGGTGGGGCGGTGGCGGTGCACGTCGGTGAGGAGGCGCGGAGGCGGGCGAACGGGCAAGGCGGCGATGCAGGGTCGGGCCGACCCGGTCCCTGATGTGCTTCGGAGGGCCCCGCGTGGGCTCGGGCGGGCCGGCGGCGGCGGGAGGAGAGAGGAGGCACGGTGGATGCGGCGGGGAGCTGACGTGGTGCCTCCTGATTGGATGCAAACGGCGGCGGACGCGTCCGTCGATGAGATGGACATGTCCGGTGGCGCAGGGAGAGAGGAGCTAGGGGTTTCATCTACGCGAAATTTCGGGGGGAAGCACATATTTATAGGTAGAGGGAGCTAGGAGACTCCAAATGAGGAGCGGTTTTCGCCCACACGATCGTGATTGAATGGCGAAGATCATGGATGGGAGTTAGATGGGCTAGGTGGGATGTGTGAAGAGGTCCTGGGCTGCAAAGAGAAGGGGTTTTCGGTTAACTCGGTTAACTGTTGGGGCATCAAACGACCTCCAAAAGAAATGAAATTTGACGGGCAGTCTACCGGTGACATACCAAGGACACTTGGCAAATCTCAGCCCATTCCGAGAACATTTTTCGGTGGCTCACAAAACAAGGTCTAAGAGGGAGTGACGTGGCACGTGCGAGTGTGGTTGGGCTCAGAACGGACAACAGAGAGAACCGGGGGAACCCGAATGGATGCATGTTTTGAAAAACATGTAGATGAAATGCAGATGATGACATGGAAAAATGCAACACGCAAGCAAATGACATGACAACAACGGCGAATAACTAGATGACACCTGGCGCATCGGATACGGGGCATTACAGTGCGTGTGAGAGATGGGTCGGGAGGTGTCCAAGGATGATGAGGGGAGAAGATATGGTTGTGGTAAGCATACGTAACTACATAGGAAGATCAACCGTCGTGTGTCTGAGAAAGAGAGAGACATATCTAGCGAGATAAGTGTATAAGTGCTTGGGGAAAACAAAATATAGTCAACCTGGCTATATGTTGGGAGATCAATTCATATACACGCCTGCATGTGTTAGAAGCAAATAAGGTCCGGAGAGACAGAATGGGGGAGAGGGGTGCGGCTTGGAGGTGGTGCGAGAGGCCTACCATGTCAAGGGGGGAGGAGTGTGCGAGTATGTGATCAATATAAAGAGGGGCGGGAGTGTGCACCTGCGTGGAACCGTATTGGACATAGGGGGGCATGGACGGTGAGAATAGAAGAGGGGAAATATATATGTGTTTGTTGTAGGCACACTTGGCTAGAGAGGTATATCGACCGGTGTGTGCTGGAAAGAAGGAGCTGGAGGCCTACACACACTGCAGGTGGACGACCTAAAGAGAAATAATGAATGTGCGCGATGGAGGGGACGCTAAGGGTGGTGAGAGGGGGGCGGGCGTGTGCATGCACGATATAAAGTTAGCGCTAGCTAGCTACAAATAGAAGAGGATCGTGAAGGTGTAAAAGACAAACAAAGATCATAATTCATTATAAAAAAGTGGATACAGATACTTGAAGAAGATATCATAATGTAGAACATTGATTATAATTTGTGCTAATGTGTGGCTTTTACAACTTAGGTCTAAATACTTGTCATAATGTAGGGGGCGGGGCACTATACTTTGTGCGAGAAATACGGTGTACGTATGGAACATGGCTTAGATTATGAATGTATAGTTAGTACATCAAATGTACTGTTATTTGGAATCAACATCAAGTGTATTCAAAAAATAGAATTCGAGTTCATGTAGTACACAGAATTCATATCTATCTCTATAGTAATCATGTGGTGTGTTATTAAGGTAATACACGAATGATGGTTGAAGTTGGCAACAATCATGATTGTATATTCTTATTGAAATAGAGAAACGAATTCAAATTTGGTTCGAATTGCAGCGGTAGTATAGACATTTGGAATGCACTAAAATGTTGGTATGAGTAGGTTACATGCATTATACAGCAAGCGAATAAATTTAATTGGACATAACATGGATTCATACTCGCTCCTTCCATCTATATAGGGCGTAATGAGTTTTTAAAGACTGCCTTTGATTATTTACAAGATTAATAGTACATGACATGCACAATGTGAAAATTATATCATTGAAAGAACCTTTCACAGACGAATTTAACGGTGTGCTTTGTGTATGTTGCGTGTCATATATTATTGCTCTAATATTTGGTCAAAGTTAACATCGAAAAACGCATTAGGCCCTGTATAGATGGAAGGAGGGTGTAGCTTTGAATAGCATTTGTATAGTAAAACGGGGCAAGACTCTCTCTTTGTGTGGTGTGAATAGTTTTTTTCGTTTTCTTTTTGGTTGAGTGAAGTGCGAATTGATTTGCTACGTACAAGTACAATATTACTACACGTTAGGCTTGTCCCTAAAATTCAACACGTGTCTTGTTATATCCTGAAAATTCAGATATCATGCTCCCAAAACTGGCGCCTTCACAACCCGCGCCTTGCTATCCCGAAATTACAACGCGCGCGAAAACTCCCTCCAGCTGCCAAATCCCGACACGTGAAATCCCCCTTCTAACCCTGAGCCGAAAGAGCCGCTAGTTCAAATCGGTGGGGGGTACTTTTGTAACACACCCTACATTTTGGCCAACCGCGTCCCTAAGTCATGGTCCACCCCCCTCCCATCGCCCCCTTTTCGCCATTCGAAATCCCAGGCTGCCATAACCTCTCCGCTCCAGCCGCGAAACCCCACCCTCCTCCGTCAGCCACCTAACCGCTGCCCAGCCAGAGCCTCTTCCCCGACGACGTCTTCCACCGCAACAGCTCAATGTCCCTTGTCCACCTCCTCGGATGAGGATCTGTCGTCCATCTCGTCATCCCGCCGGTTCAGCCGCCCCATCATCCACCTCCAAGGAGCTGCTCCGATGATCGCCTCATCTATCGCGACTGCTCCATCCCTACAATGCCGCCTTAACCTGCTCCACCGGAACCGCAGCATCCTCACTGACTCCTCGGAGAAGTCGAGGCCTACTCGACACCACCAAAGAGGTTGTCCACTCATCGCGTCACACCTTCTCCTTAACTCGACCTCCCGACGCTGACGATGCTCCATCCCGCACCCCCATGGAGCGGCTACCTTGAAGCCGGCGCCGCGGGCGACATCTCCACAACGGCTCTCTCCCAGTGCGAGGCCCCTACGGCGGTGGCGGCCATACCAGTCGGATCTGCTGCTGCTGCTCTGACTCTCGCTCGCGCTGCTGCTGCTGCTTTGGCTCTCGCTCGATCGCTCGCTCGCCCAGCTGCTGCTGCTGCTCTCCCCCTCACTCGTGTTGCTG
>LT934122.1:112278364-112296906 GCA_900231445.1 Triticum turgidum subsp. durum | reverse complement strand
AGATAGATAGTGGGTTACCTCTCCGGCGAGCCCCCCTCCCCGCTGCGGCTGGTTCTTCCTTCACCACGGCGAGCCACCACCCCTTGGAAATCGACTAACCCAAAAGTCGATTCAGTCGACTGAAGTGTAGCCAAATCGGAGCAGCATCGCAAGCAAGAGCAAGAGCGAGAGCAGCAGCGCGAGCAAGAGCAATAGCAAGAGCAGACCAGGCAGGGGACCGAGAGCAAGAGTAGAGCAGCAACGCGAGTGAGAGCTAAAGAAGCAGCATCTCCTACTGATGTGGACGTCGCTGCCGAGGGAGCGACGCCATGGAGGAAGTGGCCAGCGACGCTGCCATGGATGGAGCCACGCCGTGTCAGCTCGAGAGCGAGCACTGGCAGCACCGTGAGATCGAATCAAGAAGAAAATGCAGCGATTAGTGTACAACCTCTTTGGTGGCGCCGATTAGGCCGCAGCTTCATCCGATGAAACAGTGATGATGATGCTCTTCCGATGGTGCGGGTGAAGACGGCGGTGTGGGAATGGAGGTGGCGCGAAAGACGAGGGGAACATCGGGGCAGCTCCTTGGAGGTGGAGGACGGGGTGGCTGAACCGGCGGGACAATGAGATCGATGACGGATCCTCATCCGGTACGGTGGATGAGGGACGTCGAGGTTTTCCTGTGGACGACGTCGTCGGGGAAGAAGCTCCGGCTGGGTGGCGGACGGAGCAGGGTGTGGGGTTTCGTCGCGGGTTTTCACGGCCTCGGTGTACGAATGGGTGGGCGGATGGGATGGCAGTGGGGAACCATGGCTTAGAGATGCGCTTGTCCGAAATGTGGGGTAAGTTATGAAAGTACCCCCCACCGATTTGAGGCGGTTCTTTCGGTTCAGGTGTACCACGAGCATTTCGCGTGTCAGGATTTCACAGGAGGTGGGAGTTTTCGCACGCGTTGTAATTTCGGAATAGCAAGGCGCGGGTTGAGATGGAGGGAGTTGTCTGAGCACAACGAGACAAAGATATATCTTAAATATTTCGGGCTAACAAGGCGCGGGTTGAAGAGGCGGGAGTTTCGCAGCACGATAGACAGAGAGCTAGCTTCAATTCTCGGCATAACAAGTCGCGGCTCGAAATTTCGGAAGAACAAGCTTAACGTGTACCCAAAAAAAGACAATCTGCACCTCAACATGCACAACACACACACACACAAACACCATTTAGACTAGAGTAAGGTACACGTGCATTGCACGCATGTGATTTGGCAACCAAATTATGAATAAGTACCACATTATAGCATGCAAGCTTTGAGTCATATATGCATGATGTAGATGTTCATTTAATTCTTATAGTTCATTTCATTCAAAATCATCTAGTTTTTATAAGAAAGCTAATCTATTTTAAGATTCATGGAATTTTGCGTTGTAAGACATAAAGTAAAAACAAATAATGGCAAATCATGTAGAAAAACATTTGGGCAATTATGATACGGAAGATTCTAGAACAAATAAGAAGTGCTTGTGTTTTGATGTTTGTGCATTATGCTTAAGTTCAACCATGGAGTCTTCTAGATTATACATGTGGCGAAATCTGGTGGAATCTAGATGATATCCAACGGCCAATAATGCTCAAATTTGCCATCTTTGGAGCTTCGGATTCGCCTCATCCAATGACCATCTTTCAAAGTTAAATTTACCCGCTCACAATATAAAAATATATATAATATAATATATATATATATAGGGATATAGATATAGATATGTGATGCGAAAGCCGCCCATCATCTCCAATTACATGCACGGATGCGACATGGGCAAATGATGTCTGCCATCAGTATCTCAAATTCAAATAAGTCTGACCTTGTTCAATGTGTATACATTACAACATGCTTGTTTCCAAAGCACACCGCGCAAATCTCCGTTATATTCATGCATGCATGGGTTACAAACATCAGGATCTCTTATTCAAATATTTGAATTCAACTTTACATTGATTATGACCTCACCTATTCTTTTACACCCACACACTAGTCTCCTCTTTATAATTGTACCACTAACTTTCTCTCGTGCATGCATGCACATACACTACTAGTCGGCATTATCTATCGCACGCATGCAATCTTTTTCTTCAGGCCAGTAGTCTCCCATGAAGGCACACACGCACACACATCCCCCTCTCCCTCATACCGGGCATTCTTTATCTCTCACGCGTGCATGCGCAATGATCGATGTTCCTCTATGTATGTGTGTATATAGCTAGGTCTTTCATAGTTTTCCACACAAACCAATCAATCGATATATCCAGTGAGGTCTCACCCTCTTTCCCACGTCCACATCGATCAATCTATACCTCTCCCACGTCCACATCGATCAATCTACACCTCTCTATATAGGATTAACATAAATATCTAATACACCCACATTAATTATGTATCCAACGTCCCCCTCTCATCATCCATGCCTTCCGCTTCATCTCTCAGATGCGTGCACAAGGGCGAAGACAGGGGGCAGTAAGGGCCCTGCCCCCCCCCCTAACATCACTATATATCGAGGCTAATATGAATGTGATCATTAGACAATTGCTGCTAAAAAAGGTTTAATTTCATGAATTGACCCTCCTCATAAAGGATTAACAATGCTTGGCCCCCTAGCTCATTTATTTTGCATGCCCCCCCCCTATCATCTCAAAGGAATTTTGGAGGATTCTAATCATTAGGGATTTTTCCTATCTTTGTTTTTGATTCGTAGGATTGTAAATCATAGGAATTTTTCCATATGATTCATTTGCACTAGATTTCATAGGAAACATCCCATCCACTCAAACCTCTTTGAAAGAATTCTGCGTTTTTTCTATGCACAATCAAACACTCGTACAATCCTGTAGGATTCAATACGACATTCCACTATAATCCCATGTTTTTCCTATTCACGTGTTCTTAGCTTTTTTATAAAAACTAATTTGATTTTGAATGAGATGAACTATAACAATTAAACGAAGGGCTACATCACACATATATGACTAAGAGCTTACATGCTATAGTGTGGTATTTATTCATAATTTGGTTGCAAAATCTGATGCGTGCAATGCACGTGTAAATTACTAGTACTTCGAGTATGTACAAAACACGTAAATTAGAATACCAATGGCACGCTACACGGTGTCTCTCTTACAGTTCATGAAGCCATGTGGCACATGTGGAGGCGTTGTCGCGACCTCCTTGCGTGGATTGATCACAGTGACGTGCTGGTAGTTCCAGAAGAATGTACTCGTCCTCCCTAAGCCATACTGGCGGTACATGCACGAAGCGAAGATGTGCACGCACGGCACGCACGCACTCATTCCCTCGCACGCACACGCGGGTACACGGGCGGACGCAATTTTGTACCAAGATCCACCCCATGTGATAATTTGACGCGTGTAAAGTCGTTCACTTCATTGATGGTCAATTAATACAACGCATGCAAATTGAGTGGACGTGAGGGAGGAAGAAAGAAGTTATTACTGCACTGCGCACATGTGAGTAGTTAAATCGTGGGTTGCTAGTAGTACTTCCATTGGTCTCCTTCGTATTTTGTGCCAATTTTTGACAGTAACATAATATTTACGCATTTGAGCAGTGTAGTCTACTTGAAATTTATGTTCCACTAAACTCATCGGGAGCCGTTTCGGGCCTCGAAACCAAAACAATCAATTAATCTTTACCTTGTTCCCATCACATTTGAAAGCCTGCTCACACCTACTAGTACTACGTACCAAACCTGAACGTGTTCCCACTATGCAGGTATTAGTACTACTAGTGCTAGTACTTAGGTTATAAAAAGGGGAACTACCTAAC
This sequence comes from Triticum turgidum subsp. durum, assembly GCA_900231445.1. Classification (NCBI taxonomy): domain Eukaryota; kingdom Viridiplantae; phylum Streptophyta; class Magnoliopsida; order Poales; family Poaceae; genus Triticum; species Triticum turgidum. The sequence goes on along the minus strand of LT934122.1, from coordinate 112,293,095 downwards.
TGAAAATTACTCTACCTTTCCTCCTCATAAGTGCTTCTTCTTCGTCCGTCGTTGCCATGGCCGGTGAGCAGAGCTCTAGGTCGAGAACTACTCGTAACAAGGGAGCGGCAACCAAGGCTGCAAAAAAAAATAGAGGGCTCGCCGCCATGCAGAGACCTCAAAAGATCTCTCACGGGCAGGCGATGGCTCCCAGGAGCGCCATAGCCACGGAGGCGAACATGCCGAGCCGACGGAGCTGGAGTCGTTATCCCTCGACGGCATGCCCGATGAGCTCAATAAGCACCTCAATAAGCAGATGGAGTTCGTCCAAGGCTTGACGGAGTTGCTGAAGGAGAGCCTCGACGACATGCCCGCTGAGCTCAATCAGCAGGGGGAGTTGACCGCCGGCTTGGTGATGCAGCTGAAGAAGAGCATTGCCTCGGATAAGAAGGCGACCGGCAAAATCCTGTGACTTCAGGAAGACAAGGCGAAGCTTTGCCACGAGATCGACCTGTTGAAGGAGACGAACGCTGGCTGGAAGAAGCTGCATGAGAATAGTAGTTCCTCGATGAAGATGCTGTAGGCCCTCGTCATGGAACAGAAGGAGGAGTTGGCGAAGCTCCGCATCGAGCACCCGACTGCTGTCAAGGTACGTAATGCGGCCGTGGAACAGATGATGAAGGCTCGCATCGAGAAATCCCGCGTCATGGACAGAATGAAGAAGATGGCGGAGGAGACGCACCAGGAGATGGAGGTCGTGGAGGTGATGAAAAAGCAGTTACAACTCCGCGGCAAATTAGATCATTTGGGTTGATAATCTTCCTTCTTCTTTTTCTGTTGTGTTTCATCTTTTGCTTTGGGTGTTTCGCCACACGTGTCACGTTCTCTGCGAGGCATGAATAGAACAATGGTTTTTTTTGAGGGAATGAATAGAGCAATGCTAACAATGAGATGACTAGCAAATTAGATCATTTTTATCGCCATATGGCACTGGGCTGCCGTGTTTTGTGCTCCTCCATCGCAGTACTACTCCAGTGGAAAACTTGAGTATACCGCACGGTTCTTTGCTCCTCCTCGATCTGGGCGTTGGCGCATTTATACGAGCAGTCAAATAACAAGGCCCCACCTTCCAGCAGTAATGAGCCGTCAAATCACAAAGGCCCTCGCCTCTCGTGAAACCGACCAAGCTAGACTGCCCCGCCCTCTAGCCTTTTAAAAAATGTATACTTTTGTACAATAGTAGTATCGATGGATTGCACCATGGAGCAAAACTTGAAATTTAAAAAAAGGTGGTACATATAGAGAGCGCTCATCGCCAAATTATGCATGTAGTACTATTGAAAAGGCTAGTCACAATAATGGTGTCCAGCACAACCCACCCCTCAAATAAAACTAAACACCCTGGAATTCTTTGACAAAACTAAGCACCCTGAAATTCTTTGACAACTAAACTGCTGGCTATATTATGTTGGCCATATATATTGTACGTATATAATGTGAATAAATGAGTGGTAGTACTATACCAACTAAAAGATGAAATGTAAGAAATACTAGTATGTACTTACTGAAGAGTTAAAGTAACAAGAAGAAACATAACATAGTTCTGCTGGGGGCTCAGCACAACACACCCCTCAAATTAAATTAAGCACACCTGAAATTAAACTTTGCAACTATTCTAGTAGACACTGCATTAGAACCACCATGGGCAACGACACTGCCACCTTACTCGGAGTCCTCATCCACGTCCTCGACTTCGTCCTTGTCCCTCTTCCTCTTGGCCGATACTTCTTTGCTTGAACCGCCAACTGGGCTGTTGCTCTTCATCCAACCCTTGTAGATATTGAAACAAAGGTAGCCATCCATTGCAACATACTGGATGTGGTGTATATCTAGTACATTCCGCTGCCATGCATGACGATGAAACGTGTATGGAGGTTTCTCCAGTTTACCATACGAAGGATGAACCATGGCTTCTGCCAGGGTCAACATTGAAGGCTGATGAGAGGACACCAGCCGATTCTTTTGGAGGTCGAAGGTGTTACTTCTTTGTCGCTACCAAAGTCTACAGTAACGAATTTGACTAGGTTGCTCTCAAGGAAGTCCTTAAAATCCTGGCACTCAACATCGGCATGGCATATGTGGTAGACCAAGCATAAGTCATACACGCAAACCTGGATCACGGCGGGCTTGTTCCTCTCTTCGTCCTATAGATCCTTCTCTCGTCCCACGACTGTGGTGTACTCAACGTCTAGCCTGGAGACCCACTCATCATGTGAGTCTTCGAACATGCGTCTGATGCGAGAAAGGCATCCTTTCACCATCGCGGAAGAACGGGTGTAGATGACGTCGAACTCATCGCCGGTGACGGTTCTAACCTACTCACCGCCAATCGGGGAGATTTGGGACGCCATGGATTTGGGCGGAGGGTTAGGATTAGTGGAACTACCGTAATGTGAATGGACGGGACGACTAGGAGCAAACCGTCGTAGTATTAAAGGACGTGCGGGAAAGAGTAGGAGTGAACTGCCAGCGTGCGTACGGCAGGGTAGTGGCTTTCCATTCTCCCATGATACGGGCTTCCGAGAGCCCTTGGATCTGAGATCGAACGGTTGCATGGCGTGATTCTAGACCTATGGGTGAATATCCTATCCTGGAGGGTTATTCTTAAAATTTTCAGCAACTTAGCATGCGAACGTTTGATCTCAGATCCAAGGGCTGCCAGCAGCCCGTATCATGGTCGCGCCTACCACGACCGTCGCATCGCTCGCGTGTTCGCGCCCTTGGAGATTTAACACGATGCGTTAGGCTACCTGATGTTGGCATGTCATACATAGTCATCACTTAGTCACTCATACTACAACAAGGTTGGCTATAAGTATATTTTTTACTCCTCTCTATCTCTTTCTTCGTACTCCCTCCGTTCCATAATATAAGAACGTTTTTGACACTAGCTATTGTAGTGTCAAAAACGTTCTTATATAATGGGACACAGGGAGTACTAGTATTTATTGCATTTGCCAAGGAGTGACCTCTTCCAATGAAATGGTGTTGCTAAGTTTGCTTCATTTAATTAGCTATAGACTCAAAATTGTCTTTTCACCTAGGTACACGCGCTTAGCACCATTTCTTCCTTGGGTCACCAAACTAGTCTCTCTCTTCTTGATTAACTTGCCACATCAGACTTTATGCCTATGTGGCAAGCTTAAGCACCTGTAGGAGCAAGTAAGGTGCCCGTCCGTTGCACGGAAGAGTGAAATGCATTGATCGGGGTGTTGTTTATTTTGACAAAGGATGTGGGGGTCATCTCATGTGCAACCAGGTCGACGTGTCAAGCACCAAATAACAGTGCAGAACAGCAGGGGGGACGCACCCCACTCGTACCGGCCCAGTGTTAGTAATGAGCAATGAGACGTCAAATCACAATGTTGCACCTTCGCAGACGGACGAAGCAACCATCATTTCACACTTCGGTTCGACATCATATCAAACCACGTACTAGTATTGCTTCTGCCTCAAGAGGGACACGTGCATCGCCTTGGTACATCATGACACGTGGGACCGCATGACAGGGCATGCTGCCCTGCCGATCGCTGGGTAAAATCACCTCATTTTTACTATACTTCCTCCGGATCGGTTTACTACATGGCATGCACGTCGTTCTAGATTAAGAATTTAACTAACTATATATATATATATATATATATATATATGATGAACAGTACGCTAGCATTTTAAAAAACGTATACTTTTGTACAGTAGTACTCCACTATCGATGGATTGCGCCATGGAGCAAAAGTTGAAATTTAAAAAAAAGGTGGTACATATAGAGAGCGCTCGTCGCCAAATTATGCATATAGTACTATTAAAAAAGCTAGTACATGCTTAATTGGGGTGCTAAATTCTATTAAAGAAATACTAGTGCTAGTATGTACATACTGAAGAGTTAAAGTAACAAGAAGAAACATAACATAGTTCTGCTGGGGGCTCAGCACAACACACCCCTCAAATTAAACTAAGCACACCTGAAATTAAACTATGCAACTAATCCGGTAGACACTGCATTAGAAGTTTAGAACCTCCATGAGCAACGACACTGCCACCTTACTCGGAGTCCTCGTCCACGTCCTCGACTTCGTCCTTGTCCCTCTTCCTCTTGGGCGATACTTTTTTGCTTGAACCGCCAACTTGGTTGTTGCTCTTCATCCAACCCTTGTAGATATTGAAACAAAGGTAGCCATCCATTGCAGTGTAGTGGATGTGGTCTATATCTAGTACATTCCGCTACCATGCATGACGATGAAACGTGTAATGAGGTTTCTCCAGTTTGCGGTACGAAGGATGAACCATGGCTCCTGCCAGGGTCAGCATTGAGGGCTGATGAGAGGGCACCAGCCGATTCTTCTGGAGGTCGAAGGGGTTTCCTACAACGAGGCCTATCTGACGCAGGACTTCTTTGTCGTTCTTAAAGTCTACAGTAACGAATTTGACTGTTTTGTCCTCGAGGAAGTTCTTAAAATCCTGGCACTCAACGTCGGCATGGCATATGTGGTAGACCAAGCAAACATTATGTACGCAAACCTGGATCATGGCGGGCTTCTTCCTCTCTTCGTCCTTTAGATCCTTCTCTCGTCCCATGACTGTGGTATACTCAACATCTAGCCCAGCGACCAACTCATCATGTGAGTTTTCGAATATGCGTCTGAAGCGAGAAATGCATCCTTTCCCCGTCGCGGAAGTACGGGTGTAGATGACGTCGAACTCATCGCCGGTGATGGTTCTAACCTTGTACTCACCACCGATCGGGGAGATTTGGGACGCCATGGATTTGGGAGGAGGGTTAGGATTAGTGGAACTGCCGTAATGTGAATGGACGGGACTACTAGGAGTGAATTGCCGTAGTATTAAAGGACGTGCGGGAAAGAGTAGGAGCAAACTACCAGCGTGCGAACGGCAGGGTAGTGGCTTTCCATTCTCCCATTATACGGGCTTCTGAGAGCCCTTGGATCTGAGATCAAACGGTTGCATGGCGTGATTCTAGACCTATGGGTGAATATCCTATCCTGGAGGGTTATTCTTAAAATTTTCAGCAACTTAGCATGCGACCATTTGATCTCAGATCCAAGGGCTGCTAGCAGCCCGTATCATGGTCACGCCTACCATGACCGTCACATCTCTCGCGTGGTCGCGCCCTTGGAGATTTAACACTATGTGTTAGGCTATCTGATGTTGGCATGTCATACATAGTCATCACTTAGTCACTCATACTACAACAAGGTTGGCTATAAGTGTATTTTTTTACTCCTCTCTATCTCTTTCTTCGTATTCCCTCCGTCCCATAATATAGGAACGTTTTTAACACTAGCTAGTGTAGTGTCAAAAACGTTCTTATATAATGGGACACAGGGAGTACTAGTATTTATTGCATTCGCCAAGGAGTGACCTCTTCCAATGAAATGGTGTTGCTAAGTTTGCTTCATTTAATTAGCTATAGACTCAAAATTTCCTTTTCACCTAGGTACACGCGCTTAGCACCGTTTCTTCCTTGGGTCACCAAACTAGTCTCTCTCTTCTTGATTAACTTGCCACATCAGACTTTATGCCTATGTGGCAAGCTTAAGCACTTGTAGGAGCAAGTAAGTACAATAATGCGCTTTACATGGCATTTTTGCATATGTGGAGGAAAGAGAGGCAGGGAAAAAGTGGAGAAGTGGGCTCTCATGCAAGAGCCAGCCTTTACTACTACATGGTGGAGCATTGGGAGAGGCACCTGTATGGAGGTGGTCAAGAATCGGGAGACTCACGCCAGTCGTAGCACCGCAGTTAAAATGATAATGGCAAGTCAAATCACGGAGCCCCACCTGTCCAGTAGTAACTCTCTGTCAAATCACACAACCCTACGTTTGCAGCAGCCTACTCCCTCGTCTTCTCGCGTCTCTGTCGAACCGACTAGGCGGAACTGTCCCGCCGACTACCGAGCAGGAAAAGCCGCGCCCTCGACTTTTAAATAGTATACAGTATATTAATTTTGTATCCATGGATTGCGCCCGCGCCATGGAGCAAAGCGTCTAGAAAACGGCGGTACACATGTACGGAGTATACAGCACGCACGTCGCGTTCGTGTCGCACCCCACACGGTCGGTCGGTCTGGCACGCTGCTCTCCGAATGGAATGCACGTCATATTGCGTCCGCACACACATGTGGGACGACAATTGAGAACCGACCATAGGCACACTCCCCGGCCCCACAAGTCGGGTGACTTAATAGAAGAGGGAGACGAGCGATAGTACTAGAGAAGTGTTGTACTATGTTGGTGCTTGGACGATCCATGCAAGACACGGAAGATCAGTTCGTCCATGCATGTGACCAGACTCCTGCAGACACGCTTGGATTGGCTATCATCTACATATCGTGTAGGCTGTGTTGTACATGGCTGTAGTTGTGGTGAGAAATCTAAAAAAAAGGTTTCTTGTCATCTCGCAAAATTATGTGTCATGTGCTTCGGATCACTGCGAGGGTTAAACAGCGACAACTGAGTTGGGCTAGTCATTGGGGGCACATGCACGAACAGTGACTACTCGGCTGCCATCTAGGTCAAGCCGGCTATGTTAATTAGACATCTAACGATGGACCCCTTTTTTATGAGTTTATCTTTAATTTGAGCTTTGTTCCTCATCTAGTTTGTCCGTCGGGATTCATGTTGTCTCCTTTGGGCAGTGAGGTTATGATTTCTTGTCATGTGGAGTTTTTTCGTGTTATATGTTATAATCCGGCGCTTCAGATCAAAATGACGACAACTGCGCCTCCGGGCCACGTGCATGAAGACTTCTCAGCAGTCATTGACGAGGTCAAGCCGGCTCCGGTAGACAAAAGAAAACTAAGTACTACCCCACTATATAGACAGGAGCCTCCATGCTTGCTTGCTAGTGTTGCTCTCTTCACACCATCTCGGCCTCTCCAGATCTAAACACGACAGCGGTGGCCACACATTCTCTCTCTCTCTCTGCTCACCGCTAGTCACAAATCCAGCTGGATCCTCTCTGCCGGGGAAGGTGAGAAGGTGCAATGTTCACGCGGCCGTCCTTGACGACGGCTCTTACCCACTGCCAGGCGCGTCCCGATCAGCCTGCCTTGCCGTTCTCTCCCAAGCGCCGCTGGCGAGGGAGGGCCTCCGACCTCTTCTTCCTCGCTGCCATAGTGTGGGCAGATCTGGCCTCTCGCCACCCACCTAGTGACATCCCGATGACCATCAGGTATAACTTCCTTCAAAACCGGCCTTGCTCTACTTCCCGAGCTCCTGACGTCGCTGCATTTGTAACTTTTTACTATTTCTCAGGCCCCCCGTAGATAGGATCGATCGACCGTTCGAAAACCACCAATTTTTTTATGTTTACGAGGTAATACTAGTTCATGCACTCGAATCTAGTACTACTTGGTTCAAACAAGGAAGAAAGGGGGTGGGGGTGGGGGAGGATTTGTTACCTGAATCTAGGACTTGGTCAAAAGAGGAAATAATGGGGGCAAAAAGTAGCAGAGACTGGCTATCCAACTGGTCTCTAGGTCTAATAGGGAAATAAAGTGAAACGCAGTACAAACTCAATATAAACCCGATCTATTGGCTGAAAAAGGAAAGAAAGTGGGGACTGGGGGACAAGTCAACAGAGTAAGTCCAGCACTAGATTTGCTAGCCTCACACAGTATAAGGTGGCTATACCGAACAAAAATGGGACCAACCCAGATATCCTGTTTTGATGTTTGTTGCCCCGAGCCACTCTTATGTAATGCCGCTGGTAAAATGTAGCAGTCGCACTGTAAAAAGTAAGGACACGTTAAACCAATGTTGTTTTCAATGTAATGCCTGCAGTAATATGAATCAATGGCACTTCTTTACATGTCCTACTAAAATTTCCCATTAAGATAAGTTGGTTCTTTTCGTTAGAAATGCAACTGTCCTGGTCCGCCTACTCTCTCATGCCCAAAGTAATGTTGTATTTAACGGTTGTCATAGTTAATCCTGATGCCCACACTAATATCTAGCAATGCCACTGCTTTAGAAATTGCTACTGTCCTTGTAGGATTTCCATTCAGATAAGGAACATGCTTCTTTTCATTTGATGCATGTTTCATCACTTGTTACTTGTTAGTCACCCTCCTTTCCACCTTTTTTGTGAAAACAAAGATATACATTTCACGCTCGATCTTAGTTGAACTGCACAAATGATATCCAAATTATAGTTGAGCATTCCAGGAGCTTCACAACCAACCTTGATGTTGCTCAATTTTATTGCAACTAATGAAGAAGAAGCTCTGTGGGTTTCATTTTATGATGGAAATGGAACTGGGGCTGGAGCCCTTTTTTAAAAAAAAATTGAAGAAGAAGCTGCTAGCTCAAGGGACATTGCTTCATTTTAGGTGAACTGCACCAAAAGGTCCCATGAATTGAATCATCCATGTTGGTGACTGAAAGAGCCAGCTTCAGCATCCCAGTCTAAGCACACTCGGCCTCCATCCTTGGGACGCACGGTACACCTCATTTGCCACCTGCTCGACCCTAGTGTCACTGATAAAATGAAGTAATGATACAGTTAAAATAGAGCGAGTGTCATCTCTATCATTTCATTTCCAATGTAGATGAAGAAAGTGCTTCTCTTTGTTAAAGTATGTTTCATCAACTAGTCCCATTGTTAATGCTTAATTTTAGTTGATATGTACAAAAATAGAGATTTGAATGTCTCAAGGCGCCTCCTTGTACTACTGCTCTACACTGATGTTCATCACTGGTAGAAGGTGTATCTGGGAGACTTCGGACGATGTCCAGTATGAGGCGTACCGTATGAGGCGTCGCAGGGCCCATCTCGCCCTCGCAGCATGGCATACTATGATACTATCGCAATATTTTCTTCTATTTATTTTGTGTGTTTCATCAACTAGTGCCACTATAATGTAATCACGCTTTTTCATTATCTATGAAAACAGGGTTATTCAGCTGCATTTTGTTGGAACTGCACAAATGTACGTATGGAACCGGCATATATGCAGAGTGCGAGGTGTGCCAACTAAAAATTACTGACACCAACCATGCTGCATGCACGCATTGGCATCGACCACAACCAGTGGGATGTGTGGCGCTCTATGTGGACGGATCTTTCTCGGCAACAAATCCTCTAACCAAATACTAGTAGCTTATATTGGCAGTTTTCTAGGGAGTACTCTTTTCTGAAAGAACCACCAATCTATTTTTCTTTATTTGTACACTTTGTCACAACTTTGACCCAAAGGTCCAGAGATATTTTAGGGTGATTGGCGTAGTACTTAGAGACTGATTGTAAGCATGATGTTCATTAGCTGTCACACTGATTGTAAGCATGAGCAGGTGGAAGATTAGGTTAGCGCGAAGCTTACCTTAAACCCTACCGCCGCCGTTGAAATGAGGCGAGCGTCGAGGGAACCGTGGATAACATCGGGGAAGAGACGTCGCACCATCCGGCCTCCTCTTGCAGTGGAAGAACGAATACTCCTGTGGCTCCGGCTGGCTCTGCACCCTCACGAACGGCACACCATACTTGATCGATTCGTTATCCTCTGGCTGCTTGACCTTCGACCTGTACACCCACCACCTCCGCCTGACTGTCGCCTCGGGCGAATCTGTCTGCTCCATCGCCCATAGGAGATACTCGATGAACACAGAGGACTACGGCGTGACTGCCGCCGAGGAGTACATGTACATCGCCGCCCTCATCGCCGCTGTCTCGCTCTTTTGCATACATTACCACATGGCCCGCACCATCCTCGAAATCTCCCACTCATTGTCAAACCAACTAAGGATCTCCTTCAACCTGGCTAACTTTGCCTGGTCGCCGCCGGCGATCTGCCTGATTCGCTGTTGCATCCTCTCCATAGATGTCGTTCTGAGTGGTCCGGTGCTAGCTTTGGAAGATGGAAGGAGAGATGGTAGTCTTGCAATAGAGAAGAGGGAGAGGAGAGGAGGTGGTTTTGGAATGGAGAGGATGGAGAGGAGAGGAGGTGGTTTTGCAATGGAGAGAAGATCAGAAGAGGGAGAGGCGAGACGGTGGTTTTGGAATGGAGAAGATGGAGAGGAGAGGAGGTGGTTTTGGAATGGAGATGATGGAGAGGAGAGGAGGTGGTTTTGCAATGGAGAAGAGGGAGAGGAGCGTGCGGCAGCGATTTAGGATTGGGCGAGAGGGCCGGCGCGCTGTGACTGGATCAAAATCAAAATCAATTTACCCTTCAATTAAGAAAGCGACCCCACATTAACTAGTCTCCCTTTTATTCTGGGTCATAATTGACCATGATTTTCGCACATAAAATATATTTTATACGTTGCAAAAATAATATAATTTGAAAGTACATTTAGATACGAACCAAACGATACAATTTTTTGTGACATGCATTCACATTTTGCTTGTCACATACAGTACATGGTCAAACTTCGATCCAAAATATGCAAAACAACAAAAAAATACTTCCAAGACCAGCGCCACTCTTCCGCTCTTCTCCTATTCCAATCTAAATCCACCGCCGCTCCTCTCCTGTTCCAATCTAAATCCAGCGCCTCTCCTCTCCTCTTCCATTTCAAAACCACCGCCCCTCCACTCCTATTCCAGTCCAAAACCAGCGTCGCTCCTCTCCCGTTCTAATACAAAACCAGCGCCGCTCCTCTCCTCTTCCATTCAAAAACCACCGCCGGCGAGTGAAGGTGTTGTGGAGAAGTAGATCGATGGAGGAGTACAATCGATACGTGAGGATCGCAAATGGCGACCCTGTGAAGCTAGCTAGGATGTTGGAGATACAGTCTTGCTTTGACAACAAGGACCAACTAACCGCGACGGCGACATCCATGGCCAAATATCTGCAACATAGAGAAAAGGCGGCGATACTCCCGGAGGGAGTCACGCCGAAGTACATAGAGTTGTTCCTCTAGGCTATGGAGCAAACACATTGACCGAATCCGATCGTGAGGGAGCGGTGGTGGGAGTATCGATCCCAGATGGAGCATCCACCAGAGATTGAAGGATCGAGCATCTATAGGGTGCCATTTGTGAGGGTGTCCTGCCAGAGCGAGCCGATGGAGTCTTCGTCGACCGAACCCAACTGCAAGAGGAGAAAAGCAGTTGGCCCGACGATGCTTCCCCGCCATCGTCTCCCTCGCCATTCACATCGTCTCACCGGGCGGCTGTCTCCCGCCGAGGAATAGGAGGGGACTGCCCCCCAGCCCAATAGTCGGGCAGGTTATGAATTGTCAGGAGGAGCTTAGGGTTGTCAGTATTTGCAGGTTGTGAATTATGTTTTGTGTTGTGTATTTTGAGAGTACTTTTAGATATGAATGTATTTTGAATTTTAGATTTTCAGTATTGAGCATATGAAGAATTTGATGAATTCTAGAGATCTATTTGTAGCACTTAAAAAAATGTAGTTCCATAGGAGTATAAAAGTGCAGACGAGAAGAAACTGCAAGTTTCAGTTTCAGATAAGAAACTGCAAGTTTAGTTTCAGATAAGATACTGCAACTTTCAGAGGCAGAGCATTTATATTAATACGGCCTTTTCAAACAGGGTTAACATCATGTTGGAAGTTTTATTTATGGTCGAAAATGGAACTACCAGCCAGTTAACATCATGCTGATCAACATTCATGCATAGCACAACTTCATATGATGCACAGTCAAAATGCCCACACAATGTCGAGTGTGCAAAACACACAGAAACCGAGGGACGAAGTTTTGGCAAGTGTTGGACGTGGTTTTGGGCTGCCCCGTCTAGGCTTTCATTTTTAACATGCGCAACCCACTACCTCGGATGGGAGGGCCTGTTTGTATTTTCTTAGGGCCATCATGTATCGACCGGCCTATGGACCTCCCATCTGAGGTTTTATTTTGGGCAGCCCAATTTATGTATTTTTTGAAGAAAACGCAGCGGTCTCTTCTATTTTTCTATATAAGAATAGGAACGCCAGGTACAACTTATGTTTCCCTTTTAACTATATTATATATATTTAAATTATTTTATATGTTATTATATACTATTTTTATTTTCATCATATATTTAACAGATACTTACATATGTAAGAAAACAATATCCCACATCTTATTAACTTATAAAAATAATTTCTTAACAAATAGAATCCTAGATTGTTTTGGCACGAAAATCCTAGTGATTGTGTACAAAAGCTTGGTAAGATTTAAGGATGAATGTAATAATATCACTTATTATTTAAATATATTTATAACAAAATGCTCAACCCATTTTTATTTTTTGATAACATTGCTGGCCCAACCCAACATTATAATTAGAATCAACCCAGCAAAATCGTGTATCTAGATAAAGTGCAAATGGCTTGTAAATTTTTAGGAAATAAAATAAATGGGCCGCATGAAAGCTACATTAATTGTTCACCCAGCCTAGCTAATGGCTGTAATTCAAAAAAAATATCAAATTGACTGTAAATTCTACCGCGCAAAAAAAGACTGTAAATTCTAAAAAAATGGGTTGAATACGTGCCACATTTTTGGAGGCTGAAATGTGGGCCAATAGGTCGAAGCCAACTCAAGTCGTTGTAAATTTAGTCAACAAATGATTCTGACATGTTAGCCGTTGGATTTACATCCAACGGACGGCATCCATCTTCAATCTCTTGTCTTCTTCCTCCAGCGCTGCCGGGACCATCTCCCGCCTCCTGCTGCTAGCAGCTCTGCTTAGCACGCTTCGCTATGAAGCGCTACTCCACCGTTGGCCAGGCCATCCCTCCAACCCTCCACACCACCTGTTCTTGTCCACCGACTGCCGAACCACACCACACTAGAACTAGTTAACACTTGTACACCTCTCCGTCTGCGACTCTACTCCCGCGTCTTCCCATCTCCGACTCGTTGCTGTCCGGGGCCTCACCGTCGTCCACCACCTTGGATGCGCTCGGCGCGGCATGGTCAACATGGTCAACGAACGACACCATCGGAAGTAGGCTATGCATGGAGAGGCTGACAGCTGGGTCCACGACCGCACACAAGGAAATGCCTCCTTATTACGCGCAAAATAATGATTCCTCCACCTGACATCTGGGACCCACCGGAAGGGCCTCTGTATTTCACGAAAAAATGTGCCCCCCGCTGACTTGTCGGACCCACCAGCTATCTTCACACGCAAGGAAGTGTCTCCTTATTACGCACAAAAAAATGAATACTCCCCCTGCCAGCTGGAACCCAGCATACTGGGAGGCTGACTTGTGGGCCTACCAAGTTGACGGGGATGGAGGGCTTTGTCAACATAGTCAATATGAACGATTCTAGCTCCTGTTACCGTATGATGTTCATCCAACGGTTGTAGTGCTTCTTCGACCTCTGGTCTTCTTGCTCCAGCCGCCCAAACCAGCGCCGATCGTGCCGCGTGCTCCTGCCTCCCATGGCCGGTTGTGATGCCGCGGAGGCCTCACCGCCCCCTACTACTCCCACTGCTGGCCAGGCCATCCCTCTACTACTGGGACCCACCAGCTACATCTTCGCATGCAAGGAAGTGCATCCGGGCAAAAAAAATGATTCGCCCCCCTGACTGCTGGGACCCACCAGCTACATCTTCGCACGCAAGGAAGTGCGTTTGGGCAAAAAAATGATTCACCCCCCTGACTGCTGGGACCCACCATCTACATCTTCGCACGCAAAGGAAGTGCATCCGGGCAAAAAAATTGATTCGCCCCTCTGACTGCTGGGACCCACCAGCTACATTTTCGCACGCAAGGAACTGCCTGACAATTGGGACCCACCTGGTCGAAGCGTACGTAGCGTTGTCATTCTGGTCGCGAACTTGTACGTACATATATACTAGTCGATGTAGAGGCGCACACGTGTCGTAGTAGAGGCGCGTACGTGTCGTAGTAGAGGCACGCACGTAGCATGTACACATACGTATAGCGGCCAGGGTGCAAGAAAGGAAATACGTCCACGTATGTGTACATACTGGCAGGGTCTCGAACGCCTAGTCGCGCATACGTACGGCGAGGGCTCGTGTTCACGGGGAGGCAACGGAATGCGTTGTGTTCATGGGGAGGCAACAAAATGCGTCGTGTTCATGGGGAGGCAACGGAATGCATCGTGTTCATGGGGAGGCAACGGAATGCGTCGTGTTCATCGAGAGGCAACGGAACGCGTGGGAGCCAACCAGCTTGGACGGAACATGCGATGGAAACGAGGCCTGGCGTACCGCAGAACGGAGGAAACAGACCTCCTACGGTCGAAACGGGGGTCCTGTTGATCGGGAGGGGTGTGGCGTACCGCAAAACGGATGAAACGTTCCTCCGACGGTCAAAACGGGGGTCCTGTTGATTGGGTGGGGTGTGGCGTACCGCAAAACGGACGAAACAGACTTGTGTTGGAGTGCTACGGTCGAAACGGGGGTCCTGTTCATCGGGAGGGGTGTGGCGTACCGCAAAACGGACGGAACGGACTTGTGTTGGAGCTCTAGGGTCGAAAGGGGGGAGGGGTGTGGCGTAACACAAAATGGGACTCCAAGGGATACTGTTCATCTCCACCGTCGACCTCCTCCAGCCTCCATGGGCTACCGTCGACCTCCTCCAGCCTCCACGAGCTCCTGTTCATCCAGCCTCCACCGCACGCTACTCCACCGGCTACTATTCAACCACCCCTCCACGGGCACCCCTCCACCGTCTACTGTTCATCCGGCCCTCCACACCACGGGGTCCTGTTCAACCACCCCTCCACGGCCACCCCTCCACCATCTACTGTTC
>LT934122.1:112247949-112277970 GCA_900231445.1 Triticum turgidum subsp. durum | reverse complement strand
GATCGGCTTCAGTTAGCAGCAGTAGCGAAGGAATCGCTCCATCGGGTTCAGTTAACAGTCATCGATCGATCGCTCAGGTTCAGTAACGCGTAGCCTGCAGTGCAATCGCTCGGGTTCAGTTAGAGCCCAACTCCTCGCCCGGCTTCTGTTAGAGCCAACGCCTTGCACACACGCGCGTACGTACGAGAGAAACGCGCATCGCTCCGCCCCCGACCTCCCACCATAACCGGGAACTCCCCAAAATTTTCCTCCCCCTCACTTCTACCACGGTTCTTTCCGTCATGGACGGCCCAAAGAATGTCATGCAGCTGCGTCTCCGGCCCGCCCAGGACAAAAAGCCCATTTTCTGTCAAGATTTTTTGTCATAGAAGTAGGAACCCACCACATCTATGATGATACCTGGTTTTGTCACAATTCATCATAGAAGTGTCATATGTATGATAGAAAAAAATCGTTCGGCCCAAAATGACACGGATGTGTCTTTTTTTGTAGTGATATCGAGGCAGCAATGAATAGTATGTCTATCTAATAACTGGTTCACCTAGGGTATGCATATGTCGTTCATCTTGGGTGGGAAACAAATAGTAAAGCAATCATCATCTGTCATTTTATTAAATTAAAGCAATCATCAGCATACTATCATTATTTTTGGATCCATCCACTGGTTGTTACCATCACCCTAAATTTCTGCATGCTCTCCTTACATAATCTCACCATATTTTTTCGTATGCATGTCAGATATTATACACAGTCGTGCTGAACATGTAGAGAAAAAGAGAAAAGTTTTGCGCGGAAATACAATGTCATGCACACATCGCTCCATGGTGGGTTCAACGGCAAACCCTCCCAACCCCTCTCCAGATTGTAATCCAGAGGAAGATATCTGTTCTAAGGCGGATTCAGATGCCGCTGACCACTCCTATTTACCCCCAAGGTGTTTGCTCTACCTTGGCATGATGATGTTAGTCATATCATGCATATGTTGCCTTGCAGTGCCTACTTTTGACATTATATATGTCATCTGCTTAGTTTAGACATGTTCTATAATGCCACCTGTTTAGTTTCTATATCATATATGGGAATTATATAGTAGCATGTCTTTTAGCCAGCCATAATATATGTCAAATGTGCAATGCCATCCTGTTTAACCAGGCATCATATATTTGAATGATATCTTGCCCATCCTTTTATTCATTACATTTCCATTTGTCCACAATGTTTGTACATTAAACTAATCTTCCTGTGAATCAGCCATTTGGGTGGGAGATGAAAAAATCTGGAGTGAAAACAAGGCCTTCAGAGCAGACAGTGCTACCTGTCGAAGCAGATCTCTTGTTGGGTCCCAATAGCTCCTCAGAGATGGATTCAGAGATAGATGACCAGTCCTATTCCCCCACCGAGGTGTACGCTCTAACTTGGCACGGTTATACTACTCATATGATGCATATGGTGTCTTGCATTGCATAGTTTAGACATCATATACACAATATTCAACACCATGTTCTTAGTTTAGACATCATATTGAATGCCCTTTATTTAGCATATAAATCACATATGTGAATTAAATGATGCGATCCTGATTACTTAGATAACATGTAGGTGAATTATGTCATGCAATCCTGTTTAGTTATTCATCATATCTTTGAATTATGTTATGCTATGCTCTCCAGTTTAGATAGACATCATATATGTGAAATTATGTCATGCTATCCATTTTAGTTAAACAATATACATGTCAACTATTTCATGCCCTCTTTTTTCCACAGTATTTATTGCATCTGTCTCTCATACAATGTTTGTACATTCAACTATGTTTCCTGTTTATCAGCCATTTGAATTGGAGCGGGTGATGCCAGTATCTAGCGGACTAAAAACACAGTCGTCAAATAAAACAATGCTACCTCTTGGTGGAGATAGCACCCCGGTTGTACATGCACAAGAACCATCCCTACCACACATAACCAAAACTCTCGCAGATTGTACCCCTATTACGATGGACAGAGAACCAGCTTCACCCAATCTAACCCCAACCCCAGCCAATAGTAACCCAGTTCCTGTTGACACAACACCATCTCCACCACAGAGCTCCCAAACAAGAGCAGTTAGTAAGGCAACTCCAGTGCTCAAAGGGCCAGTACTATCACGGCGAACCCCAACTCCACCGATTAGTACGCCTATTCCTGTGGAGGAAGCATAACCAGCTAGTCATAGTTTAGCATCTATCGCATTTGATGTTGTTTAATCATATGTGTGTATCCTCCCATCTTGGAAATATTATACCGAAGATGAAGGAAAATGACAGTTGCAGGTGTTTGTCCAGGAGTTATGTGTAAGTAATGTTATTCATGGCAATTACTTTGATTTGTCCCATACATCCTACCTCCATGATGGTTATAATACAACAATTTTCCCCATTTTTCTCTATAGAGAAGGACCGATTTGGAAACTCAGGATGAGGTAACCTGTGCTAATACCTCTGCTATCTTCAAGAATGCTTGGTGGCAGTATCAGAATTACCTGATGAAAATGTACTTCACCGGCAAAGAAACTCATCAAATTCCCTTACGTTCTTCTGATACACATTTACTGGACGATGACTGGGAACACCTTGTTCTATACGGGCCCCGAACCAAGAATGTGGTAAGGTCTATGAGCTCATTTTCTATTTATAAGTATTATATTCTTGCGTCTTACTGTACTCTGTTCATGTAGAAGAAGTGCCTAAACCTGAAGAACAACTGTTCTAATTTAAGATTCCATTGCTATCATAGTTCAAAAAAGCGCTAGGCTTAATTGTGCGTTTTGCCACCGCCTTGCGCTTTACTGACCAAAGCGCATGCTTATGCATAGTTATGCACATATTAAGCATAGTTATGCGCAATGCGATTTGCCAATGCCTAGAGCCTAGGCGCGCTTAAGCACTCGCTTAGGCGCGCCTTTTTTAACGATGGTTGCTTTGCTCTTGTATCACTGTATTTACTCATACAAACTTATTTTTAAATTGAAGGATCCAATCGAAACTCCAATGGCACAGCAGGTATGTTCACGCATGTTTCTTTAACAGGTTTGCTCTTATCAATAGCTCTGTTGATTTCAATCTTAATTGTGTATATAGTTGACTTTCATATCATGCACATTACTAGCATCACAACAGAGCCAATAGTGTTGTTGTACATGTAGACCCATGGTACCCATCTGAAATCTTGTAGTGTCGTGTAGTTTCCCACGCTTTGTATTCTTTCACTGCTGCTTTGTCTTCAACTGATATGATTTGAACTGTGTCTTTATTTTTATTTGGCAAGACAATGCAGTGACCATAGGACATAGATATATGTTTGTTTTATGCTTTTATTATGTACTAGTACTTGGCAATAGAAGACTTGTTAGTTTAATCCTGTCCACCTTACTAATGAACTGGTTCATCGAAATGAGTTCCATATACTAGTACATGCTAAACTTGTTATGTGTCTGCTTGTTTCTTCTTTTAGAATGCTGACAGAATATTGGGGAAGAGTGCCATATTAAGCAATGGTAAAGGAAGTAATGTAGATAAGGTTCAGGATAGTGACACATCCTTGTTGGTCTCCAACAAAGCTGATAAAACAGCTAAGGAAGACTATCTTGAAGACAGCGAGACAACCCCAAAGTCCTGTCTTGATTTAGTGTTTGAGTTACTGGCCACTACCACTTGCAAAAGCTATTCAAACTCACTGTCTGAATCAGTTCGGTTTCTTGAGTCTCAACTACAAGCTGAAAGACATCGATTAGCTGTGCTGCGACAAGAAGCAAAAGGACTGCGGAAGTCCCTGGAGCATTTAGATGCATACTTTCTGGTGCAACAGCAAGCGTTGGAGGATTTTAGCGCCAAACAGGACAAAGCTAATAAGCTTGCTAAGCTTATTGCCAGCATGGTGGATACCCAGGATAATGTTTCTTGAGCTCTTCTGAAGTTGTTTCAGTTATGGTCTTGTTTTGCTGCCGCGTTTATTTGCACTGGTGGCCAATTTTGACGGCCAGTGTATGTAATATGCTGCTTTGTTCCCTATATTTGCATTGGTGGTGAACTTTGATGCTAGTGGATGTAATATTTGTAATAGCGGTAATAGGCTAGCATTAATTGCTTGCTTATTTATTTCCTTATTGTCTTGTTTAGTTGTTTGCTTGTAGTCATTGCAGTTCTTTTTCTGTGTTTTTCTAGTGGCCACAATAGCCTATTTTTGGTAACTAGGCCAAAATAATAATGGCAACACACGTACTGTTGTAACCATGGGCCTCCTGCGGGCCGTATGATCCATGGGCCTTCTTCGGGCCGTAGGATCCATTGGCCTTCTATACGGGCCGTAGGATCCATTGGCCTTCTATACATGCCTTAGATCCATGGGCCTTCTATGGGCCGTAGGGTGCATGGGCCTTCTACGGTCCGTATGATCCATGGGCCTTCTACGGGCCGTACGATCCATGGGCCTCATACGGGCCGTACGATCCATGGGCCTCATATGGGCCGTACGATCCATGGGCCTTCTATGGGGCGTATTATCATTTCGCCAATCATGGGCCATACTATTTGTGGACCATAACGGGCCGTTAATAGGCCGTATTTGATTACACTATGAAAACAGCCCAAAGGGTTTTTTTTGACATGAAAATGGCCCAACGTATTGGCTGACTCTAATGATGGGCTGAATTTGTCCCACAAGCAGAAAATGACAGTAACGGGCTGTATGTAACCGAATGCTGCAAATGAGCCCAAGAATCAATGGCCCCTGAGAAGGCCGAAAGATAACTTGGGCTGGAAACGGCCCAATGGAATAACGGGTCATTAATGGGTATAAAGTGATACACTGTTCATTACGGGCCAGTTTCACCATGGGCCGTTAATGGGCCAAGAGTTACAAAGGGCCTCATATGGGCCGAAAGAAGTCATGGGCCACACATGGGTGGGAAGTTAAAACGGGCTGGAATCATATTGGACGGCCCAGATGACGCTACTGGGCCTAATTCGGAGAGGTCGTAACGAGCCCTGGGTTAGCGGGCTGTAAATGGGCTATATGCGAACAGGCCGTTAACAGGCTTTCCATGGGCCGGCCCGCCACCTTTTGACCAAGTCAAACAGGCCGGCCTTTTCACAGGAATGGGCCTCTGTTGGGCTATGCCACGTGTCGCCGTATCATAGATGCCTTCGGTCCAATGAGTGGATGACATCTATTCCAACGATGAGCCGACATGTGTTTCCTCCAGCCAATGATGATTTTACACGTGGAAAATCCCCATTGGTCGGGGCTGTTAACGGGTTATCGGATCCAAAACCAGACCCGATAGCTTAACGGCGTTCCGTTATGGTGGATGCCACGTGTCGGTCACCCTTGAAGAAAGCACTTCTGTGACGCGCGACTTATCGTCATGGAAGTGGACACTTCCATGATGATAATTTTGGTAATGTCATGGAACACTTCTACGACAGCACAGGTATGACTATCTTGATTCTATCATAAAATCTTCATGGATGTACATGCATGATAAAAAACGCGACCTACTCTGACAAACATGTATCATCACGGAAGTGTATTTTTTTGTAGTGCCAGGAACCATTTTAAGGGTTGGAAGCTTCATCCCTGTTGATTCCCCAGAAGATGAATGGAAGGTTCCCTGGTAATTCGAGTTAGACAGATTAAGAGGATATCAGAAATAACACTCCCTGGGACAAGGTGTATTAGAAGTACAAGTGACCTCTTGGCGGCGTTTACGAACCGGAGTGTTCGGTAAACCGGAGGAAGTAACCACTTGGCC
This sequence comes from Triticum turgidum subsp. durum, assembly GCA_900231445.1. Lineage (NCBI taxonomy): Eukaryota > Viridiplantae > Streptophyta > Magnoliopsida > Poales > Poaceae > Triticum > Triticum turgidum. Next base: position 112,272,183 of record LT934122.1, on the reverse strand, counting down.
ACTATGTCGGGTCGTGCGGCGAGCTTCATGCCGTTGTGTCTTCAAAAGAAAGAGCGGATCCAAATAAGCTAGACGGTGTGAAAATCTTACTTTCCGGACTGCTGAATGGGTTTTCGGTGTTGGCAGTGGGTCTGAGTTGGAAGAAATAATAATTACCTCTACATCACCAGCACGGCTAGCCTCCGCATCATCCTGATAATGATCATTGTCAATGAGGTGTATGAAAAAAGAACCAAGAGAATCAGGTTCTACATCTGACTCCGGATCAACAAGCTCTTCATCATTGGGCAGGTCAGGGGATTCGGCAGTTTTCTTCTTCGCAGGTTTCTTTGTAACTTTGGTCTTAATGCCGGTTAATCCTGCGGCTTATCCGGTTCGACAGAAGCATCCACCAAACTTTTGTCGAATAAAGTGTTTTCGCCGGTTTATCTTGCGGCTTTGCCGGTTTATCCTGCGGCTTCCTCTTTCAGAAAAGATCATAACCCTGCAAAGATGGACAACAAGTTATAAAGAAATATTTAAGAGGGTCGGGTTAAGACAAGAATGATGTAATTCTTACAGCTAGCGGTTTATTGGAAACACAGAAAGGACTAAGCCTTGTCTTGCTGCACTCAGATACCGGTTTATCCAGCATCTTCTTGACAGATTCATTAATGTCCTCGTCAGTTAGCTGAATATCAATGTGCCACTGAGGGTCTTTGACATTCCCTGTGTTCTCGCATATTAAACTGGGGCAACGACTTAAGGGCAAGATACTCCAAGAGACCCAACAACGGACAAAGTCGACGCCAGTTAAACCATTCACCATAAAGGCTCAGAGCTTTGAAAGCTGTGGTGCATACTTAGCTCGTTCCATTGCAGTGATTCGTTCGGGAAATGGATGTGTATTGGTAAGCTGGTGAGCACGATAACCCGACAGAGGATTTTCGTCAGTTGGAGTTGTGTTTTGACAATAAAACCAAGTCTGATTCCAGTCTTTGGGGTGGCTATGATGCTTAGCATGAGGGAAACTGACATATTTCCTTTTCTGAATTAAAACTCTGCCAAGTTCAGTATTGGTCCCATCCGTAAAAGAAGTCTCTGAATAATTAAACAGTAGGTTCTTCTTGCAGATAAGCCTCGCAAAACACTTGAAAATTGCAAATGTTGGATACAGAGTTCGGTCCAATATCTTGAGGGCGGAGTTGGAAGCTAGCAAGCACGTCATGGAATTTTTTTGATCCGGGAGGGCTAAACCCTCGACCCAGATGATTAGTAAACACAATCACTTCTCCATCCTTGGGTTCAGTAGGATTCTCTGGATCGGGGACTCTCCAGTGGATGACTTCTTTTTTCGCTAAAGTGTCGGTTGCAACACATCCGTTCAGCTGCTCTTCTGTAACCCGGGAAGGAACCCAGTTGCAAGCATAAAATTGTTTGGCCATTTGTTAAACAAGTCCTGAAGGAAGATTTGTGCCGGTTTAAGAAATCATGATCAACTACTAAAAGTAAAGGTGCAGGAAGTTTTCAAGCGTGAAGGAGTTATAAACCGGAGATATACATTATCAGCTTGCAGAGATAAGCAGTTGGCGATTTAAGAGGGGACTAATGATACCTGGCAGGTTAGTATTTTCTAAGTTAAACCGCCTACACAGATATTGAAAGTATAGATCTGAAGATGGAAAATGGCTAAGTGATGAAAAACAAGTTTCACAGATTGATATCACCATTTTGGATCTACCGTGTGTCAGAAAATGAAAATATATTCAGACCTAAATATTGGGGCTTGAACATTTAAGGTCCAGATGGGATCTTCTACCAAAAAAGAGATGCTATGATGAGGAAAAATTGACTGTGGCTATTGCCGCACAGGAAAAATATCAAGTTTCCATCAAATATTCATGCGACAGTGAAGAACAAGTGAAGAACAACGATGAGTTTGCATGAATTCGCGTAAACCCTAATGAGATCTATGGAGGGGGAAGAGGAAGAACTTACCAAGGTTGTTTGATGGTGGAGGCGTGCGAGCGGAATCTGGATCAGTCAGATTGATGCAGCGCCTGATGGTGAAGCAGAGGAGGAGCTTGACGGCGGCGGCTGGGCTCGAGCGCTAGGGCGTCGCAAGGTAGAAGACAAGACGAAGAGGCACGGGGGGGCGGGGGGGGGGAAGTGAAAGAGACCCCCGACCCTATTTATAAGGCGAATCGATAAGTGACAGGCGCGAGAACCGAGGAGTTCCAAATTGGATATGTGACAGGGTCGACGCCTCGATTCTTGGGAGTTCATTAAAAATGAGGATGTATATATGATTTTGGATAAACTTAATGACAGGTGACGTCATGGCGGGTTATCACGATCTCAGAAGATGACGTTATGGCGAGTTACAAGTTTTTGCGAAGGTAATAAAGAAGGGATTTTTCTAAGTGTTGAAGATTGACATGAACAAGTTCAAATCAACCTGGGGCCTAATGTTGGTGATATAACTAGTGGGTATAAACCGCCCAGGAGGGGCCGGTTTATCCTCAGAGAGGTTACTAATACTGAAGCCCATGAAGTTATAGAAGACGGTGGCTTATGAAGGAAACTTAACAAGGGAGCCCAAAGGCCAGAGGCAGGTTAGGGCCCATAGACATAAACCTCCATGGGCGTGTAACTTGTAATGTAAGGTAAGAAAGAATAGATACCGAGCTGGACACGTTTATGAACCGGCCTCGGGATTCTGTAGACTGACGGGAGTCAACCTGTGTATATAAAGGGATGACCCGACAGTGGTTTAGGGAAGAGAAACAACAACTCGAGAGCCAGGTTACGCGTATTCACTCCCTGGTTATTGAAACCCTAGCAATTCCACCTCAATTAGATCGTAGGCTTTTACCTTCACCGCAAGGGGACGAACCAGTATAAACTCCCCGTGTCCTTTGTCTGGTTTAACCCCTTTAAGCTAATCTCGTTGCAATGGCTCCACAAATAAGTCCTCACGCGAGGACATCTGACGTGACAATTCCACGAACAATTACTTTTGTTGACCATAGTTGATGCTTTAGCATGATCCTTTATTCTAACAGGGAAAGGTGGTTTCTCAATATAAGGAGTAGGAACGACATGATAGTCTTTTCTTCAACTTTAATAGGTGCAACTACTTTTACTTCAATGGGAGGATTATATTTAAACCAATTCTCCTTAGGGAGATGAACATGAGTAGCAAAAGATTCACAGAAAGAAGCTACTATCTCAGAGTCAACTCCATATTTTGTGCTAAAGTCACGGAAAACATCGGTATCCATAAAAGATTTAACGCAATTGAACTTAGGTGTTATACCTGACTACTTACCTTTGTCGAGGTCCCAATATTCAAAGTTGCATTTAATTCTTTCCAATAAATCCCATTTGAATTCAATAGTCTTCATCATAAAAGAACTAGTACAAGAAGTATCGAGCATGGAGCGGTTATTGAGAGAAAGCCGAGCATAATTTTTTTGAATAATCATTTCTCTTGAGAGCTCATGATTGGGGCATGAATATAACATTGACTTAAGCCTCCCCCAAGCTTAGGTGATGCTTTCTCCTTCGCGAGGCAAAAAATTATATATATAATTATGATCATGATGAACATGATGCATAGGATAAAACTTCCGATGAAATTCCTATTTCAATCGGTTGTAGTTCCATGATCCCCTATCATCACATAGCCTAAACCATGTCAATGCCTCTACCTTCAAAGATAAAGGGAAAACCTTCTTCTTGATAACATCCTCGGGCATACCTGCGATCTTAAATAATCCACAAACTTCATCCACATAGATTAGGTGCAAATCGGGATGTAATGTTCCATCTCCTGTAAAAGGATTAGCTAGCAGTTTCTCTATCATACCCGAAGGGATTTCAAGGTAAACATTTTCAGTAGGTTTAGTAGGTTGAGGAGCAACTCTTTGCTCTACTGGTCGGGGTGAAGATACCCCGAACAAGCCCGTCAAAGGATTATGTTCCATACTAACAAGTGACAGTAAATTTCAGCACACTATATAAAATTTTCCTTACCAAATTCCACCTACCAAAGGCGCTTCACTCCCCGGCAATGGCGCCATAAAAGAGTCTTGATGACGCACAAGAATAGGGGATCTATCGTCGTCCTTCCGATAAGTAAGAGTGTCGAACCCAACGAGGAGCAGAAGGAAATGACAAGCGGTTTTCAGTAAGGTACTCTCTGCAAGCACTGAAATTATTGGTAACAGATAGTTTTGTGATAAGATAATTCGTAACGAGTAACAAGTAATGAAAGTAAATAAGGTGCAGCAAGATGGTCCAATCCTTTTTGTAGCAAAGGACAATCCTAGACAAACTCTTATATAGAGAAAAGCGCTCCCGAGGACACATGGGAATTATCGTCAAGCTAGTTTTCATCACACTCATATTATTTACGTTCGTTATTTTGATAATTTGGTATGTGGGTGGACCGGTGCTTGGGTGCTGCCCTTTCTTGGACAAGCATCCGACTTATGATTAACCACTATTGCAAGCATCCGCAACTACAAAAGAAGTATTAAGGTAAACCTAACCATGGCATGAAACATATGGATCCAAATCGGCACCTTACGAAGCAACGCATAAGCTAGGGTTTAAGATTCTATCACTCTAGCAACCCATCATCTACTTATTACTTCCCAATGCCTTCCTCTAGGCCCAAACAATGGTGAAGTGTCATGTAGTCGACGTTCACATAACACCACTAGAGGAGAGACAACATACATCTCATCAAAATTCAAACGAATACCAAATTCACATGACTACTTCTAGCAAGACTTCTCCCATGTCCTCCGGAACAAACGTAACTACTCACAAATCATATTCATGTTCATAATCAGAGGGGTATTAATATGCATAAAGGATCTGAACATATGATCTTCCACCAAATAAACCAACTAGCATCAACTACAAGGAGTAATCAACACTACTAGCAACCCATAGGTACCAATCTGAGGTTTTGGGACAAAGATCGGATACAAGAGGTGAACTAGGATTTGAGAGGATATGAACTAGGGTTTTAGAGGAGAGGGTGCTGGTGAAGATGTTGATGGAGATTGACCCCCTCCCGATGAGAGGATCATTGGTGATGACGATGGCGATGATTTCCCCCTCCCGAAGGGAAGTTTCCCCGGCAGAACAGCTCTGCCGGAGCCCTAGATTGGTTCCGCCAAGGTTCTGCCTCGTGGCGGCGGAGTTTCTTCCTGAAAGCTTGCTTCTGATTTTTCCAGGATAAAAGACTTCATATAGTAGAAGATGGGCAATGGAGGCCTGCTAGGGGGCCCACAAGGCAGGGGGCGCGCCCCCACCCTCGTGGATGGTGGGTGGCCCCCTCTGGTACTTTCTTCGCTCAGTATTTTTTATTAATTCCAAAAGTAACTTCCGTGGAGTTTCAGGAATTGCAGAATAGGTCTCTAATATTTCTCCTTTTCCAGCCCAGAATTCCAGCTGTCGGCTGATAACCCACAAGTATAGAGGATCGCAACAGTTTTGAGGGTAGAGTATTCAATCCAAATTTATTGATTCGACACAAGGGGAGCCAAAGAATATTCTCAAGTATTAGCAATTGAGTTGTCAATTCAACCACATCTGGATAACTTAGTATCTGCAACAAAGTATTTAGTAGCAAAGTAGTATGATATTAATGGTAACAGTAGAAAAAGTAATGATAGCAGTTTTGTAGTAATTGTAATAGTAGCAATGGGAAAGTGAATAAACAAAGCACAATATGTGAAAAGCTCGTAGGAATTGGATCAGTGATGGATAATTATGTCGGATGCAATTCCTCATGTAATAGTTATAACATAGGGTGACAAAACTAGCTCCAGTTCATCAATGTAATGTAGGCATGTATTCCGAATATAGCCATATGTGCTTATGGAAACGAACTTGCATGACATCTTTTCTCCTACCCTCCCGTGGTAGCAGGGTCCTAGTGGAAACTAAGGGATATGAGGGCCTCCTTTTAATAGAGTACCAGACCAAAGCATTAACACATAGTGAATACATGAACTCATCAAACTACGGTCATCACCGAGAAGTATCCCGATTATTGTCACTTCGGGGTTGTCAGATCATAACACATAATAGGTGACTATAGTCTTGCAAGATAGGATCAAGAACTCACATATATTCATGAAAACATAGTAGGTTCATATCTGAAATCATGGCACTCGGGCCCTAGTGACAAGCATTAAGCATAGCAAAGTCATAGCAACATCAATCTCAGAACATAGTGGATACAAGGGATCAAACCCTGACAAAACTAACTTGATTACATGGTAAATCTCATCCAACCCATCACCGTCCAGCAAGCCTACGATGGAATTACTCACGCACGACGGTGAGCATCATCAAATTGGTGATGGAGGATGGTTGATGATGACGACGACGACGAATCCCCCTCTCCGGAGCCCCGAACGGACTCCAGATCAGCCGTCCCAAGAGAGATTAGGGCTTGCGGCGGCTCTGTATCGTAAAACGCGATGAAACTTTCTCTCTGATTTTTTTATCCGCGAAAGCAAATATATGGAGTTGGAGTTGAGGTCGGTGGACGTCCAGGGGGCCCACGAGGCAGGGGCCGCGCCCAGGGGGAGGGGGCGCGCCCCCACACTCGTGACTGGGTGTGGGCCCCTTGACGCTATTTCTTTCGCCATTATTTTTTATTAAATCTGAAAAGTTGCTCCGTGGATTTTCAGGTCATTCTGAGAACTTTTATTTCTGCACAAAAATAACACCATGGTAGTTCTGCTGAAAACAGCATCAGTCCGGTTTAGTTCCATTCAAATCATGCAAGTTAGAGTCCAAAACAAGGGTAAAAGTGTTTTGAAAAGTAGATACAACGGAGACGTATCAACTCCCCCAAGCTTAAACCTTTGCTTGTCCTCAAGCAAATCAGTTGACAAACTGAAAGTGGTAAAGAAAAACTTTTACAAACCCTGTTTGCTCTTGTTGTTGTAAATATGTAAAGCCAGCATTCAAGTTTTTAGCAAAGATTATGAACTAACCATATTCACAATAACACTTAGGTCTCATGTTTACTCATGTCAATGGCATAATCAACTAGCGAGCAATAATAATAAAACTCGGATGACAACACTTTCTCAAGACAATCATAATATGATATGACAAGATGGTATCTCGCTAGCCCTTTCTGAGACCGCAAAACATAAATGCAGAGCACCTTTAAAGATCAAGGACTGACTAAACATTGTAATTCATGGTAAAAGAGATCCAATCAAGTCATACCCAATATAAATTAATAGTAATGCATGCAAATGACAGCGTTGGTCTCCATCGGGTGCTTTTTAATAAGAGGGTGATGACTCAACATAAATGTAAATTGATAGGCCCTTCATAGAGGGAAGCAGGGATTTGTAGAGGTGCCAGAGCTCGGTTTTAAAATAGAGATGAATAACATTTTGAGAGGTATACTTTCACTGTCAACGTAACAACTATGAGATCTCGATATCTTCCATGCTACACACGTTATAGGCGGTTCCCAAATAGAATGGTAAAGTTTATACTCCCCCACCACCAACAAGCATCAATCCATGGCTTGCCCGAAACAACGGGTGCCTCCAACTAGCAACAATCCTAGGGGAGTTTTGTTTAATTATTTTGATTTGATTTGATCTTTTGATCATGGGACTGGGCATCCCAGTTACTAGCCATTTTCTCATGAATGAGGAGCGGAGTCCACCTCTCTTGAGGATAACCCACCTATCATGGAAGATACAGACAACCTAGTTGATACATGAGTTGCTCGAGCATACAAAACCGAATTTCATTTGAAGGTTTGGAGTTTGGCACATACAAATTTACTTGGAACGGCAGGTAAATACCACATATAAGAAGGTATAGTGGACTCATATGGAATAACTTTGGGGTTTATGGAGTTTGGATGCACAAGCAGTATTCCCGCTGAGTACAGGTGAAGGCTAGAAAGAGACTGGGAAGCGACCAACTGAGAGAGCGACAACAGTCATGAACATGTATTAAAATTAATTAACACTGAGTGCAAGCATGAGTAGAATATAATCCACCATGAACATAAATATCGTGAAGGCTATGTTGATTTTGTTTCAACTCCATGCGTGAACATGTGCCAAGTCAAGTCACTTGAATCATTCAAAGGAGGATACCACCCTATCATACCACATCACAACCATTTTAATAGCATGTTGGCACGCAAGGTAAAACCATTATAATCTCCTAGCTAATTAAGCATGGCATAAGCAACTATAATCTCTAATTGTCACTGCAAACATGTTTATTCATAATAGGCTGAATCAGGAACGATGAACTAATCATATTTACAAAAACAAGAGAGGTCGAGTTCATACCAGCTTCTCTCATCTCAATCAGTCCATCATATATCGCCATTATAGCCTTTCAGTTGCACGACCGAACGGTGTGTATAATAATAATAGTGCATGTGCATTGGACTAAGCTGGAATCTGCAAGCATTCAATTCAAGGGAGAAGACCAGGTAATACGGGCTCTTGGTTAAATCAACAATCATACATATAAGAGCCACTAAACATTTTCATTATGGTCTTCTCCTCTCGTCCCCCAAAGGAAAGAAAAGAAAATAAAACTATTTACACAGGAAAGCTCCCAACAAGCAAAAGAAGAACGAGAAATATTTTTTGGTTTTCTTTTAATTGCTACTACAAGCATAGAAATTAAACTAACTAATTTTTTTGGTTTTTCCTAAGGTTTATCAAGCACACAAGAAGAAATCTAGAAAAAGAAATTAAACTAGCATGGATAGCACAATGAAAAAGTATGAACACTGATAACTAGAATGAGTGTGTGTGAACATGAATGTAATGTTGGTCAGAAATACGTACTCCCCCAAGCTTAGGCTTTTGGCCTAAGTTGGTCTATGGCCATGGATAGCAAGACTGATATCCGTAGTTGTAACTGGGGTCGTACTAAGGTGCAGCAGCCAATGCCTTCTGGGCTGCGACACGGCGGCAAGCTGCCTCCGTCCTCCTCTCGTACTCATTTGCCTCCTCCCTGGTGACAACATATCCTATTTTTGCCTGGTAATCAAAAAGGGAAGGAGCAGGGAGAGTAACATGGACAGCGCGACATTTGTCAAAGATTAGTTGATACTGGAGGAATTGTTCATTCCTCTCAAGAAAATGATGACTGACCATAGCATTATAATCTAAATAAACGGGAAACAACTCCCTATCACCCTCACGTGGAGGTATACCAAGATAATTAGCCACACGGGTCGCATAAATCCCTCCAAATAAATCTCCAACTAAGCCATTGTTATGCAACCTACGTGTAACAATTGCCCCCAAGTTGTATTCTTTATCACCTAGTACAACACTCTTGAGAACACAAAGATCGGGAACACACATGTGACATGTTTCATCCTTACCGTTAATGCATCTACCAATGAAGAGAGCAAAATAATGTATAGCAGGAAAATGAATGCTCCCTATGGTAGCTTGTGCTATTTCTCTAGATTCTCCCAGAGTGATACTAGCAAGAAAGTCTTTATATTCAGATTTATGAGGTTCATTAACACTACCCCACTGTGGGAGTTTGCAAGCAGTAGTAAAATCTTCTAGGTCCATGGTATATGATTGATTATAAATATCAAACATGACACTTTGAGAATTATGCGAAGATGAAAATTTAAACCTTCTCACGAATGAATCAGTCAAATAGTAGTACTGAGGACACTTATCTTTCCTGAAGTCCTCAAAATCGGCATTACGCACACATGCATCAAATTCATCCTTGATGCCTGCATTTACCATAAACTCTTCTGACAGCCATTCACAAGGCCGCACATCAGCTTCCCTTGGTGGTTCATTGTCTTGCTCACATATTTCTTCCTCTGGAAAATTTCTGAATTTTTTAGTAACTCAAAATAAAAGTGAATCAAACTAAACAAGATTGATAGCAACTACTCCCACAAGTGCCTAGAGCCTATATCATGCATTAGAATTACGTGGGACCTCATAAATTTGACATGCAAGCTCAAGAACAGGGTCACCTAGGCAGCAAAAATTAGCAATGAATAAAGCACTAGAAGAAAAACTAATTGGACCATTGCAGGAGTCACATACCAAGGAAAAATCTCCCAAAGCAGTTTTCTGAATGGAGCTTTGAGCAAGGAGATCGAAAATCGCAGCAAAATGAACTAGAACTCGTGCTTGAGTTGGATGGTGATTTTTTGGGAGGAAGATGAAGTGTGTGGTGCAGGAATAAGTGGAGGGGGGCCACCGTGGGCCCACGAGGCAGGGGGCACGCCCTGTAGGGGTGGTCGCGCCCTAGACCCTCGTGGCCAGGTGTTTGCCCCCCTGCTGTGTTCTCAGTGCCTAAAATCCTCAAACATTCCAAAAAAATCATACTAAATTGGCAGGGCATTTGGAGAACTTTTATTTTCGGGTATTCTTTATTGCATGGATAATTCAGAAAATAGACAGATAATACTAATTTTGCTTTATTTAATCTACAACAACAACAACAAAACCTTTAGTCCCAAACAAGTTGGGGTAGGCTAGAGGTGAAACCCATAAGATCTCGCAACGAACTCATGGCTCTGGCACATGGATAGCAAGCTTCCACGCACCCCTGTTCATAGCTAGCTCTTTGGTGATACTCCAATCCTTCAGGTCTCTCTTAACGGACTCCTCCCGTGTCAAATTCGGTCTACCCCGCCCTCTCTTGACATTCTCCGCATGCTTTAGCCATCTGCTATGCACTGGAGCTTCTGGAGGCCTGCGTTGAATATGCCCAAACCATCACAGACGATGTTGGACAAGCTTCTCTTCAATTGGTGCTACCCCAACTCTATCTCGTATATCATCATTCCGGACTCGATCCTTCCTCGTGTGGCCACACATCCATCTCAACATACGCATCTTCGCCACAATTAACTATTGAACATGTCGCCTTTTAGTCGGCCAACACTCAGCGCCATACAACATTGCGGGTCGAACCGCCGTCTTGTAGAACTTGCCTTTTAGCTTTTGTGGCACTCTCTTGTCATACAGAATGCCAGAAGCTTAGCGTCACTTCATCCATCCGGCTTTGATTCGATGGTTCACATCTTCATCAATACCCCCATCCTCCTGCAGCATTGACCCCAAATACCGAAAGGTGTCCTTCTGAGGTACCACCTGGCCATCAAGGCTAACCTCCTCCTCCTTACACCTAGTAGTACTGAAACCGCACATCATGTACTCGGTTTTAGTTCTACTAAGCCTAAACCCTTTCGATTCCAAGGTTTGTCTCCATAACTCTAACTTTCTATTTCCCCCTGTCCGACTATCGTCAACTAGCACCACATCATCCGCAAAGAGCATACACCATGGGATATCTCCTTGTATACCCCTTTGTGACCTCATCCATCACCAATGCAAAAAGATAAGGGCTCAAAGCTGACCCCTAATGCAGTCATATCTTAATCGGGAAGTCATCATTGTCGACATCACTTGTTCAAACACATGTCACAACATTATCGTACATGTCCTTGATGAGGGTAATGTACTGTGCTGGGACTTTGTGTTTCTCAAAGGCCCACCACATGACATTCCGCAGTATCTTATCATAGGCCTTCTCCAAGTCAATGAACACCATATGAAAGTCCTTCTTTTGCTCCCTATATCTCTCCATAAGTTGTCATACCAAGAAAATGGCTTCCATGGTCGACCTCCCAGGCATGAAACCAAACTGATTTTTGGTCACGCTTGTCATTCTTCTTAAGCGGTGCTCGATGACTCTCTCCCATAGCTTCATTGTATGGATCATAAGCTTAATTCCACGGTAATTAGTACAACTCTGAACACCCCCCTTGTTCTTGAAGATTGGTACTAATATACTTCGTCTCCATTCTTCTGGCATCTTGTTTGCCCGAAAAATGAGGTTGAAAAGCTTGGTCAGCCATACTATCGCTATGTCCCCGAGACCTTTCCACACCTCAATGGGGATACAATCAGGGCCCATCACCTTGCCTCCTTTCATCACTTTTAAAGCCTCCTTGACCTCAGACTGCTGGATTCGCCGCACAAAACGCATGTTGATCTCATCAAAGGCGTCGTCCAGTTCAATGGTAGAACTCTCATTCTCCCCATTGAACAGCTTGTCGAAGTACTCCCACCATCTATGCTTAATCTCCTCATCCTTGACCAAGAGTTGGCCTGCTCCGTCCTTGATGCATTTGACTTGGCCAATATCCCTCGCCTTCCTCTCTCGGATCTTGGCCATCTTATAGATGTCCATTTCGCCTTCCTTCGTGCCTAACCGTTGGTAGAGGTCCTCATATGCCCAACCCCTTGCTTCACCAACAGCTCGCTTTGCGGAATTCTTCGCCATCTTGTACTTCTCTGTGTTTTCTGCACTCCTATCTAGGTATAGGCGTCTGAAGCAATCTTTCTTCTCTTTAATCGCCTTCTGGACATCATCATTACACCACCATGTATCCTTATCTTCGCTTCTCCTTCCCCTGGACACTCCAAACTCCTCCGAGGCCACCTTACGAATGCAAGTCACCATCTTCAACCACACATTGTCCACATCCCCTCCTTCCTCCCAAGGGCCCTCTTTAATGACCCTCTCCTTGAACGCCTGAGCTACCTCCCCCTTGAGCTTCCACCACTTCGTTCTAGCGACTTTGGAACGCTTATCCTGCTGGACACAAATCCAAAAGCGGAAGTCAGCAACCACCAGCTTATGTTGGGGTACAACACTCTCTCCAGGTATCACCTTACAGTCTGGGCACGCATGCCTATCTTCTCTTCTCGAGAGGATGAAATCAATCTAGCTAGAGTGTTGGCCACTACTAAAAGTCACCAGATGTGATTCACTCTTTCTAAAGAGGGTGTTAGCTACAATCATGTTGTATGCTAGAGCAAAGCTTAAGACATCTTCCCCTTCTTGATTCCTGATGCCATAGCCAAAGCCCCCATGCGCCCCTTCAAAACCTGTGTTAGATGTACCCATGTGGCCATTGAGGTCTCCTCCTATGAAGAGCTTCTCACAAATCGGTACACTCCTAACCATGTCTTCCAGGCATTCCTAGAACTCCCTCTTGGTGTTCTCATTGTGGCCTACTTGTGGGGCATACCCGCTGATAACATTGAGAACCAAGTCCTCAACTACCAGCTTGACCAGGATAATCCGGTCCCCACGTCTCTTGACGTCTACCACTCCATACTTGAGGTTATTGTTGATCAAGATGCCTACGCCATTTCTGTTTGCAGCCGTCCCCGTCACTACTAGAAAGACCACTACTAATGGCGCACCTAATATGGCCATTAATGGCGCATCACTAGTGCGCCATTGATAGCACGCCATTAGTAATTTTTACTAATGGCGCACCACCTGGTGCGCCATTAGTATCTGGTATACTAATGGCGCACCACCTGGTGCGCCATTAGTATATGCGAGGGTGCGCCATTAGTATGCCTCCCAGGGGGCATGTATACCCAGGTGCTTTGGCATACTAATGGCGCATCACCTCAGGATGCGCCATTAGTAACCGCAGCATACTAATGGCGCACTACCCGGTGATGCGTCATTAGTATGCACTGTCGTACTAATGGCGCACTGTCATGTGATGCGCCATTAGTATGAATATTAGGTTTTTTTTTATTTTTTTATTTTCTGTTTTTTGCACAGGTTACAAAATGTATAATTTGACAAAATATAGACAGCACACATCAACAATAGATTCATCAAATACAATAGAAGATTTGTCTTTGAATACAATTCATCATATTAGTCTCCGAATACAATTCATCATATTATTCTCCGAATTGAAAAAGACCGAACAAAGATAGAACATTATATTACAAGTCTCGAGACCGCGAGTAGCGAGTTTATCTTCGCATTACAAGTCGATATCGATCATCTAAACTACCATCACATAGAAGAGAGCTGCGGTCATCACGATGAGCATCATCACGATGAAACTCGTCTTCATCCGGTTCCTCCAACGCTCCCTCCCCTCTCCCGCTAGATAGCGGGCGTATCTAGATTCGGCCTCGGCCCTAGTGGTGTACCCTTTGTAACTGTTACCGCTGAATCGGTGAACCTATCTCCGACACTCCTCCCAGTCATCGTAGACTCCGGGAACCTTACCCTTGTACACGACATACGTCGGCATCGCTATGCACTAGCCAAACGAAACGTTAGTACCAATTCACAGACAATACATAAGCAATATATAAGTATGCAACAGAACGATCGGAAGAGAAAAGCAAGACATTAATAGCATCGATTACATCTAAGTTGAACGACTCTCGAAACCAAAGAGACATACTACAAGTTCATTAAAGTTTAATTACAACATGAGCCAATCGATGTTTCAGAACTAGACAACTCGACTCAAGGGACCGGAGCGTGGATGAAGCCGCCGTCTATCGTGGGAATCATGAAAGAACGGGCGTTGTCATCCTGCATTTGTAGCATTGTGTCGATGTCACCGTTGGACGGTTGATTTCTGAGGTAGAACTGCCCCGAGGTACGAAGGACATCTTGATGGATGATTTCCGCAAACTCCGACTAGATGCGAAAGAATTCTTGTCGGAGGTCCGCGTCCTGGATTGCCGACACGCTCGCGGCCCAATCTTGGAGTTTACTCGGTAGCAGAAGTTGATGATGGTCCCGTATGATCGCCCGCATGTGATGGATGGCGTAGTAGGCACCCTTCTGACCGCCAGGAGGCTGCTTCATGCAGCAGAACGTCGTATTGTGGGAGAACACGTGCTTGCCGTACTTACGAATAGGCCTGGTGAAGGTTCCTCTAGATTTGGCGTAGCCGGGGAGAACATCATCAAGAACCTTCTTGACATTTGTGTAGTCTACGTTCGACTGACGGTCCGGGTCGAAATACGTGGCCATGGAATATTTGGGGCTTAGGAGGATGAGCGTGCAACGTGTGTCACTGCAGAAAACACGGAATGTTAAAAGAAAAACGATCGAAATGTAAGAATTCATATGTTACGGGCCGGTTGAGGGGAGGACTTACTCGGGAAAGTAAGGCACGAGGAAGTTATCCTTATCTTGGTTTGCCAGAATGACGCCTTCGAGGTAAGAACTCGCGACTTGCCGGTCCCCAGCGCTGCCCAAGATCTTGGCACGCATGTAGAAGGGGTCGACTATCACGATGTCCGGGGTCTTGTCATGAATGATCCGCATCTCCATACTCAGCGAAAATAGCCGAACGAAGGTGTAGTGCAGCGGATGAAGGTTAAACATAGCAAAGATGTCATCAAACCGCATGACGATCGTACCCCCGATGTCGCCATCCACAAAGCCCTTGCCCTCTGGCACCTTGGCCTCACGCCAATCGACTTCCGAGAGATGACATCGAAGAAGTTGCATAGGCCAAATAGCGTTTCACGGACGTGCGCGTCCATGATCCCACAGATTGCAACTGGAAGTATCTGCATCATCAGCACGTGACAGTCGTGAGACTTCATCCCGCTGAACTTCTGCTTCGCTGGGTCTAGGTATCTGCTTATCTTCCCCGCGTAATCGTAAGGAAGTTTTACTCCTAGGAGGCAGGTGAAAAACTGCTCGATCTCCTCCTGACTTAGAGTGAAGCACGCGGGAGGGTAGTCATTTCCGGTCTTCTTGGCCTTTCTGCCTTTGCGACGACTTTTTGTGTCCTGCTTCGCCTCATCATCATCATCATCATCATCATCATCATCATCATCATCATATATAGCGTGAAGCTCCTGCCTGATGCCCATTGATTTCAAGTCTGCCCTTGCTTTCGGCCCATCTTTGGTCCTCTCTGGCATGTTGAGCAGGGTACCAAGCAAACTCTCGCACACGTTCTTCGTGATATGCATGACATCAAGGCTGTGAGGCACACGGTGGATCTTCCAGTACGGCAAGTCCCAGAAAATAGACCTTGTTTTCCATACCTTCAGCAGCGGCTCTGGCGCCTTTCGCTTCTTTCCCGGCTCTGGCGCCTTTTGCTTCTTTCCCGGCAGTGGGCAGTCTTTCCAATTTTTCAACAGCTTGTCTATTTCCTCGCCGCTCCTCGTACACGGGCGTTTTCGGGGTTCGGTTTCACCATCGAACAGATCCTTGCGTTTCCTCCATGGGTCATCGTCGCGAAGCCACCTTCGATGTCCCATGAACACGGTTTTCGAAGACCCGGGATCTCTATCTAGCTGGCGATACGTTGTGTCATCCATGCACCTTACGCATCCAGAAAATCCGTGGACTACCTGCCCCGCAAGATATCCGTAACCGAGATAGTCGTGCACCGTCGTGAGCAGTGCGGCTCTCATAGGGAAATATTCTTTCTCTGCGGCGTCCCACGTATTGGCTGGCGTTTTCCACAGCGTGTCAAGCTCCTCTTTCAGCAGCCCCAGATACAGATTGATGTCGTTCCCTGGTTGTTTTGGCCCTTCAATTAGCATACTCATGTGAATGTACTTCCTCTTCATGCACAACCAGGGGGGAAGGTTGTACATCCACACAAACACAGGCCAGGTGCTATGTGTGCTTCTCTGGCTGCCAAACGGATTGACTCCATCGGTGCTCGCGCCCAGCACGATGTTCCTTGGATTGTTCCCAAATTCCGAGTCTTCGAAGTTCAATGCTTGCCACTGGCTCGCATCCTTAGGGTGACTCAGCATCTTGTCTTTTTTATCTATCTCCGGATCATTTGCGTCATCTTCCCGCTTCTTCTCCTCCCTATCCGCGTGCCAACGCAGGAGCTTTGCTACCTTAGGGTCCGCGAAATAGCGCTGCAGACGAGGAGTGATCGGAAAGTACCACACCACTTTTCGAGCAGCTTTCTTCCTCTTCTTGTATCGAGTGACGCCGCACACCGGACATATGGTAGACTCCGCGTGCTCGTCCCGATAAATGATGCAATTGTTCATGCACACATGGTATTTCACGTGCGGTAAATCCAGAGGACACACGATTTTCTTCGCCTCCTCCAAACTGGCCGGGCACTTGTTCCCCTTGGGAAGACGTTCGTGCCAGAATGACATGTTCTCGTCGAAGCATGCGTCAGTCATTTTGTGTTTTACCTTCATCTCCAGGGCCATGAGTGTTACTTTCAGGCGGGTATCCTCGGGCCTGCATCCTTCATACAATGGAGTAACCGCGTCTAACTCAAGTTGATCCATCTTGGCTTTCTCTCGGGCGGCAGCTCTTGCGTTATCCGTCTGCTTGAGAAGCAGCTCTTGAATATGAGGGTCCTGCACCCAGCCCATCGATGGTCCAGCGTCGTCTGCTCCGCCGGCATCATCATCTTCATGATCATGCCCGTCGCCTGCTCCGGCATCTTCCTCATCATCATGTCCTGCATCTTCTACATGATGACTGTGTACAGCATCACAGTCGTGATCATCTCCTGGGGATTCTTCGTCTTCTCGCCCACCCGAGCCGCGGTGGTTGTCTTGCTGCCCTTCCTCATTTCTTGCCCGGCCCGCATGGACGACTTCGTAGTCATCTTCATCACCTTGCCACCGATAGCCATCCATGAAACCACGCAACAGCAGGTGGTCCCGCACCTGCCCGGAATCCAGGTCCGCAATAAGGCTCTTCAGCTTGCATCTTCGACACGGACATCTTATCTCCGTCTCGTTCTTTTGAAGCATCTCGGCCTTCGCGGACCTCAAAAACCTATTCACGATGCCTTCAGTCATCGTGCAGACCATGGTCGCCTGCGGGGTAGAGCAAAACGATATTTTAGAACCAAACAAAAATTTGGCATGACTTTCCCTAAAAATAGGACCAAAAAGAATGCTTAATGCCAAAATTCTCGCCGAAACGGAAATGAATCAACATTCCAGCAAAATATTGGCAACTATCGCATATCAAATACCGGTACACCTCCAAACACAAACACATATGCAACACCACAAACATATGAAACACCACGAACATACATAGATCTAGCTAGGCCGTAAAAAGTGCATGTGCACATTGTTGTAAGGAGAACAACCTAAATATAGCTTCCCCCCTTACTTACCTATTAAAACAAGGTAATTTAACCACTTAATTTGAATGAATCTATGGTGGAAATGAGGTGAAAAAGAGGAGGCAACCGAGACAAGGAGGAGGTGGAGAGAATGAAGTGGGGAGAAAGTGAGTGTGTGGGTAGGAGAGGCTGTCCCAAATATCTTGTTGCTGCCCACTTACTAATGGCGCACCTCTTCCATGGTGCGCCATTAGTAGTTACAACTACTAACGGCGCACTTAAGCAGGATGCGCCATTAGTATGTTTGGATAGGCGCACTAGTTCAAAAAAAATTCTATACTAATGGCGCACCCACTGCCTGGTGCGCCATTAGTAGTTACAACTACTAATGGCGCACTTGGGCAGGATGCGCCATTAGTATGTTTGGATAGGCGCACTAGTTAAAAAAAAATTCTATACTAATGGCGCACATGCTGACTGGTGCGCCATTAGTAGTTACAACTACTAATGGCGCACTTTGCCCGGATGCGCCATTAGTATGTTTGGACAGGCGCACTAGTTAAAAAAAAAATTGATACTAATGGCGCACCCGTAGCATGGTGCGCCATTAGTATATACTAATGGCGCACCATCTTTCTGGTGCGCCATTAGTGTCAATCCCATCTATAGCCCTTTTCCTAGTAGTGCGTGTACCACAACTTGAAGCCGGTATCCTCCACCTCCTTCGCCTTCTGTCCTCTCCATTTGGTTTCTTGGACGCAAAGGATATCAACACCTCTCCTCACCGCTGCATCAACTAGCTCCCGAAGCTTCCCTGTCAGAGACCCTACGTTCCAGCTACCTAAGCGGATCCTCCTAGGCTCGGCTAGCTTCCTTACCCTTTGCACTCATCGAGTCAAATGCAAAGACCCTTGCTCATTTTCCACTACATCTGGGCGCCGATGTAGCGCGCCACTAAGGATGCGACGACCCGATGCTCGCTCACTTGCCACTGTATCCGGATCAAGATACAGCGTGCCACCTAGGGGGTGACGGCCCGGCCCTTGCCCATTTTCCACCACACCCGGGTTCCGATGTAGCATGTCACTGAGAGGGTTACGCCCCAACGAAAATCTTTTGGGTTTCATTTACATAAGAGTGGCTGAGTTTTTCCTTTGGCTCGCCAAGCCTATCACAACCCTCCTCCTTTACCCGGTGTTGGGACCAGCTATGTTGAGACAACATAGGCGGAGTTTTTGCTTTATTTAATCTAAATAACAGAAAGTAAAAGGAGGGTACAGAAGGTTGTGCCTTTTAATTTCATCCTTCTCATGCTCCTCAAAAGGAATCCACTAACAAGGTTGATCATGTCTTGTTAACAAACTCATTCCGAATAACATGGAACCGAAGAATATTTGAATAACACTAGGTTACCTCAACAGGGATATGAACATCCCCAATAATAAGAATATCATATTTCTTCTTGACAGTAGGGAGAGGAAATTCAAAACCTCCAATAATAATAGTTGGAATTTTTCCAATTGAATTGATGCTATGAACTTGAGGTTGTTTCCTCAGAAAGTGTACCGTATGCTCATTACCATTAACATTAAAAGTGACATTGCCTTTGTTGCAATCAATAACAGCCCCTGCAGTATTCAAAAAAGGCCTACCATGGATAATTGACATACTATTATCCTCAGGAATATCAAGAATAACAAAGTCCGTTGAGATAGTGACGTTTGCAACCACAACAGGCACATCCTCACAAATACCGACAGGTATAGCAGTTGATTTATCAGCCATTTGCAAAGATATTTCACTAGGTGTCAACTTATTCAATTCAAGTCTACGATATAAAAAGAGAGGCATAACACTAACACCGGCTCCAAGATCACATGAAGCAGTTTTAACATAGTTTCTTTTAATGTAGCATGGTATAGTTGGTACTCCTGGATCTCCAAGTTTCTTTGGTATTCCACCCTTAAAAGTATAATTAGCAAGCATGGTGGAAATTTCAGCTTCCAGTATCTTTCTTTTATTTGTAATGATATCCTTCATATATTTAGCATAAGGGTTTACTTTAAGCATATCAGTGAAGCACATACGTATGAAGATAGGTCTAATCATTTCAGCAAATCACTCAAAATCCTCATCATCCTTTTTCTTGGATGGTTTAGGGGGAAATGGCATGGGTTTCTAATCCCATGGTTCTCTTTCTTTACCGTTCTTCCTAGCAACAAAGTCTCTCTTATCATAATGTTGATTCTTTGATTGTGGGTTATCAAGATCAACAGCAGGTTCAATCTCTACATCATCATTATTGCTAGGTTGAGCATCAACATGAACATTATCATTAACATTCTCACTAGGTTCATGTTCATCACCAGATTGTGTTTCAGCATCAGAAATAGAAATATCATTAGGATACTCAGGTGTGTCCACAATAGGTTCACTAGAAGCATGCAAAGTCCAATCATTTTTATTTTTCTTCTGTTTAGAAGAACTAGGTGCCTCTAAATTATTTCTCTGAGAATCTTGCTCAATTCTCTTAGGGTGGCCTTCAGGATACAAAGGTTCCTGAGTCACTTTACCATTTCTAGTAGCCACTCTAACAACAAAGTCATGTTTATTATTTAATTCATCAAGCAAATCACTTTGAGCTTTAAGTACTTGTTCTGCTTGAGTGGTACCCATAGAAGCATATTTACTAACGAGTTTAAGTTCACCTTTAACTCTAGCTATATAATCACTCAAGCGTCCAATCATGTAAGCATTACTCTTTAAATCTGTACCAACATAAGCATTGAAACTTTCTTGTCTAGCCATAAAGTCATCAAATTCATCCAAGCATTGGCTAGGAAACTTAGTAGACGGGATTTCAACCTTATCATATCTATTGAGAGAATTTACCTTTACTACCCGTGTCGGGTTACCAAGACCATGTATTTCTTCAACAGGCGGTATATTAAGACCATGTATTTCTTCAACAGGAGGTAAATTCTTAACATCTTCAGCTTTAATACCTTTTTCTTTCATAGATTTCTTTGCCTCTTGCATATCTTCAGGATTGAGAAATAGAATACCTCTCTTCTTCGGAGTAGGTTTAGGAATTGGCTCAGGAGTTTGCTCGATTGGCTCAGGAATTGGCTCACGAAGAGTCCAATTATTTTCATTAGTCAACATATTATTTAATAGCAATTCAGTTTGATCAACTGTTCTTTCCCTGAAAACAGAACCAGCACAACTATCCAAGTGGTCCTTTGAAGCATCGGTTAGTCCATTATAAAATATATCAAGTATTTCATTTTTCTTAAGAGGATGATCAAGCAAAGCATTAAGTAATCGAAGAAGCCTCCCCAAGCTTGTGGGAGACTCTCTTCTTCAATTTGCACAAAATTATATATTTCCCTCAGGGCAGCTTGTTTCTTATGAGCAGGGAAATATTTAGCAGAGAAGTAATATACAATATCCTGGGGACTATGCTCACAAGCAGGGTCAATAGAATTAAACCAAGTTTTAGCATCACCCTTTAATGAGAATGGAAATATCTTAAGGATATAATAACAGCGAGACTTCTCATCATTAGTGAACAGGGTGGCTATATCATTTAAGTTAGTAAGATGTGCCATAAAAAGGATCCGATTCAACCAAAGTAATTATCTCAGGATCGATAGAGAATTCATAATCCTTATCAGTAACAAAGATAGGTGAAGTAGCAAAAGCAGGGTCATATTTCATTCTAGCATTTAGAGATTTCTGTTTCCATTTAGCTAATAACTTCTTAAGATCAGATCTATCATTACAAGTAGGAATAGCTCTAGTAGTTTCTTCACCCATAACATAACCCACTGGAACAACAGGAAATTCATACTTAGGGGGAGAACCCTCATCATCACTATCTTCAATAGTATCAGTTTCAAGTATTTCATTCTCTCTAGCCCTAGCAAGTTGTTCATCAAGAAATTCACCTAATGGCAGAGTAGTATCGAGCACAAAAGTAGTTTCATCATAAGTATCATGCATAGTAGAAGTGGCGTCATCAATAACATGCGACATATCAGAATTCATGGTAGTAGTAGGTTTAGGTGTCGCAAGCTTACTCAAAATAGAAGGAGAATCTAGTGCAGCACTAGATGGCAGTTCCTTACCTCCCCTCGTAGTTGAGGGAAAAATATTAGTTCTTTCGTCTTTCAAGTTCTTCATAGTGACCAGCAGATATAAATCCCAAGTGACTCAAAGAATAGAGCTATGCTCCCCGGCAATGGTGCCAGAAAACAGTCTTGATAACCCACAAGTATAGGGGATCGCAACAGTTTTCGAGGGTAGAGTATTCAACCCAAATTTATTGATTCGACACAAGGGAAGCCAGAGAATATTCTCAAGTATTAGTAGTTTAGTTGTCAATTCAACCACACCTGGATAACTTAGTATCTGCAGCAAAGTATTTAGTAGCCAAGTAGTATGATAGTAATGGTAACAGTAGCAAAACTAAGGACAGCAGTTTTGTAGTAATTGTAACAGCAGCAACGGGAAAGTGAATAAACAAAGCACAATATGTGAAAATATCGAAGGCATTGGATCAGTGATGGATAATTATGTCGGATGTGATTCTTCATGTAATAGTTATAACATAGGTTGACACAGAACTAGCTCCAGTTCATCAATGTAATGTAGGCATGTATTCCGAATATAGTCATACATGCTTATGGAGAAGAACTTGCATGGCATCTTTTGTCCTACCCTCCCGTGGTAGCAGGGTCCTAGTGGAAACTAAGGGATATTAAGGCCTCCTTTTAATAGAGTACCGGACCAAAGCATTAACACATAGTGAATACATGAACTCCTCAAACTACGGTCATCACCGAGAAGTATCCCGATTATTGTCACTTCGGGGTTGTCAGATCATAACACATAATAGGTGACTACAGACTTGCAAGATAGGATCAAGAACTCACATATATTCATGAAAACACAATAGGTTCAGATCAGAAATCATGGCACTCGAGCCCTAGTGACAAGCATTAAGCATAGCAAAGTCATAGCAACATCAATCTCAGAACATAGTGGATACTAGGGATCAAACCCTAAGAAAACTAACTTTATTACATGGTAAATCTCATCCAACCCATCACCATCTAGCAAGCCTACGATGGAATTACTGACGCACGGCGGTGATCATCATGAAATTGGTGATGGAGGATGGTTGATGATGACGACGGCAACGAATCCCCCTCTCCGGAGCCCCGAACAGACTCCAGACTAGCCCTCCTGAGAGAGATTAGGGCTTGGCGGCGGCTCCGTATCGTAAAATGCGATGAAACTTTCTCTCTGATTTTTTCTCCGCGAAAGCAAATATATGGAGTTGGAGTTAAGGTCGGTGGACGTCAAGGGGGCCCATGAGGAAGGGGGCGCGCCCAGGGGGAGGGGGCGCGCCCCCACCCTCGTGGATAGGGTGTGGGCCCCCTGACGCTATTTCTTTCGCCAATATTTTTTATTAAATCTGAAAAGTTGCTCTGTGGATTTTCAGGTCATTGCTAGAACTTTTCTTTCTGCACAAAAAATAACACCATGCCAGTTCTGCTGAAAACGGCGTCAGTCCGGGTTAGTTCCATTCAAATCATGCAAGTTAGAGTCCAAAACAAGGGCAAAAGTGTTTTGAAAAGTAGATACGACAGAGACGTATCACTGGCATAAACCTTGTAAAATAAGACAGAATAGGCATAAGTATTATGACATAACGTGTAATAACAGCCCATAATGCAATAAATATCAATATAAAAGCATGATGCAAAATGGATGTATCAGGAGGCGGGGGACACAATCACTACAAAAAAGACACATCCGTGACATTTTGGGCCGAACGAAATTTTTTTCTATCATACTTATGACACTTCTATGACGATAATTGTGACAAAACCCGGTATCATCATAGATGTGATGGGCTCCTACTTCTATGACAAAAAATCATGACAGAAAATGGGCTTTTCGTCCTGGGCGAGCTGGAGACGCAGCTGCATGACATTCTTTGGGCTGTCCATGACGGTAAACCGTGGTAGAAGCAAGGGCGAGGAAAATTTCGGCGAGTTCCCAGTTACGGTGGAGGTCGGGCGCCGAGCGATGCGCGTTTCTCTCGTACAAGTACGCATATGTGCGAGGCGTGGGCTCTAACTGACCTCAAGCGAGGCGTTGAGCTCTAACTAAACCCGAGCGATTGCACTGCAGGCTACGCATTACTGAACCCGAGCGATCGATCGATGGCTGTTAACTGAACCCGATCGAGCAATTCCTTCGCTGCTGCTGCTAACTGAAGCCGATCGATGCCG
>LT934122.1:112208607-112247610 GCA_900231445.1 Triticum turgidum subsp. durum | reverse complement strand
GCGGTGGGGGTGGATGAACAGGACCCCGTGGCGTTGCCTCGTCACTGCTTGTGCGTCAACCTTTTTTTAGGAAAGCCTCAAATCTATGGAAAACAGCATACATGCCATCTGCCATTATTTCTAATAATTTACAGCCCATTTGCGAATTCTTACGGTTTATTCGAGCCCATATTCTTTTTGTTAGCATTACAGCCCATATTGTGGCCACGGTTAAAAAATTATACGAAATTTTGCATATGTATGTGCGGTCTGAACTGTTTTTAATCCCGAAATTTCGAGTCACATTCAGATTGATTTTAAAAATAAATGTATATCAATATAAAATCCAATAAATTGTCCACACATAAAAATCAATGCAATTTAAAATCTCGAAATAAAAAAAGATATTTGAAACTAATTGCCGGTTTGATGTGTTTTAAAAATGTACATCCCATTTCTCATTACTGATAGGCCATTTTCTCGGCCAGCCGAATGAAGCTCTCTTCGTCTTGAAAGATTTGCAGCCCAACAGGCCTGATAAAGCGACTTACTTGACAAATCACAAAAAACTGGGTTAGCCATTTTCAGAAAGAAAAAAAAACTACTTGGCTGGTCTGTGGTAAACATAAAAAAAAGGTTGTCTAGATAGGCCAGAGTGTCCCGCACAGCCCAGTTGACACCCTGCTTCCGTCTCAAAAACAAATTAGATAAATGCCACTCCAATTATGGTGATTCATAAAAATGTCACTGCAATTTCCAAACTTTGAAAAATGCCACTGCAATTTTTACAAACTTTGGAAAACACCTCTGCAGTTTGCATACTTTAAAAAATGCCACTCCAGACTTCGAAAAATGCCACTAGAAATGGCATGAAATGGCATTTTTCAAAGTTTGGAAATTGCAGTGGCATTTCTAGAAACACTAGATTTGGAGTGGCATTTATCAAATTAACCCAAAACAAAAATATTTGTGCGAGCTGCTGGGTCCTTGGTGTCAGCCGCTTGTTGTGCAATTCTCTCGTTTGTTGAGTACGTTGACAATGGTATGAGACCCAGATGTCAGAAATGCACTAGGAGGAGCCATTTTTTGTTGGCTTTAAATAACGAGGCACTTGCTTGCGTACTGCCATGACCTTGGCGGGTCCCTGCTGTCATCCTCTCCACGTACAATCATCTCATGATTGTGTACGCGTCAACTTGGTAGGCCAACAAGTCAGCCTCTAAACCTGTGGAGGACAAATACAACCCACTTAAATAAATAACAGGCCATTCCATATGTTTAAACGGAAAGTTCAACATTTAGAGCAAAGTAACAGGTCTCATCCATATATAGAGTACTGAACTTCCATGTTGACAACCATCATAGCCAAGTTAACTATCTACTCCCACTAATATTCTAGTAGCGTACAAGTACTAACTTACTCTTAGCTAACTAGACAATGCTGGCCTCCATCTGCGGTACCCGCTAAATGCTAGCATCGGCGTCCTGCGGCTCGCCTTGGACTTGCAAGAGGTGCGATAGGGCGTGTTGCTCGCGCGCGTTGGCCCTTTCCATGCCGGCATGGTCCACCAAAGCTTCAGCTTCCAAGCGGGAAACCCACTTGATGAGCTGGTAGTAAAAATCGGAGTCGCAAAGGCGTGCGTGCTCGACAGCCTCCAGGGCTATTTGCCGAGTGCCAGCCTCCACGTAGTCAGCCCAGTTGCGGGCGCTCTGCTCGCGACTCAGAGCGTCGGTGCACTGCTGCTCCATGTCCCATTGGCGGCGCAAATTGGCGATACGCTGCTCCTCTGCCAGGCGGTCGCGATCCAACAACTCCTGCTCCTCCGCCAGGCGGTCGCTCTCCAACAACTCCTCGATCTCCGCATTGCTGTCTAAAGACAGATAGAATGCCTCCTCCCTTCGTCTTCCTTTCGGTGAAAAACTGAACACTAGTTCTGGCAGTGACCGCCTCCGGGGTCGCCTATCACGGACGGGCGGGGGTATGGCAGACGTGGTGAGCAACGTCAGGCCGGTGGGGGCTTATGAGGATATGGCGAGTTGGGTCACGGTGCCACCGGAGAAGGCCGGGAAACAGTACTTATAGGCGGAAGGTAGCATGACGGTCATCGGAATTCAATGCATAAGCAGGCATGGCCTAGCGCGCTAGCTTGCCGTAGAAAACTAGAGAAACTCAAATTATTTCTGTGTCGTCCCGTCCCGTCTGGGTCACATGCCGGCATGGCGGTCAAACGAGTGCACTCGAATCATCTCACTCCTTGTCAATAATGATTCCACGGATTTAAAAAGCCCGCAACAATTAAAGCGCATCTTTTTTCGCATTAGTTAGCTGCCTTAATTACGGCCGACTGCATGCAGGCACTCAGAATCGCTCGCAGCCAGTACGCGGAGCAGCATGCAATGAGTTGCATCCAAGGGCACGCATGCATCCACTTAAATTTCTCGAATTAATTAGGCTTAAACTTCTGCATGCCCTTAATTATTGCCATGCCTTTGTCTTGCTGCTTTGCTCACGGGACTAATAAACCCGGACGAAGGGAGTACCTTGGTTGGTGAGAGGTTTGAATTAAGCCCTGCAAACCGGAAAGGAGATACTAGTACATGCATGATCCGCTATTTATTCGTGTAGGATCGAGTAGGTCGTTTCTTGAATTGAGCCCTGCAAACCGGAAATGAGGTAGTACGTGTGTGATCTGCTATTTATCCATGTAGGATCGAGTAGGTAGGATAGTGTAGCTTGTCAATTTCTTCAGAGGTAGGCATTTTTATTCAAAAAACTGCAACTTCGGATCTTGTGTCGCGAATAAAACTGTCAGGATCGCATTAGTAGGCTAGCTAGTGATCAATCAGTAACTTGTAAACACTGAGCGAACAAAAATAAGTAATTGTTAATGCATCTCAATGATTCACGGATCATATACAAATATGTAGCTCCGAAAGCAATGATCAGCCACTTCGGATCTTGCATCGCAACTAAAACTCACTAGTACGATTCCCATACATAAGATCAACATGTTAATGCATCTCAATGATTCATAGATCATATACAAATATGTAGCTCCAAAAGCAAAGATCTAGAAAAAACATATGTTCTTCCCACTAACATGGATGCTTCTCTTGGCCAACATTCAGTACAGACTGAAAGAAAAATTTGTTGGTGAAGTCTACAATTCCTCTTGCAAACGTAAGTGGTTTCACCAACAGCTGGAACCATGAGAATGAACCACCCATGATGGAGGAACATCCACTGCAATATGATTTGGTCTTCTCTCGATCACACCGCGAGACTATTTTCGGAATACAAACTTTAACTTAGGCAAAATGATGCCCATTGTATAATCAGACCAAAGCAATGAAGCACCTAGTGTTGGCCAATAAATAGTATAATAGTAATTTTCTGCAGTCCGTGAAGTGACTATCCAATCTTTCTGTGTCTATTTTCAAATGGCACTGCATGCAGTCACTATACTATTCCCTTGTGCAGTTCAACCAAAATTGCAGACACTTTGTTTGTTTGCCAAATAGCAACGGGCAGACATCTCTGTCTGCACAAATATCAAGCAGCTAGTAAACATATACCACACCTTGTATTTTTGGTTTAAACATATATCTTCCGCTTAGCATCTGCCATGTTCTACACTGGACAATCTAATACAATTATGTTTTGCCCTGGATAATTTCATACTGAATTGATTTGCTGGTTCAGAGCAGAAATATAGCGCCTATTCTTCATCAGACCAAGGATATCAATGTTCACAGTGATGGAAGAGGTGAAATCGATACCACCGAAATTGAGCATCCAATCATTGAATCCTGTCCTGCACCTCCAATGTAGGTCCACCCTGCAAATAAATTCACATGCAAACCACTAGTATTACTATCTAATGACAGTACAAAAAGAGTAGCAAGATAGTAGCAAACCATGTACCTTCCTAATGAACAGCTCATAGTGCCACCAATTGGATATAAAGGTTTGGAAGAAAACATGCTCCTAATGTTGAACCAGTTGGGCTTTTTGTGCAGTTCCACTAAAATCGAGCATCCCTGTTTGCATAGACACTGAAAGTGTGATTACTGTAAAAACGACACTAGTTGAAGCATAGACTCACAAATATAAGCATTCCAATTTCTTAATGGAAAAGGTAGCAAGACTATTTCTAACCACCTGTTTGAAGGAATAAATAAGGCAACAACGACTGATGTCAGAAAGGCATATATAGTTCTTTTTGAAAGAATGATCGACTCCTGACCTTTCCTCCTCTTTTGAGCATATTTTGTGCAGTTCAACTAAAATAAAATGCCATCACTACCTTGACAATTCAGTGACACTGTACAAAAGGAAATGACTTAACATTACATCATGATGTCAGGTATGTAGTCGATAGGCATTAGAGACAAACATATAGACCTCCTCCGATAACATAATGAACATTAATTTTAACAAAGGTGTGACTAGCTTTACAGGGATAATTTGAGTGAACTCTACACCTTCTGTTCCTTAATATAAGACATTTTCGCGGTTCAATTTAAAGTACCCAAATGTCTAGTATTTAGAAAAATAGGTAGTAGTTTTCTTGAGCACATATCTGGTAAAGCTTGCCACACTTTATTTATGTCCATCCACTAATGCAACACCATTTGAATACTACAAATATACACTAATCCAGTGGCTAGTGCAACAGTAGAGTAGTTAGCTTATTACAGGGTACAGTACAATGGTTTTACTGAACAGATTTCAATAAACTCTAGCACTGGAAGATTTCTATAAGAATTAACAATACAAAATGTAAAGGTAACATGTTTCAACATTGGTATACTAGCTGTGCATGAGCATTAAACCAAATACAAAAGTCTGAAGTTAACTAGCATTATTAACTAATGACAGTATAAATTTTTTGCAAACCATGTACCTCTAAGGTAAATATTATTTCGAACTCGGGGGGACCTTAGAAATTGCTATCTCAATCTTGATAATCGATCAAACAAAGAAACTTGATCGAACAAATCAAGAGAACAGCCGGAGGAGGAGGTGCCCACTCTTGACCTTTCCTCTTGTCTTCATAATTTTTTGTGCAGTTTAACCAAACTAAAATGACATTAGCGCCCTGGCATTTTGGTGACACTGTACAAAAAAATTAACTTATCTCATGAAAGTGAGGTATGTAATCTATATGAATTAACAGTGCAAAAATCTGAAGGTAGTAACAAGTTTCATCGTTGGTATACTGGTTGTGCAACAGCATTAGAATTCCTTAGCTGAAAAATCTTTAATACATCCACAATCAACAGCTAACCCTGAAATAATCCATTGACATTAAATGGCATTGCTTAAATTTATCGGTGGTATTAGACTGAGAGCGGCATTAGACTGGCATTATACTAACAGCAAAAAAAGTGGCAATAAGAGCATGGGAGGCCCATTCGGACAGTGGGCGCTACAGTATGATGTACCTCCACGGACGCAGAGTGGTGAGGGAGGTATGGTTGCCCAGAGCAACAAATATCTAGGCAGCATATGTGGATTACGTCCCATTTTTATTCTCTTTAGCCACCTTTTTCCTATGTGAGGACAACAAACCGATCGACCTGGTCATTCTCTATTGCATTGTCATGCCTTTCTACCCTTCTTCAACCAAGAGACACAAGACTCGTTCCTTAGCTACTGATTTTCCCTTTGCAACCTAGATGCGGGTTTGATGCCTACTCTCTTTGACAATACAGTCTCCCTTCCTTTCCTTATTCAACCTAGACATGGATTAGTCTGCATGAAGTAGGGTTTCCTTTAATAGTGCAAATTATGGTTTTCGTTGCGTGGCCAGCAGAGCAGAGGATAGAAAATTGGGAAGATGGTGGAGTGGAAAAAGATCCACACGCAACGACGTGGCAGATGGGGCAACAGAACAAGGGTATGGTTCGAAAAGAGGTAGCATACCCGAGGGTTGGCGGGAAGTGGATTCGCTCGTGGTCGCCGTCCTCCGCACACACTACGGCAACGAGCTTGGGGACGGAGGCCATCCCGCGCGGGCGCTAGGTCTGAGAGGACGTCCTTGTCGTCAGTGTGTGACCTAGCTCGCCGACGACGAGTGCGTTAACACCGCGCGTCCTTTTCTTCCCCGGCGGATCTGTGACCGCCGGTGAGGAGGGAAAGAGAGGTCGTCTTTTTTAGATCTGGAGAGAGGGTGATGGTGTGAGAAGCAAGTGGGCAGCCCTTAGCAAGAAAGCGCTGAAGCTCCAGCCTATATATCTTTTTTATACTACTAGTACTGGAGGTGGAGTAGTGGTAGAGTAGTTTATATTTTCTCTGCGTACAGTATCAGTTAGTTGTGCTTCAAAACTGAATGGCATGACACTAAAAAAATAAAGGTCGATAACTAATGCGGCACCTCGGGCCAACGCGGCCAGATCACATTTTGCACGTGAAATTACTGATACGTCCATTTTGCATCATGCTTTTATGTCAATATTTATTGCATTATGGGTTGTTATTACACATTATATCTCAATACTTATGGCTATTCTTTCTTATTTTACAAGGTTTATCATGAAGAGGGGGAATGCCGACAGTTGGAATTCTGGCTGGAAAAGGAGCAAACATTGGAAACCTATTCTGCACAACCCCAAAAGTACTGAAACTCCACGAAACAACTTTTTGGAATTAATAAGAATTTCTGAGCGAAAGAAATACACCAGAGGGCCCACACCCTGTCCAGGAGACAAGGGGCGCCCCCTATCTCCTGGACCCCCTGGTGGGCTCCGGTGTCCATCTTCTGCTATATCATCGCTCTTACCCTGGAAAAAATCGTGGGCAAGCTTACGGGATGAAACTCCGCCGCCACGAGGCGGAACCTTGGCGGAATCAATCTAGGGCTCTGGCGGAGCTGTTCTGCCGGGGACACTTCCCTCCGGGAGGGGGAAATCATCACCAACGTCATCACCAACTACCCTCTCATCGGGAGAGGGTCAATCTCCAGCAACATCTTCACCAACACCATCTCCTCTCAAAACCCTAGTTCATCTCTTGTATCCAATCTTGTATCAAACCACAAATTGGTACCTGTGGGTTGCTAGTAGTGTTGATTACTCCTTGTAGTTGATGCTAATTGGTTTACTTGGTGGAAGATCATATGTTCAAATCCTTTATGCATATTATTAGTCCTCTGATTATGAACATGAATATGCTTTGTGAGTAGTTATGTTTGTTCCTGAGGACATGGGTGAAGTCTTGCTATTAGTAGTCATGTGAATTTGGTATTCGTTCGATATTTTGATGAGATGTATGTTGTCTTTTCCTCTAGTGGTGTTATGTGAACGTCGACTACATGACACTTCAGCATTATTGGGCCTAGAGGAGGGCATAGGGAAGTAGTAAGTAGATGATGGGTTGCTAGAGTGACAGAAGGTTAAACCCTAGTTTATGCATTGCTTCGTTAGGGGCTGATTTCGATCCATATGTTTAATGTTGTGGTTAGGTTTACCTTAATACTTCTTTTGTAGTTGCGGACGCTTGCAATAGGGGTTAATCATAAGTGGGATGCTTGTCCAAGTAAGGGCAGTACCCAAGTACCTGTACACCCACATATCAAATTATCAAAGTACCGAACGCGAATCATATGAACGTGATGAAAACTAGCTTGACGATAATTCCCATGTGTCCTCGGGAGCTCCTTTGTCATTATTAGGATTTGTCCAGGCTTATCCTTTGCTACATAAAGGATTGGGCCACCTTGCTGCACTTTACATATTTTATTTACTTGTTACTCATTACTATTTATCTTATCATGAAACTATCTATCACCTACAATTTCAGTGCTTGCAGAGAAAACCTTACTAAAAACTGCTTATCATTTCCTTCTGCTCCTCGTTGGGTTCGACACTCTTACTTACTGAAAGGACTACGATTGATCCGATACACTTGTGGGTCATCAAGACTCTTTTCTGGCGCCGTTGCCGGGGAGTGTAGCGCTTTTGGTGAGTGGCACTTGGTAAGGAAACATTTATATAGTGTGCTGAAATTTTCTGTTACTTGTCACTATGGAAACTATTCCTTTGAGGGGCTTGTTTGGGTATCTTCACCCCAACCAGAAGATCAAAGAGTTGCTCCTCAACCTACTGAACTTTATGAAAATATTTATTTTGAGATCCCTTTGGGTATGATAGAAAAACTACTAGCTAATCCATTTGCAGGAGATGGAACATTGCATCCCAATTTACACCTTATCTCTGTGGATGAAGTGTGTGGATTATTGAAGCTTGCAGGTATTCCCGATGATGTTGTCAAAAGGAAGGTCTTCCCTTTATCTTTGAAGGGAGATGCATTGACATGGTATAGGTTATGTGATGATACGAGATCTTGGAATTATTAGCGATTGAAGTTGGAATTTCACCAGAAGTTTTATCCTATGCATCTTGTTCATCGTGATCGTAATTACATATATAATTTCTGTCCTCGCGAAGGAGAAAGCACTGCTCAAGCTTGGGGGAGGCTAAAGTCAATGTTATATTCATGCCCCAATCATGAGCTCTCTCGAGAAATGATTATTCAGAACTTTTATGCGCAGCTTTCTCTTGATAATCGCAACCTGCTCGATACTTCCTGTGCTGGTTCTTATATGCTGAAGACTATTGATTTCAAATGGGACTTATTGGAAAGAATTAAACGCAACTCTGAAGATTGGGGTTCCGACGATGGTAAGGAGTCAGGTATGACACCTAAGTTCGATTGTGTTAAATCTTTTATGGATACCGATGCTTTTCGTGGATTTAGCGCTAAGTATGGACTTGACTCTGAGATAGTAGCTACTTTCTGTGAATATTTTGCTACTCACGTTGATCTCCGTAAAGAGAAGTGGTTTAAATATAATCCTCCTATTGAAGTGAAAGTAGTTGCACCTATTACAGTCGAAGAAAAGACTATTACCTATAGTGATCCTATTGTTCCTACTGCTTATGTTGAAAAACCTCATTTTCCTGTTAGGATAAAGGATCATGCTAAAGCTTCGACTGTTGTTCGTAAGAGTAATACTAGGACTTATACACCTCTTGAGCAAATTAATGTTGAACCTAGTATTGCTATGGTTAAAGATCTCTTGGATGAGGATTTAGATGGGCATGTTATTTATTTCTATGGTGAGACTACTAATACTGCTAGGCCAGATACTAAGACAAGTAGACCTCTCGTAGGCATGCTTTTTATTTCTGTTAAAATAGGAGATCATTGTTATCACGGCTTATGTGATATGGGTGCTAGTGCTAGTGCAATACCTTATTCCTTATATCAAGAGATTATGCATGACATTGCACCCATTGAGTTAGAAGACATTGATGTCACTATTAAGCTTGCTAATGGGGATACCATTAAACCCTTTGGGATTGTTAGAGATGTTGAAGTTTTGTGTGGGAAGGTTAAATACCCTGCTGATTTCCTTGTTCTTGGTTCCCCACAAGATGATTTTTGTCCCATTATTTTTGGTAGACACTTCTTGAATATAGCTAGTGCTAAGATTAATTGTGAAAAGAATATTGTCACTGTTGGCATAGGTGGTATGTCTCATGAGTTTAATTTTTCTAAGTTTAGTAGACAACCTCGTGAAAGGGAACCACCTAGTAAGGATGAAATTTTTGGTCTTGCTTCCATTGTTGTTCCTCCAACTGATCCGTTAGAACAATACTTGCTAGACCATGAAAACGATATGTTTATGAAGGAAAGACAGGAAATATATGAAGTGTTCCTTAAGCAGGAACCTATGCTGAAACATAACCTTCCCGTTGAAATTCTTGTGGATCCCCCTCCACCCAAGGGTGATCCCGTGTTTGAACTCAAACCTTTACCTGATAATCTTAAGTATGCTTATCTTGATGAAAAAGAAATATATCCTGTTATTATTTGTGCTAACCTTTCAGAGAAAGAAGAAGAAAGATTATTGAAAACTCTGAAGAAGCACCGAGCAGCTATTGGATATACCTTGGATGATCTTAAGGGTGTTAGTCCCACGTTATGTCAACACAAAATTACATTGGAGGACGATGCCAAACCAATTAGAGATCCTCAAAGACGATTAAATCCAAAGATGAAGGAAGTGGTAAGAAAGGAGATACTAAAGCTCCTTGAGGCAGGTATTATTTATCCCGTTGCTGATAGTGAATGGGTAAGCCCTATCCATTGTGTTCCTAAAAAGGGAGGTATTACCGTTGTTCCTAATGATAAAGATGAATTGATCCCGCAAAGAATTATTACAGGTTATAGGATGGTAATTGATTTCTGTAAGTTAAATAAAGCTACTAAGAAAGATCATTACCTTTTACCTTTTATTGATCAAATGCTAGAAAGACTATCCAAACACACACATTTTTGCTTTCTAGATGGTTATTCTGGTGTCTCTCAGATACCTGTGTCAGCAAAGGATTAATCTAAAACTACTTTTACTTGCCCTTTTGGTACTTTTGCATATAGACGTATGCCTTTTGGTTTATGTAATGCACCTACTACCTTTCAAAGATGCATGATGGCTATATTCTCTGATTTTTGTGAAAAGATTTGTGAGGTATTCATGGATGACTTCTCCGTCTATGGATCCTCTTTTGATGATTGTTTGAGCAACCTTAATTGAGTTTTGCAGAGATGCGAAGACACTAGTCTCGTCCTGAATTGGGAAAAGTGTCACTTTATGGTTAATGAAGGCATTGTCTTGGGGCATAGATCTCCGAGAGAGGTATTGAAGTTGATAAGGCCATAGTTGATGCTATTGAAAAGATGGCATGTCCCAAGGACATAAATGGTATAAGAAGTTTTCTTGGTCATGTCGGTTTTCTAGGAGGTTCATTAAGGACTTTTCTAAAATCTCTAGGCCTCTGACTAATTTATTGGAAAAAAAATATTCCTTTTGTCTTTGATGATGATTGCATAGAGCATTTGAAGTAATTAAAAAAGCTTTGATAACTGCACCTACTGTCCAGCCACCTGATTGGAACTTACCTTTTGAAATTATGTGTGATGCTAGTGATTATGATGTAGGTGATGTTATAGGGCAAAGATTCGATAAGAAATTGAATGTTATCCAGTATGCTAGTAAGACTCTTGATACTGCCCAGAGAAATTATGCTATTACTGAAAAAGAGTTCTTAGCAGCTGTGTTTGCATGTGATAAGTTTAGACCTTATATTGTTGATTCCAAAGTTACTATTCACACTGATCATGCTGCTATTAAATATCTTATGGAAAAGAAGGATGCTAAGCCTAGACTCATTAGATGGGTTCTCTTGCTCCAAGAATTTGATTTGCATATTATTAATAGAAAGGGAGCTGAGAACCCTGTTGCAGATAACTTGTCTAGGTTAGTGAATGTTCTTGATGACCCACTTCCTATTAATGATAGCTTTCCTGATGAACAATTAGCGGTCGTCAATGCTTCCCGTACTGCTCCTTGGTATGCTGATTATGCTAATTACATTGTTGCTAAATTTATACTGCCTAGTTTCACATACCAGCAAAAGAAAAAGTTCTTTTATGATTTAAGACATTACTTCTGGGATGATCCACACCTTTATAAAGAAGGAGTCGATGGTGTTATTAGACGTTGTGTGCCTAAGCATGAACTGGAACAGATCCTACACAAGTGTCACTCTCAATCTTATGGGGGACACCACGCTGGAGATAGAACTGCACACAAGGTACTACAATCTTGTTTTTATTGGCCTACTCTCTTCAAATATGCTCGTATGTTTGTCTTATATTATGATGAATGTCAAAGAATAGGTAACATTAGTAGACGCCAAGAAATGCCTATGAATTATTCTCTTGTTATTGAACCGTTTGATGTTTGGGGCTTTGATTATATGGGACCTTTTCCTACCTCTAATGGTTATACACATATTTTAGTTGCTGTTGATTACGTTACTAAGTGGGTAGAAGCTATTCCAACTAGTAGTGCTGATCATAACACTTCTATTAAAATGCTTAAAGAAGTTATTTTTCCGAGGTTTGGAGTCCCTAGATATCTTATGACTGATGGTGGTTCACATTTTATTCATGGTGCTTTCCGTAAGATGCTTGCTAAGTATGATGTCAATCATAGAATCGCATCTCCTTATCATCCGCAGTCTAGTGGTCAAGTAGAGTTGAGCAACAGAGAGCTCGAATTAATTTTGCAAAAGACTGTGAATAGATCTAGAAAGAATTGGTCCAAAAAACTTGATGATCCATTATGGGCCTATAGAATTGCATACAAAAATCTTATGGGTATGTCTCCATATAAGATGGTTTATGGAAAAGCGTGTCATTTGCCTCTTGAACTTGAACATAAGGCATATTGGGCTATTAAAGAGCTCAACTATGACTTCAAACTTGCCGGTGAGAAGATGTTGTTTGATATTAGCTCCCTTGATGAATGGAGAACTCAAGCCTATGAGAATGCCAAGCTATTCAAAGAAAAAGTCAAACGCTGGCATGATAAGAGGATACAAAAGCGTGAGTTTAACGTAGGAGACTATGTATTATTATTCAACTCTCGCTTAAGATTTTTTGCAGGAAAACTTCTCTCAAAATGGGAAGGTACTTACGTTGTCGAGGAGGTCTATCGTTCTGGCGCTATAAAAATCAACAACTTCGAAGGAACGAGTCCAAGGGTGGTAAATGGTCAAAGAATTAAACATTATATTTCAGGTAATCCTATCAATGTTGAAACTAATATTATTGAAACCGTAACCCCTGAGGAATACATAAGGGACACTTTCCAGAACGTCTTAGACTCCGAAA
This sequence comes from Triticum turgidum subsp. durum, assembly GCA_900231445.1. NCBI lineage: Eukaryota > Viridiplantae > Streptophyta > Magnoliopsida > Poales > Poaceae > Triticum > Triticum turgidum. Next base: position 112,234,883 of record LT934122.1, on the reverse strand, counting down.
AGGTATAGGTATGTGGTATGGTAAGTAAACCGACTCCAAAACAACTCCAATGGCAATTTTTATCAGTTTTGGAATATTTAAGAATTTTAGGAAGAAAGAAGTAGTACGAAAGGGACACAAGGCTCCCACGAGAGTAGAGGGCGCCCCCCCCCCTACTGGGCGCGCCCCCTGTCTCGTGGGCACCTCGTGTGCTTCGCAGACTCCGTTTTCTTGCACGTTATGTATTTTCGTCGGTAAAAATTCATTATATATACCCCCGGAGGTTTTGACCACCGTATCACGCAAATATCCTCTGTTTTTGTTTCGAGTTGCTTCTACAACAGTTTTGGAGCAAGATGTCGTCCCAAGATTCGGAGGGAGAGAGCTATATGGCTGACTATATCGCAAACCCAAAAGCATATGGGGATGTGGAACATTATGGCTGGACCACGGTGGAAGAAGAGGATTATCATCAAAAGGGGAAGGAGGAGACAAGCTCCGATGAAGAGGACGATCCACTACCTCAACCCGGCGATATGCATGTGGAGTTCAAGAAGTCAAGTCTCCCTAAGGTTCAATCTATCCCACCACGTTTTTGCAGGATAGCAAGGCGGCATTATGCAAAAATATAATGAAACTTGAGCTCGAGAATGAGGATCGGAGGGAGGAAAATTTTAGCCTCAGACGCAAGCTAGAGAAGAAAAATGCAACAACACCAACCGCGAAGAAGGAGACATAATCACATGGGTATGGGCACTCCCCTTGGCAACTGCCAAGCTTGGGGGAGGTGCCCCAGTATCGTATCACCATCACACTCCTATCTTTACCGCTTTATTTAGTTCGATCCTTTTAGTAGTATCTTGATCTAGTAGATTGAAGTTTTGATATCAAGTAGTTCGAGTTCTGCATTGTGATCTCTTTTTGTATTCGAGTCCGCGAGCTATCTATAATAAAGATTAGTGTTGAGTCAAGGGGTTTTCTTTGTTGCTTTGATCTTGAGAAAGTAGAAAGAATAAAAGAGCTCATATTGATCTTATGGATAGTGATAACTTCACATATAGAAAGTATGAGGCATAAAAATTGTTGTGAGTTGATGAACGTAGTTTTTGTCATCGTTGCAATTAATAGGAAGTGATAAGGAAAGAGAGGTTCACATATAAATATACTATCTTGGACATCTTTTATGACTGTGAGCACTCATTAAGTATGACATGCTAAAAGAGTTGACGTTGGACAAGGAAGACAACGTAATGGTTTATGTTTTCTCACATCTTAGTTAAAGTATATTGTCATTGACCTTCCAAACATGTTGAGCTTGCCTTTCCCCCTCATGCTAGCCAAATTCCTTGCACCAAGTAGAGATACTACTTGTGCTTCCAAATACCCTTAAACCCAATCTGGCCATGAGAGTCCACCATATCTACCTATGGATTGAGTAAGATCCTTCACGTAAATTGTCATTGGTGCAAGCAATAAAAATTGCTCTCTACATATGCATGACTTATTAGTGCGGAGAAAATAAGCTTTAGACGATCTTGTTATGGAAGCAATAAAAGCAACAGACTTCATAATAAAGGTCCATACACAAGTGGCAATATAAAGTGACGTTCTTTCGTACTAAGATTTTGTGTATCCAACCCTAAAAGCGCATGACAACCTCTGCTTCCCTCTGCGAAGGGCCTATCTTTACTTTATGTTCTTACTTTATGTTTTTATTTTGAACTTTAGTAAAGGTGATCCTCACCTTTCCCTTTTTCATTTTATCATTTGGCAAGCTCCTCGTGTTTGAAAGACCATGATACATATATCCAATTGGATGTTCGTTAGCATGGGCTATTATTGTTGACATCACCTAAAGGTGAATACATTGGGAGGCAACACAATAATCCCCTATCTTTCCCAGTGTCCGGCTAATACTCCATAACCACAAGTACTGCGTGAGTGTTAGCAATTGTAGAAGACTACGAGATAGTTGAGTATGTGACCTTGCTGAAAAGCTCTATTGTTGACTCTTTATGATGTTATGATAAATTGCAATTGCTTCAATGACTGAGATTATAGTTTGTTAGTTCCCAATGAAGTTTTTGAACCATACTTGACATTGTGAATTGATTGTTACTCGAGCATAGAAATCATATGATAAATTCTATTTATGTTGTTGTTATAAGAATGATCATGATGCCCTCATGTCCGTATTTTATTTTTATCGACACCTCTATCTCTAAACATGTGGATATATTTTTTGTTTCCGGCTTCCGCTTGAGGACAAGCGAGGTCTAAGCTTGGGGGAGTTGATACGTCCATTTTGCATCATGCTTTTATGTCAATATTTATTGCATCATGGGCTGTTATTACACATTATATCTCAATACTTATGGCTATTCTCTCTTATTTTACAAGGTTTATCATGAAGAGGGGGGATGCCAGCAGTTGGAATTCTGGCTGGAAAAGGAGCAAACGTTGGAAACCTATTCAGCACAACCCCAAAAGTCCTAAAACTCCACGAAACAACTTTTTGGAATTAATAAGAATTTCTGAGTGAAAGAAATACACCAGAGGGCCCACACCCTGTCTAGGAGACATGAGGGCGCCCCCCCTATAGGGCGTTCCCCCTATCTCCTGTGCCCCCTGGTGGTCATCCGGTGTCCATCTTCTGCTATATCATCGCTCTTACCCTGGAAAAATTCATGGGCAAGCTTACGGGACGAAACTCCGCCGCCACCAGGCGGAACCTTGGCAGAATCAATCTAGGGCTCTGGCGGAGCTGTTCTGCCGGGGACACTTCCCTCCAGGAGGGGGAAATCATCACCAACATCATCACCAACGATCCTCTCATAGGGAGAGGGTCAATCTCCATCAACATCTTCACCAGCACCATCTCCTCTCAAAACCCTAGTTCATCTCTTGTATCCAATGTTGTATCAAACCACAAATCGGTACCTGTGGGTTGCTAGTAGTGTTGATTACTCCTTGTAGTTGATGCTAATTGGTTTACTTGGTGGAAGATCATATGTTCAAATCCTTTATGTATATTATTACTCCTCTGATTATGAACATGAATATGCTTTGTGAGTAGTTATGTTTGTTCCTGAGGACATGGGTGAAGTCTTGCTATTAATAGTCATGTGAATTTGGTATTCGTTTGATATTTTAATGAGATGTATGTTGTCTTTTCCTCTAGTGGTGTTATGTGAACGTCGACTACATGACACTTCACCATTATTGGGCCTAGAGGAGGGCATAGGGAAGTAATAAGTAGATGATGGGTTGCTAGAGTGACAGAAGCTTAAACCCTAGTTTATGTGTTGCTTCATTAGGGGCTGATTTGGATCCATATGTTTAATGTTGTGGTTAGGTTTACCTTAATACTTCTTTTCGGGACACTTGCAATAGGGTTTAATCATAAGTGGGATGCTTGTCCAAGTAAGGGAAGTACCCAAGTACCGATCCACCCACATATCAAATTATCAAAGTACTGAACGCAAATCATATGAACGTGATGAAAACTAGCTTGACGATAATTCCTATGTCTCCTCGGGAGCTCCTTTCTCATTATTAGAAATTGTCCAGGCTTATCCTTTGCTACATAAAGGATTGGGCCACCTTGCTGCACTTTGCTTATTTTATTTACTTGTTACTCATTACTATTTATTTTATCACAAAACTATCTATCACCTACAATTTCAGTGCTTGCAGAGAAAACCTTACTGAAAACTGCTTATCATTTCCTTCTGCTCCTCATTGGGTTCGACACTCTTACTTATTGAAAGGACTACGATTGATCCCATACACTTGTGGGTCATCAATTACACACCATGTTTCGTTGACATGTGGTCCCGTTCCAACATATCAGTGAGATGACGGGGAGTCCTTTTCTACTAGTATTTCCGAACGGACTTGTAGGCCGGGGCGCCTCTTCATGAACCGTGGCAAACTGGCAACCGTCCATCGACTCTTCACCTTTCCCTCTCGATTTGGAACTGTTGTCACATGCTCTTCCTCTCCCTCCTCCATTTTCCTTCAGCCCTTCACCCTTCCTTCTGCCATTGTTCGATTGTCTTCTCCATGGAGGGAACATGCCAGAAATGACCCCGTTATTCTTGCCCCGAACTGAAAGATGACGTGGTGGAGGAACTCATTGATCGGTGCAACATCATCACCTTGGCTAGCATGGTAGGTTTGTTCAAGACCATTGTCGACTCAACTAATAACATCATTACAAGGAACCCAAGACTCAAGGAGCGGTTTGATCTCCCCTATCTTCTTCATTGTGACCCTGATGACTGGCGCGGGGACGATGGAGGCCTTGCATTGTGCAAGTTGATGCCGCTTGATAATGATACGCATGATGTTAAGATGCCATCGCTTGAGGGTAAGGCTTGGTCAGGCGCAAATGGAGATTGGGTTGTTTACATTGGGTCCAACTGCGAGTCAGAACTTGTGAATGTGTACACTCGTGACCGGGTTCCACTTCCAAAAATCTCAGTAGACTGCCCAGAGGTTGAGCACACCAGTATTGTACGCACATTCAAATACGATCATGGTGACTATCTTCTATGGAAGATAGCAATTTGTCGAGGTCCCAACCGCCCTTGGAATTACAAGAACTATGACGTTGTTGCTATCTTCGACAAGCTTGTTGCCGTCCTTCATGGTTCGACTGGATGGGTATTGCTCAAAAATCAGTTTCTGTACACGGATGAGTACTGTGAAGCAATTCAATACGAGGGCTTTATCTTTGCTTCCACCACTCATGGCACTGTTTTTGCATGGGATCCTCGTAGTTTTGGTATGTTTGTCTTCCATCGTAATTATAATTGTTTCATCCACATGCATGCGGGTTAGCAAGTTTCCCTTTACTAATTAACCTTCTTCTTGTGTTTCTATGGTCCTGTGAACATTCCACCACCTATACTTGAACATTTTTATAACCAAGGGGGAGATGACGATGGTGATGATCATGAGCATGAGGACGAGCAGCGCCCATATACTTTGTGGTGCCTGGCAACTAATTCTGATGGATCACCTCTTCTTGTGTGTATACAACCTACTAAGGAAGCAGGTGTAGTCTCCCATGGTCACACTCTCCGGACCTATTCCAACACCCGTTGCATGGTATTCGGGATGGATACTAGTGTGCTAGCGCCAACACCTTCTCCCTGGTACAGAATTGATAGTCTTGGAGAAAACTCGCTCTTCCTTGGACAAAACTATCCAATGATGGTGAAAGGCGATCCAAGTGCTGTTGACACAACGTTACTTCCATTTATGAGAAGCAACTATGTCTATACCTCGGACATTTGGGTGGTTCCCTACCCTAGTACTGATATAGTAGGTCGCTTCAGCCTGGATGATCAGTCCTACGTTGGTCTCGAGATCGACAATGGATGGCCCGTCCCAAAGAATCACTTGTGGTTCAAAGCAAGCCTTTCCAACGCCGAGGAATGGTTGAGTTGAAGTTCATTTCATTGCTTGCTATTTGTTGTGTGCTTAAAACTTTAGTATTTATAATGTATCCTCGTTGTCGATGTGGGTTGATGACCTGTTGTATGTAATAAAATGATATGCCTGTGATAAACTTACTAAATTTATGAATGGCTTTCGAGTCGCTTCTCTGAGTGAGTGGTGCGACGAGGCAAAAAAATATTTTATGAATACATAATTGTATGTGCATTGCAACAGGTTATCGGATGAGGCCAATCAACAATAGTAGTTCACTATTTGTACTAGCTTCACATGCTTCGCGCGTCGGGCGGGTGTTTTTATTGTAGCCATATGTTAATGTGTTCGCTGTACGTAACCAGCACCTCGAATCCTCGATACTAGTACTATATAAGTAGTAGGAGTAGTAGGGTGGCATGGGCCAGAACAAGCATTCACGTCCAGGAGTACGGCACACGCCACCACCACGACATCCATCTGACACCATATTTCTTGGTGTCCGGGCTAGATCAATCTCTTCAACCTTGTCATTTCTCTAACTACAGCCATCGCGTGGCGAGCGAGGCGGGGGTTTGCCGATAGTTTTCCTCAACTGTGGTCCCACTTGTAAGGCCAACTCCAACGCACGACCCCAAATGGACCTCCGTTTTGCACGAACTACAACGATAATTTTGACTAGAAAAGCAAGACCAAAGAAAACAAGAACCACAAGAATACATTTTACTAGAAGATATCCAACTTCCATAACTGCTCCTATAAGTTGGATTAGTGCCTTCTCTATGCATTCATTGTTGGTCTATGGAGGCTCGATCTTGCGTGCTTCTTTCTTCTTCGAGTGTAAAGAAGTAGACATTGCTTCCTCGCATCTAGTCTCATCTCTAGCCTCTATTCTAGTAGGAGTATCAACAAGTGCACTAGTCTCATCTCTAGCCTCTATGCTAGCTAAAAGTGCTAGAACATCTACTAAATTGCGCTCTATCAATATATTGATGTACTCTTCTTCTCAATACCAAAACTTGCATCCATTCTATACACAATAAATTTTTTAAGTTAGCACAATTAGTCTAATCCGAGAGCACAACCGAAGATTTGGTTGGGTTCTTCCTCCTTTTGCCGACATGTGGGATATCCAGCATCCAGGTCGTGTCATGCAAGAAAATAGAGTGGTAGTTGAAGCCACGTGATGTGCATCTTGGGTTAAACTGTAAATAGAATCTTAGTACTCTTGAGTAACTCCTAAAGCGGCCACCGAAGATCTCTATTGGATTTGTTTTTCATCACCAGCACATCGAGGTGAAAGATGTGCAGGTTCAGTGGGTCCTCTTGCGTTTTCACTGACATGTGGGACCGCATGTGAGCAAATAGACAATGGGCTCCGCGCGTCTGCTGGCTGGCTGAGAAGAGAGATAGAGGAGGGCTGAGCACAGACTCCAGGAAATTTGTTCTACGTACCTCGATATAGGCTCGATATAGTGGGGTGGCATGGGCCATAACTAGCATTCACGTCTAGCAATACAGCACACACCACCCACACAAGTGCCATCCGACACCAATTTTCTTGGAGTCCGTGCTACAACCATCTCTTCTCCCTCCTATTTTCTCAGCCATCGCGTGGTGGGTGGGGTGGGGGTTTGCCGATAGTCGGTTTGCTCAACTGCGGTCCCACTTGTAAGTGAAAGTGCAACACCGCATGCATTCCCCGATGAGCGCCGTGCCGGACCAACCGTGTGGGGGTGCGACGCGAACGTGGCAGGCTTTTCCTTTTGAACTCGTAACTGGTAAAATTTAGTTCTGCTCCATGGCGCGACCGGTAGATAGAAAATAACGATTTTGCCTAGAGTAATGAGAAGTTTGGTTCTGGCGCCGTTCATGCATGGAGTACGTACGAAAATTATGAAGTTGATGCGAAAGGTAAGATAATTACTAGTAGTACCATATACTACTACATGGATTTGACGGAAAGATAAAAATACATACGGATCCATCAACGACATCCTCACGCCCTAGTGCGCCGGGTCACCAACCGACGTGTGAGTAGAAGCGGCATTGGCGGCGAGCTCAACGTGCTTCTGAACAATGCCGTCCAAGGTTGCCCTGCGGTCCAAGAAGGCCAGCGTCCTATAGTCCTCCTCTTGCATGTAGTAGTCCTTCTGGATGATTTGCGCATAGAAGTGGGTGATTATGTTGATGGTGTCTTGCTGCGCCAGGCGCTGCGCGGCGAGCACGACCTCGAGGTGGACATTCTCCAGCGTGATGGCGGGCAGTCGCAAGGCCACCAGTGCGTCAAAGAGGTTGTCACCATAGTGGCTGTTGAGGGTGGCGGACATCGTAGAGCCTGGGCGCGTCGGCTAGAGGCGTACATCAACACTACTAGGGAAAACCTTATACACAGAATCTTAGCAGCAGCCCAACACAAAAAGAAGTGCTACTGATAATTAGCAGTAGCATGGGTTTTTAACCCTCGCTACTACTAAGGTGATAGTAGTAGCGCGGGTTTTTAACCCTTGCTACTACTAAGCGGTCTCTACCGTGCCCACCGACACATGCCACAGTAGTAGCGAGGGGTATAAACCCGCGCTACTACAAAGTTGATAGTAGTAGCGCGGTTTTATACCCCTCGCTACTACTAAGCACGAGGTAGGTGAAGTCGCCATATCCTCGGTCGAATCCCCATCTCCTCCCCCAAATCCCTCCTCTCTTCCACCACTCTCTCCTCTCACTTTCCATACGCTCTCACATGGACCTCTGGCCCATGCACCCATCCTCCTCCATGGCGCTGAAAGAGGCCGCAGCATCGCGCCACCGGTGTCTAGGAGCTCGCCGGTCTTCCACCAACGTCTAGGAGGCCGCCGCCCCGCGCCACCACATCGGAGCACCTCGCCACCGGTGACTAGCTCCGTTGCTCCCTACATCACCTTCCTCTCTCCCTCGGTTTTCCTTTTCTCTCTCTCCCTTTGGTTTGACTCACCTCCCATGTCCATGCCCGTGCAGGTCATCGCCATGGATGACCCGGAGTTATCTGGCATGGTCAGGAAGAGGAGCCCCACGCCGCGGCCTGGCTCTGCCATAGAAACAGGCCCTCTCCAAGAGCCACTACTGGATCTGGTCTTCCGCTGTCCGTTCATGCCTCCGGCAACGCCAATCATCACTAGATCTTACCATTGCTGCCATTGACAACACGCACGTGATCGAGATTTTTTTGTTTTTGAAAGTAATAGCAGTAGCGCGGGATATAAGACCCGCTACAGCTAATTAGCAGTAGCGTTGTTTGCAACGCACGCTATAGCTAACCATGTATAGCAGTAGCGTTTGTCAACACGCGCTACTGCTACAAGTTAGCTGCGGCATTGTATCAGTAGCGCGGGCACCCGTGCTACTGATACACCCAAAACCCGCGCTGCTGCTAGGCTTTTCCCTAGTAGTGGAAAGTCTTCCGCGAGCTTCTTGATGATGGTGAACATGTCGAGGAAACCGACGAGGACCTCATTAGACAAGGAGATGAAGCTGTCGTCCAAGCGGCCCCTCACCCTGGCGGCCTCAAGCAATACCTGGAGATGTTCCTCGGTGCCGGGCCGCAGGCCGGTGTCAAGGGCCATCTGGTACAGCCGGCTGATGCTCGCGCTCATCGCCTCCATGGGTCTAGATTAGCTTCTAGTCAAGTGATCTTGCAATTCGAGTGATCACTCTTGCCCTTAGTTAGCGTGCGTAAGTGCGTAGGATTTCATACTACTCCTCGACCCTCTACTGCACCTGCCTTTGGCTATATGATAGGTGGGCCAGCCACCCCTTGGGCCCACGTGTCATTCACCCAAATGTAGTTGCACTAAGTCGATGAAGCTGCGTCCCCCTCCGTGCCAGTGTAGTATAGTCATCTGACTGGACCTCTAGTTGGGGCCAAACGAGAGAAGTTTGATGTTTACTGGTTTATTGGTCCCCTTTGCATTTTGTGCCAAGTTTTGACCTTTGATTTAACTAATAAAATGTTAATGCATGTAAACAAAAATGGTGTGCAAGTCACCTTATGAAAACTAAATAATCCCAAAACACTTAGGCACGATGCATTAACTCCCTCCTTGTTTCTTATTTCGTGACATATCAACAAATGAGAGATGTGGGCCGTGCATGCTTTCAATGACTTGAGACTACGAAACATGACATGCAGTGTTTAGTTCATTGCATGTAATACTATTAGTTAGCAAAAAGACATTAAGTTCTCTTGTCGATAGGAATAAAACAATACACCATGTATTTATTTACAGAGGGAGTAGTACATTTTTTGTGACATGCATTACTAGATATTGCTAGTCGAATACTAAAATCCAGATGGACGTGCTAGTACTCCTAAATCCAAACGTTGGTGCTACTAGTACTAGTAGTAGTACTACCAATGTAGTAGGAGTACTAGCACTATACAACCCGTTGGTCAAATTATTACGTGCTGCTCCTCACAGTGAAGTGATAAGACCCTGCGCCGGAGATAACACCTAAGTATAGGCGCCGTGTTCGGCATACCATAGTCATCCTCACCGTCTGCAGTCACTATCATCATGGCCGTAGAGCTAGCCTGCTTACAACTATCCCTATTCGACATAATTTCCCGTGCGTAGATGCATGTGCATTGCACGGAACACCAAGATTGGGCATGGATAGCGCTGGCAGCGGCCATCGCGCCAGATTTTTCCATGGCCTTCTAGATGTGGTGGGGAAGAGATAAGGCTGATTGTGAGAGATAAGGAGTTGTCTATAAATAGGGAACAAGTGCGGGCATCTTTTTGAAAAAATGGAGAAGTTTGGTTTGTATGCGTCAGATCTAGATGGGAGGCACAACATCATCACCAACTCAGGACATATTTGATTCGCAGGATTTTGAAAACGCAGGAATAGGACATGGCAATATTACAAGTTTCAAACTGATATTACAAATGTAGGAGTAATGCTGCACCTACGAAGAGGGAATTACTAGGAAGTTTACGTAAGAACTTTTGTTACTTTAGGTGGATGCAGCATTATCGTACAAACTAAAATCCACCGCCCTTTCAAGTCACTAATGGGCAAATAAGTTTTCGAGTATCTAGCCACTTGATGTTTCAAAAACAAATTCAGCTTCTGCAGAGACTTTGTCATTTAGGCTTAGACGCTTGCGGTGATCAGCATGCCATTCATTGTTGCGCCAGAGAACGCCAAACCTCATTACCTTGAGCACACTTGCCTCCAGAACAAAGAACCTGGTCAATTTAATCTCAGATGTGTTGCCTTGGTAGTCGATCAAATCAATTTCTATAAGATAGAGATCAAGGCATTCAATGAGATTGTTATAGTGCCGCACAATTTTCACTTTCGGGTCTTTTTTATCTGCAAAAGAAGAGAATATATTAGAGCAGCTAGCTGTATAAGATCGCCGTGTCATCAAGAGGTACCAATATCATTCACTCATACGATAGGGTTGGCTGGCTAGTGATATTTTTTCACTCACTCTCTCTCTTTCTGTTTCCTCTCATTTAACTAGGAGCGTGTGAGGAGCTTGGGCATTTGTTGCCTTCTACTATGTGGCCGATGCCATATTTCGCAAAAGTATGCAACATAATACACATCAATGTCAAATCAAAAGATTTTGGCACCACCCTCGCGATGTGAGAGAGTTGGCACCGCTGTGCACACAGACCCACATGTATAAACAAATCAATCAAACCAACTACACCAGCCTCTCACTCTCCCAAACAAGTGTTTTTTATTGCCTCAGCCCTCTATCTCACTCTCCCACGCAGTGTTTTTTGATTGCGTGAGTTAATTTGGCACCAAAGCAAAGTAGGTGATCCAGATTGGGGCACCAGGGTGAGCAATGGAGGGGCATTGATGCCAAATGCATCACAAGTGAATTTGGCACGTGTTTTGGCCTACATAGCCCACTTTTGTACTCCCTTCGTCCCAAAATTCTTGTCTTAAATTTGTCCAAATACTGATGTATCTAGTTACATTTTAGTGTTAGATACATCTGTATCTAAACAAATGTAAGACAAGAATTTTGGGACGGAGGGAATACTACCTTGTATTTAGTATAAAATTTTTACCATAGATTTACCTAAGAAAATGCCAATGCATGTCACTAAAAATTACACTATTTGAAATTATGTTCAAATACGAATCCAACGATATAGTTCTTAGTGACATGCATTAACATTTTTTCAGTTAAATCTATGGTCAAATTTTGATACTACAAAATTGGAAGAGTAAACCAGGACGGAGGTAGTACTTTCTCTTAGGGTAACCATAGAGTTACTGGAGTAGTCTAAGTTACTTTCCACTATGACTAGCCTAGGCTACTATAGTAGTACAACATAAAAACGATGCAGGTGATCACGTGAGAAAAAATACTAAAAACATTTCTTTCGGTGTAGTGCGTAGATGCAGTTTTGAACACTACACTTGTCATCGTAATTTGGGAAAATTACGAAAAAATTGAGCTACGTTGTGATTACCGTTTACTAATAGGAAAGAAGTTTCATCTCGACGAGTAGCTTCTCTGTCCACGAAAAGCATGTAAGGAATCCAACAACTTGATCCAGATTGTGGACGATAGATTTTAGTGTCAAGATCTTCACTGTGCGCATGGACTGGGTCAAGCTTGTGGGAATCATTTTCTGGAAGACGGTCGTAAATACATCAAGAAGAAATTTAAAAATGTGAATTTCAAGAAGATGAAGAAGAAGATGAGTGTTGTACCTGAATGATTATGGATCCAATAAAGAGTTCGGAGAATTTGGCGGATGAGTACACCAACGCTGTCAATTTTGGTGCGTCAATGACCCTGATTTTTGTTGAACCTTCTAGATCCGATACAAGCAATCTGTCAAGGAAAGGCACATTCTCAATGACCATAACGTGGAACAGCTGGAGTGATCTCTTCCCAATTGATGTCTTGTTGCGGGGCCAGCAAGACACATAAACCCATCGGAGATTCGTGGAGGCGATGTGGAGGCTAATGAACCCGTGGATCTGCTCAAGACGAAGGTACTCGAGCGCAGTACAGCTGTGGAGTAGGTGCTCCATAGCCTTCTTCGAGATGACAATGGCGAAGAGGTCGAGCTGCTTGAGTTGAGGCAGAAGAAGGGCGGGCGCGACATTAATCTGGGGAAGATAGCAGGAGCTGAAGCTGGCGCGGCGCAGCGTTGGCGTGAGATGGAGCGCAGACGGCGGCAGAGAGCGACATCATCCAGCTTCAAAGCTGAGCTCCTCGAGCTGATCTAGGGCAGGGGATAAGAACCACTCGTCGAACTTGGGTTGGACCTTGAAGTTGGTACTGAACATGCGGATGTCAAGGCGTCTGGCTGGCCAGGGTGCGATGAAAGGATCTTGGAGACTGCGGCCATGTGTTTGCAATCCCCATCCCAGAGGTAGCTATCGATGGCGAGGTTGAGGGGGACGCGGCGCCAGAGGGGGCGCCACCGCCGGGAGAGCAGGGCGGTCCACACGGCAGATTTGGTGGGGAGGAGGCCGATGATGACGAGCAGCATGTCGTCGGGGAGGCTGCTGATGAAGTCCAGGCTCGCCGGATGCTGTTTTGGCTCGAGCCGCCTCCGCTTGTTGGCTGCCTCGCCATCTATATCAACCGGCGGCGACGCTGGTGTACACGTGTGCTGGTGTGTGTTGCGTGCTGGGTGTGCGCGAGTGCGTCCTTCTGTGCATGCCACCGTGAAGTGGTGAATTGTGCGCGAGTGCGTCCTTCACACGCAATAAGTGTGTCCTCAATGTGCCCTCAATTTACTAGCATGCGGGGAGCTACCCCAAGTGGTTTCAACTTTGTTTACTTCACCGCATGTCAGATGGGCCTCTAGTTTACTTATTTTCACCCACTGCCACATGGGCCAGCACACGGAGATACAGAACACGAGCTGACAAGGCAACATGTGGACTGGTTGACCGGTCAACTAAAAATTATACAGAGCTATACACTAACACAGTGAGCGTATTATCCGTCGGTATAGAGAGTTCGAGTGAGAGGGGAGGCCCGTGAGAGATAGCAGCGAGAGAGAGAAAGAGGTACTCCCTCCGTTCGATAATGTAGTTCCAACATTTTTTTAAAGTCAAACTTTTGAAAGTTTGACCAAGTTTATAAAGAAATTACTTATATCTACAATACCAAAGATAAATGATAGTATGAAGTAAGTACATGTTGTGATGAATCTAATGATCGTTCCAGATGTAAATGTTTTTTTCCAATTATACCTGGTCAAACTTTTCTGAGGTTTGACTTTTCAAAACATCCATATGCTTATGGACGTGACAGAGTCCCTAACTAGAGAGAGAGAGATAGAAAGAGTGAGTGAAAAAGTGTGTGTGCGTGTGTGAAAGAGACATGGACAATACAAGACAAAAGTAGAGAAAAAGCATGCGTTTCTTATGCAAACATATCACGCATGCATCTTTGACAACGGAGGCAAGGTGAGGAGATAGTGTGTGGTTGTTTGGAACTGAGAGAGCAAGACCCCTAGCACATGGCCAAGAGGGGTCTGAAAAACAAGGGAGAGAGGTCGAGAGAGAAGTATGGAGAAAACGCAGACATGTTGAGGAGAGAGTGAATGTGAGGGAGTTCCGGACTAGGGGGTGTCCGGATAGCCGAACTATCGTGATCGGCCGGACTCCAAGACTATGAAGATACAAGATTGAAGACTTCGTCCCGTGTCCGGATGGGACTTTCCTTGGCGTGGAAGGCAAGCTTGGCGATACGGATATGTAGATCTCCTACCATTGTAATCGACTCTATGTAAACCTAGCCCTCTCTGGTGTCTATATAAACCGGATGGCTTTACTCCATAGGACGAACAACAATCATACCATAGGCTAGCTTCTAGGGTTTAGCCTCCTTGATCTCGTGGTAGATCTACTCTTGTAACACACATCATCAATATTAATCAAGCAGGACGTAGGGTTTTACCTCCATCAAGAGGGCCCGAACGTGGGTAAAACATCGTGTCCCTTGTCTCCTGTTACCATCCGCCTAGGCGCACAGTTCGGGACCCCCTACCCGAGATCCGCCGGTTTTGACACCGACATTGGTGCTTTCATTGAGAGTTCCTCTGTGCCGTCACCATCAGGAAGGATGCCTTTTCCCGTCTTTAAAGACGGCACCGTCGTCAAGGGAGCTTTGGCCGCCGGCCAGACTATCCGGCTAGGCGGTTTTCTTATGACCGCCTGTTCGGCCACCGCTCCGACAATGACCTCTCGGGTCATTAAAAGCGATCTTCACATCAGCTCGGAATTCGCCGAGCAGCTAGATCCGATTGAGGCCTCCTCCGTAAAGGAGCTCTTGGATCGCATCGCCACCCTGGGAGTTGCTACCGACTACGATCAGATTGGGCTTAAAACCGATCTGAGAGAAATTAACTCTCCCCAGGTTACCCACCACGTTGTTGTGGTAGAGGAACAATGCGGCGACTCTTCTTCTATGTTAAAAACCAACTATGTCAGGATTCCCGATCCTTCCATGCCGGATTCCCGTGGAGGGTCGGACGCTAATCAAATACCGAACCTAAAGTCAGGCATCGGACCAGATTTGTTGGAAAGCATCCAACAAAACAAGCTTCCAAATCCGGAGGCTTCTTGGCCTTTGAGCCTCAGATCGGGCGGGGTTCCGAACTTAATTCCACCCGCCCACCCAAACATAAGCGATCTATCTCAAATACGGCAAGAGCCCGATGAAACAGTACATCATTACTGGGCCAGATTCCTCCTGGTTATGAACAGGATAAAGGACTGCCATGAAGAAAGCGCGATTTCAATCTTCTGCAACAACTGCATGGACAAGGGAATCATAAACGCCATCAGTCATTGCGAAGTTACACGCTTAGCCGACCTAGCGACCATTGTACAAAAATACTGCGCGATGGAGAGTGCCTGGAAAACCGAAACTAGGTTTTGGGACAATCCGGCCCTGAATACAACCCCAGTCCGAAATAAAAGGGTGTGTCATACTCAAGCACCTGGGTTAAAAACCAAAAAGCAAAAAACCCCTAAAGGGTACGGAACCGTACTGGAGGGATGGCTCAACGGACCCTGCAAAATCCACAGTACGGAGGGCGCCACTCCAACACACAGCCTTCGAGCATGTTGGATATTACGGCAGGTGGCCAAAAGTGGCGAAGGCTTTTTAGCCCCGGGCAACCAGCCCAGCAGCACCAGTACGGTATTAACAGTCTTCGAGACTTTCGCATCAAATAACATGCGGAAATGAACAATCCGCAGCCTCGCCGAAGTCTACCAAGTAGCAACAACAAATCCATGGAGTGACACGGCTATCACCTTCAATGCCAGCGACGAACCTAAATTCCAAACAGCTAGAGCACCAGCCGCATTGGTCCTCGGTCCGATAGTGGACAGCTTTTGTCTTACCAAGGTACTCATGGATGGCGGCAGCGGATTAAACCTCATCTACGAAGAAACCCTTCAAAAAATGGAAATTGATTGGAGCCGCATCGAGCGGAGCAGCACAACCTTCAGTGGAATAATCCCTAGTCAAGAAGTACGGTGCACAGGAAAAATCACACTAGATGTAGTGTTCGGCTCGCCGAACAATTACATGTCCAAAGAGGTCACGTTCCAAGTGGCCCCATTCGGCAGCGGATATCACGCCTTGTTAGGGCGAGAGGCATTCACAATCTTCCAAGCTATACCCCATTACGGGTACATGAAGCTCAAAATGCCCGGACCCAATGGAATAATCACTCTCACCAGTGATCCAGATACAGCACTCCGCGTTGAAAATAAGACAGCCGCACTGGCCCTAGAGGCATTATCCGAAGCCCTAGCGGCAGAGGAACTAACTGCGCTGCGCTCCACGGTGGATAGGGACGATGTGATACTCGATAAGAGGTCCAAGTCCACCTCTTTTAAACCAGCAAACGAAATAGTCAAATTTCAGGTCCATCCAATGGACCCCACAAAGACGACATCCATTGGGGTACAATTAAATCCTGATGTAGAAGATGCACTACGAGAATTCCTTTGGGAAAATTGGGACATTTTTGCCTGGCACCCTTCAGACATGCCAGGAATCCCACGCAGGCTGACAGAGCACAACCTAAATATCCTAAAAGGATTCAAGCCAGTCAAACAAGCTCTTCGGCGATTTTCCGAAACCAAAAGACAGGCAATGGGAGAGGAGATAGCCAAACTCTTAGAAGCCGGAGTCATCAGAGATATAAAACATCCGGACTGGCTAGCCAACCTAGTAATGGTACCAAAAAAGGACAAATCCTGGCGCCTTTGCGTCGATTTCAAAGACCTTAACAAGGCCTGTCCAAAGGACCCTTTCCCTCTCCCTCGCATCGACCAAATCATCAATGCTACCGGAGGGCACGATTCATTGTGCTTCCTTGACACATACTCCGGATACCATCAAATCAAGATGGCAGAAAAAGACCAGGCCACAACGGCATTCATTACTCCATATGGGCCATTCTGCTTCAACACAATGCCCTTCGGACTCAAAAACAGCGGCGCAACATATCAGCGCATGATTCAGACATGTATGGCTACCCAGATAGGCAAAACAGTAGAGGCATACGTAGACGATGTGGTCGTCAAGACCAAACACGTCGAAACTCTAGTAGACGACTTGAGGGTGACATTTGACAACCTTCGAGCATATGACATTAAGCTCAATCCGGAAAAATGTGTCTTCGGAGTACCAGCCGGAAAGCTTTTGGGCTTCATTGTATCCGGTAGAGGAATTGAAGCAAACCCAGCCAAGATCCGAGCTCTGTCACAATTGGATATCCCAAAAGACCTCAAGCAAATACAAAAACTAACTAGGTGCATAGCAGCTCTAAGCCGCTTCATCTCCCGTTTGGGAGAAAAGGCGCTGCCCCTCTATCGCCTCCTTCGGCGCACCGAACACTTCGAATGGACGGATGCTGCCACGGCCGGACTCGAAGAAATCAAGGCCATATTAGCAACAAATCCGGTCCTAGCCGCGCCCAACCTGGGCGAACCTATGTTATTACATATCGTAGCAACACATCAAGTTGTCAGCGCGGTACTCGTTGTCGAACGAGAAACAGAAGGGCACAGATTCCCTCTTCAAAAACCAGTGTACTACGTATCCACTGTCTTAACTCCATGCAAGTCCCGGTACCCACATTATCAAAAGATAGCGTATGCGGTGTTCATGGCATCCCGGAAGCTGCGGCACTACTTTCAAGAGTGTTCCATAACGGTGGCCTCCAAAGTACCTCTCAACGATATTATAAACAAACGCGACGCAACGGGCAGGATTGCAAAATGGGCCATTGAGCTCTTACCATTTGACATAACCTACAAACCACGGCGAGCTATAAAATCGCATGTTCTGGCAGACTTCCTCGCCAAATGGACCGAAGCCGAACTCCCTAAAGAGTACGGGGCGTACTCCAATTGGATCATGCATTTTGATGGATCCAAAATGTTGGCTGGCTTGGGGGCTGGCGTCGTCTTGACATCCCCAACTAGAGACACAATCCAATACGTACTTCAAATAATGTACATGGACTCCAACAACGCAGCCGAATACGAGGCCCTTCTACACGGCCTCCGGATGGCAATCTCCATGGGCATTCAACGCCTAGAGGTGCGCGGGGATTCAAACCTTGCAATATCCCAAGTAAATGGAGACTTTGACGCCAAAGATCCGAAAATGGCAGCTTACCGCAACGCCGTCCTAAAAATGTCAGCTCGGTTCGAAGGACTCGAATTCCACCATGTAGCCCGGGATAATAACCAGGCAGCAGATGTGTTGGCACGCATTGGGGCAAAACGAGACACCGTCCCTCCAAACATCTTCCTAGAACGGCTCTTTAAGCCATCCGTATTATGCGAAGAGGAGTCCGGAAATAACAATCCGGAGCCAGCTGCATCACCTAACTCAGACAATTCTGACACAATCGGTGGCTCAGCCAATGAAATAACACCTTCAGCCCACGAAATAATGGTAGTAATTACCCCATGGACGGAACCATTCCTAGCCTACTTAATTAGGTAGGAACTTCCCGAAGACCAAAATGAGGCCCACTGCATAGTTCGGCGATCTAAAGCCTACAAGGTCCATGAGGGAGAACTTTATAAGAAAAGAACAACCGGAGTCCTTCAAAGGTGTATCTCCGAAGAGGAAGGGCGAAATCTCCTGGCTGAAATTCACGCCGGACTCGGCGGGCACCACGCCGCAGCCCGGGCCCTTGTAGGCAAGGCCTTCCGTACAGGATTTTATTGGCCAACAGCCCGGGCAGATGCTCAGGACTTAGTCCAACGATGCGTCGGTTGCCAGCTCTTTGCTAATCAGAGCCACATGCCACCCACCGCCCTCAAAACTATACCCATCACCTGGCCATTCGCGGTCTGGGGGCTTGACATGGTTGGACCCCTTAAAGGGGGAACCCACAAGCACAAATACTTATTGGTCATGGTGGACAAATTCACCAAATGGATTGAAGCCAAGCCGGTTAAAACGGCAGAATCCAGACCTGTGATAGACTTCATATCTGAGGTAGTACACCGTTTTGGCGTCCCCCACAGCATCATCACTAATAACGGCACAAATTTCACAGCTGACTAGGTTAAACTCTGGTGCAAAAACATGGGCATCAAGCTCGACTACGCTTTAGTCTATCACCCCCAAACTAACGGTCAAGTCGAGCGAGCAAATGGTCTAATCATGAGCAGCATCAAACCCAGACTAGTGCGGTCCCTCAAGGAATCTAACACGCACTGGGTAGAGGAGCTCGACTACGTACTCTGGGGGCTGCGGACCACGCCAAATCGAACTACCGGATTCACACCATTTTTATGGTGTACGGCGCAGAGGCAGTTCTGCCCTGCGATATAATTCATGACTCACCTCGCGTGTGCATGTACGAAGAAAGAGAAGCCGAGCTGGATCGGCAGGACAGTTTGGACGCCTTAGAGGAGGAGCGGGACGTGGCAAAAGCTCGTTCCGCATTTTATCAACAGCAGGCTCGAAGATATCAAACCAGAGAAGTACGGGCCAAAACTTACAATGTTGGCGAACTTGTTCTACGCCTGCCGGACAAGAAAAAGGACAAACTTAAGCCCAAGTGGGAAGGTCCCTTCATCATCGACCAAGTCCTGACCGGCGGAGCATACCGTCTATGTAACGCATCTGACAACCGACTCGAGCCGAACCCATGGAACGCAGCCCGTCTCCGAAGATTCTACGCCTAATGCCGGACTCAGAGTTCGTCTCACTCCTCATTCCACCTTTTTACATTTTCACTATCTCTTGTCCCCCTCCTTCTTCCCACTTTTTTTCAATACCTTTGATAGGCTGATTTGCGCATTGTTCGCACACACTTGATGTGCTCCTAGCACTCATTATACCTGGGGGCTTCTTTAACAGAAGCTTATTTATACGGGCTTCATGCCCAACACATGTGTCATACTTCCGCATGTACCTTTTATTCACCATTATATGCATCGATATGACTTAAGTTTTGGCCAAGCTGGGTTGCCTGGCTCCTATGCTTACCCCTACATTCCTGATTGTTCGGCTAGGAGGTAAAGGGAGCACCTCTGCGATTGTTACTGCCGGGTCAGCCAGATGTGTACCTCAGATTGGGTGAAGCCGAAAGCTAGCGTTCTTAAGAGAATATTCGGTCGGTGACTTGAAAGATGATTTATTACTTACTTATTTATTTGCCCCCAGATGCTTTTTCTGCTATTTTCGCAGTCCGGACATGCACTTTAGGGCATGCCTCCCAGGGAAAGGAACCCTTAACGGAACTATTCTCCTTGGAAGATGTTTCTTACTAACCATGTAATATAACATAGCTAGTTGGGCACTTGTCTGATAAAGCAATTATGACCCCGATGCCTTTCTCCATGCATGCCCCGGTTCTTCTATAACCGTAAGGGTATTCGGACACACTCCGGACTGTTGGGTCCTGAGGTTGAAGCGAAAAGGTCCGCAAAGACAAACGATCTACAATCCGGCTAGAAGGCAATTTACATGTCATTTTAAATTACATCGTCAAACTGACTGATTTACTCCTCTTCAATCCCATCTAACAGGCTGTCTAATTTACAGTCCTGTTGGGAATATTTCGCGGCCAGCTCTACTTGGCCGTACATCAAGCTCACAGGGATCTCCTCCCATCAGGCCCCGCAGGTCCGACCTCGGCCATGTGGTTCGGGTCAGCCTTCGGGTACCGCGTCTTCACCATGGCCCAGGCCTCCCTGGCGCCTTGACGGCAGGCCGATATCTTCCACAGACGGAGGCGTCGCCGTACTCCCTGAAGCTTCTCAGCAAGCCCTCCAAGGCCCTCGGGTAGGGAGACGGAAGGCCATAAGGCCTGAACGACGCCACTCATCGCCTGCCGAACACGTTCGAGCAGTTGCACCAGCTCGGGAAGTTGGTCACCCGTTGAACCAGGCATTTCCTCCGCAGGGCGACCTGTGAGCACACCTAAAGACACATTTCTTTCAATCGACTTCCTTGCCGAATTCCTATTTTCAAAGGAATTTGCTCAAGCACTTACTATAAATGCCGCGACAAAGCCACTGATTCTCCTTCACGGAGCCAGACAGCTGGGCCCGAACACCTTTCAGATCTTCTCCTAGCTGGGTGTGGGCATCTTGGAGCTTGTTTCTCTCCTGCTGCACCTTCATAAGCACCCTCTCGCCGGCCTTTAGCTGACGCAGTAGCTGTTGATTGTCCGGATCTAGTCCGGCACCCTCTTCAATATTATTGTCAATTTACGCACACGCCGCACTTTGTTAACTACTTATCTTTTTGAAGTACGTATTACCAGCGGGGGTCTCTGTGGCTCCCCTTGTGGTGGCTAGTGCAGCCTCAAGTTGGGCCTTGCACTCTTGGAGCTCCTGGGACAGGTGGGTATTCTTCTCCGTAAGATCCTGCATAATAAAGGATCCTTAAATCAGTTATTTTAACTATTTTAAGTCTCGGGGGCTACTAGCATATATAACTATTAAAATTACTTACCCGTATGTCCTTCACATACTGCTCCGTGGCTCTGGTTAAACCATCTTGAGCAGCACGAAGGTGCGCGTTTCCCGCATCAAAGGCATTCAATGCCTCTGGGGAGAAACACGCATCACGAAGAACTGTCCGGCGACGCCTGTGATTCATGGCGCTCTCCACCTCAGACCGGGTGGCGGACAGCCTGTCGGCATCCTCCGTAGGAGGAGCATCCGGCTCTTGCCTTGTGTTTTCCTCCACTTCCGGACCACGCGATGGAGCATGGTTGGCGGAGGCTTGATTGGCAACCTCTCCGGACACTGTCCGACGAGCGCTCTTTCTCCTGGAAAAAGTTATGAGCATTAATAAACCTCTTAGGGATCCTTCCCTTAAAAACAATAGTGCACCGTACCGTTGCAGCGACGTTTCGATTTGCGTGGCACTCCTCTTCCACCTGCTGGGCCGAACTGACCCTTGCTGGTCAGCCGCCGCAGGTTCAGCTTCCCGCCTTAAAGGCACCTCCTGCGATGCACCATCAATATAGGATGGTCAGAATTGAGCACAGATCAAATGATGTTGTCAAGACCTCGGTCGTAGTCACCTGGGAGGCCGGAAACAAACCGGGGTAGTCAGCCGTAATGGCGACTAGGGCATTGTTCATGCTAAGTTGGTGGAACACCCCATCAATCAGCTCCACCTTTATGTCCGGATCCTCTTCGGAGGTCGGATCAAGGGATCGTTCCGGATCCTCAGGCTATGTAGTTAGGCTTCGTATGCCCTCCACGTCCCGGCGCAGCTCCTGCATCAAAATCACAAAGTAAAATACTTGACTTTGGAAGTATGGATCAGGTAGATAAATGTCCGCTTACCCAGCTCCGAGGGTTATTCATGGAGAATTCGTTCAATGGATTCGTGCGGAGAAAGTCCTCCTCCTCCCCCTTGTACAAGCCGGACAGGATCTTTGCCAGATCGGGTGCCGAGCCCGACCCTCTGCGGCCATGACGGGTGGCGTCGTCTTCCCCGTTGAAATCCCACATAGGGTGGCCCCTATATTGGAGTGGCTGCACCCCTCGCATAATGCACGTGGCCATGATTCCAATCATGGTCAATCCGGAGTGGGCTAGTAACCTAATCCGTCCCATCAGATAATGGACGCTCCCATCATCCTCCCGTTGAGTGCTCCGCGGGCGCCAACTCAGGCATTTCTTCAAGGGAGCATTGCTAAACTCCGGGAGGCCGATCCGAACTGGATCCGGCAGAGGGGCGTCCTCCATGTAGAACCATTCCGAAGGCCAGTCTTCGGACGCCTTCTTCGGGGTGCCGGATAGATATCCGGTCCCGGCGATGCGCCATATTTAGGCTCCGCCCACTTGATATATCGACCCCTCATAAGAACGGGGTACGAGGCAAAACAATCTCTTCCACAGTGCAAAATGGGGCTCAATGCCCAGGAACAGCTCGCAAAGAGCTACAAAGCCCGCGATGTGCAAAATGGAGGCATGTGTGAGGTGGTGAAGCTGGAGTTCGTAGAACTCCAGGAGCCCCCGGAGAAACGGATGTATGGGAAATCCGAGTCCCCTTATTAGATAAGGGACGAAGCATACCCGCTCTCCTTTGGAAGGGTTGGGGACGCTGTCCGCCTGCTTTCCACCCTTGAAGGTGGCCAGTCCGGCTCGAACCAGAACCATGAAAGCTGGGGGAAGATATCCCTCGGTTTGGAGCGCCACTATCTCGCTGTGTGGAACTGAGCATCTCCCCCAATCTCCTGGCTTAGGGCTGGGAGCGCGAGAGGAGGAGCCGCGTCGACTATCCATGATGGAATGGATTTTTGTCAGAGGCGCTTCGATGAGAACTCGCGGATGGAGGATGGTGTGACCTGGATCTAGATCCTCGCCTCTCTTATAGGCGGCTCGTTCGCACGGCTAGGGGTTAAAATGTGAAAATACCCTAGCTTTTCGCATTCATACGACACGTGGAAGAAGGCCATTATTGGGCGTAGAAGCCAAGGAGCGCAACATTTATAAGGAAGCCGGACACTATTCGACAGGAACATGAAGTTTGAAGGAGAACCCGCCTTGCAACGCCGAAGACAATACACGCGCCGGACTCGTCGTCGCTGAAGCCCGGTTCGGGGCTACTGAGGGAGTTTTGGACTAGGGGGTGTCCGGATAGCCGAACTATCGTGATCGGCCGTTCTCCAAGACTATGAAGATACAAGATTGAAGACTTCGTCCCGTGTCCGGATGGGACTTTCCTTGGCGTGCAAGGCAAGCTTGGCGATACGGATCTCCTACCATTGTAACCGACTCTGTGTAACCCTAGCCCTCTCCGGTGTCTATATAAACCGGATGGCTTTAGTCCATAGGACGAACAACAATCATACCATAATCTAGCTTCTAGGGTTTAGCCTCCTTGATCTCGTGGTAGATCTACTCTTGTAACACACATCATCAATATTAATCAAGCAGGACATAGGGTTTTAACTCCATCAAGAGGGCCCGAACCTGGGTAAAACATCGTGTCCCTTGTCTCCTATTACCATCCGCCTAGATGCACAGTTCGGGACCCCCTACCCGAGATCCGCCGGTTTTGACACCGACAGTATGTTTTTCATAGAGAGATCCCCTGGAGATCGTGATGGGACTACATGGGTGGGAGATCGAGTGACAAGGTGTGTGCGCGATAGAAGATGCCCCGAGAGATATCGAGATAGACGTATGGATGGAAGGAGACAATACGTGTGTTCCTAATGGCTAGTAAGAGATAATCATACTTAGGAGGAGGGAGTACTTGCGCCTATAATGGAGTGAGGGATTATGGTACTTAGGGGGGTGCGTGTCACATGGAGAGAGAACAAGGGCGGCGAGTGTTGGATGGGTCTATATGTATAGCGCGAGCGAGACATGTGTATGTGTGAACCAAGGAGATATAAGGTCAGTTTGACTTGCGTCCTGAGCATCTTTTGCCTGGCCTGGGGTTGTGGCTGGATTTCATGCACACTTGTTTGGTTGCTACCCTATGAAAAAGAAAGCCCGTCTCGCCTTGATTCCCTTGCACTTTAGTTAGCCTGGCTGGACTCCAGACACTGCAAGTAGCCTGGCCCAGGCGACCGATTTCGAACGCCTGGCCGTGCCTGGTCGTGCGGCCACAAGGCTAACAGGAACCTGGATGGATATTAGCATTAAATAGTTGCTGCAAGGATTGATTGATGGGATGTTGATGCTTTGCCTGGCCCAGGCACGAACCAAACGCTTCAGCACCACACAAGCCTGGCCAGGTAGAAATATTTTACATCTCATGTCCACACCAGGCAGTAATGGCCATCAAAGCATGAGGGTCAGGTCACAAACCAAACTGACCAATAAAGTTTGAGAGAGATTGAACAGCCACGATAAGGCTGAGTTGCACGTCTTATAGCTGAGAGGGGGAAAGAGATATTCCATCTGCTCGATAATGCAGTGCATGTAAATTTTTTAGAAGTCAAACTTTGGAAACTTTGATCAGGGTTACACAAATGTTATTTATATCTACAATACCAAAGATACATCATACAAAACTACATCTCATGGTGAATCTAATGGTATATGTTTGCCGTTCTAGATGTTTTTTTTTCTCCATGTACATGGTCAAACTTTGTGATGTTTGACTTTTCAATAAATCTATATGCTATGGACTGAGCAGAGTGCCTAAGTCGAGACAGATCAAGTGCGTGTGAAGGAGAATGAGTAAGTGTGCAAAAAGAGTATGTTTGTGAAAGAGAAAGTGACAACAAACGATAAATTAGAGAGAGAATGTGTTTTTTCGTTTCTTATGCAAACATAACATGCATGCATCTCCGAGATAGAAAAGTGAGGCGAGGAGATACGCGAAGATAGCTAGTGTGTGATTGTTTGCAACGGAGAGAGACACCCCTGTAGCACATGTCCAATACAGGTCTGGCCAACAAGGAACAAAGGTCGAGAGGGACACATGGAGGACATGGATGCATGGGGAGGGAGAGAGGGTGTGTTTGTGATAGAGAGATCCCATCGAGATCGTGACGGGACTATATGGGTGGGAGATCGAGGGAGGTGCGTGCGCGATAGAAAGATGCCCCGAGAGAAATCGAGATAGACCATGCACATGTTTGTGATGGAGACTAAGATTAGCTAGTCATATACATATAGGGGGGACTACGCGTGCCTACAATTGAGTGAGAGACCATCATACTTAGCTAGCTAGGCATGAGATTGTGTGAGTGTGCCTGTGAGATGGAGAGAGAACAAGGAAGAGAGATAGAGTTTTAGATGGGCCTATCGAGTGCAAGTGATATATGCGTGTGTATGTGTGAACCAGGTGGATGGAGAGTGTGAGAGAGGGGGAAGAGTTCCGAGACAACAGAGTGGTGCGTGAGAGAGTTACGGGCAACAAGCAAAGGAATTTGTGTGCCTATGATGAGTGCACCCAAGATATCTAGCTTGGACTAGCTAGAGTATCATACATAGTGTGCGAGAGAGACCTATAGATTGTGTATATATGCATGCGAACTAGAAAGTCCCCCCCCCACACACACACACAGAGAGAGAGAGAGAGAGAGAGAGAAAGGGAGAGGGAACAACAAGGTTTTTGTGTCGGATGCGTGCGACAGAATTGAAGATTGTCGGCGAGAGAGAGAGAGAGAGAGAGAGAGAGAGAGAGAGAGAACAGGAGTCCGGGAGAGGGGGAGGTCGTGTTTTATGCATCAAAGACTGATATAAACCATGTTTCGATATAAACTTGCATTCAAATATTTAAATTGGAGAACATGTTGTCTGCAATCCACACATGAACGGATATATGCGTATATCAAACAAGTTCATTAATTTGACTTTCAACATGTTCATGGAGTACTATAATACTGTACAACATGCTACTC